>CM057846.1:101836784-101859037 GCA_030068395.1 Apalone spinifera
ATTTGCATAGCTTTGGCGCAAAAGCGCGCCAATGTAGACGTAGCCTAAGAGAAAAAAAAATCCCTATTTTCCCTCCAAAATCATCCTACATGGAACCAAACCACCTAAAGTAAAATGTGGGGCCTATTTCAAATGTCCTTTAGGTTTGTACCACAGCTCAGAGGGTGCTTTGTACTTGTTCTTCATAGCACCTATGCTAATCTACTTTTGGCACTTGGAGGTAGAGAGTATTGTACCCAGTTTTTCCTTCAGCTTGGCAATTTTATGACTCTTGGAACACCCTTTGCACTGGACCAGACTGGCACAAAACTGATACCAGATTCCACAACTGACTCAGCTGCAGCAGGCTTCTTTGGGTGCAGCTGAGAATAAGGTCTTTAATACCAATAGGGATGAATCTGAATTTCATGTTTCTCTGCAAATCTGATATGACTTTCATCACTCTGTGACGTATTGGCCCCATTTTTATAGATAGGGAACTGAGGCAAAAGAAAAGTGAAATGACTTGGGCAAGGTTACACTGTGGAGGTCTGTGCATGAGTCAGGCACTGATCCCACGTATTGCCTTAGTCTCTGTCCTGTAGTTTGTGCACTAGACCATCCTCCTTCTCATATAACTTTATTCTTTATTTTAAAATGCCATTTCTGACACCCTAGATTCTATGGAAACAGTGTATTTTTTCAGGCAATTTGAAATATTCAAAATCTGGATCCCACTTTTGTGAGTTGGGCCCATTAGTGATTTGAAGTCAGTATCAGGTACCACACTAGGCCTGGGCAAAATACGGCCCAGGGGCCAGATCCAGCCCGCCAAGCCACCAGATCTGGCCTGCGGAGGCAGTGGGGAGCCCCAGGTAGGCTTCCCAGCTTGCCCCACAGCACCGCGCACCGTGCACAAACGTGGCTGCTGGGCTCCATTTCTGTTTTAAAACTGGAGGGAAAGAGGAAAGTTTTAGGAGATACCCTACCCCCAGCACATTCCCATTGGCTGATTTCTGGCAGAAACCAACCAATGGAAGCTGCTTGTTGGAATAATAGGCAGCTAAGAAGAATCACACCCCCTTTCTTGGGATCAGTTATTCATGAAGCACATATCCAGGCAGGAAGGCAAGCTGGGAAACATTTTAAGCTCTGCAGGCAGGCAAGCTCATTTGGCAGCTGACAAGTAAGTCTCCTGGCCAGAGCCTGCTTCTGGCACTCCAGCCCTTTCCTGCCCCAACTCTCTGCCTCCCCCACTCAACATACCCAAACCCTCTGTCCCCCTCTTTCACCCATACCCCCTCAAAGATCTGGCACCCCAATCTCCTGCTCCAGATCACAATCCCTTCTTACCTGAGGTTACATCCCAAACCCCGGCACTCCAGTCCCCTGCTCCATCCCAACTCCCTCCCAGACTCCAGTCTCCCTCCTGCACCCCAGTCCCTTACCCCAGGCTCCCTTCTGCACCCAACCTCCATCCCAGACCTGCATCTTCTCCATTAATATCATGGAAGATATTGCCCACCCCTGGACCACACACTGTACTTGATGGTTCTCAGGCTATGTTTAGACTGCAGAGCTGTTCCAGGATACCAAAGGTATCCCAGAAAAGCTCTACTGTGTCCAAGGAATGTTTCAGAAAAAGCGGAAGTGTTCTTTTGGCATCCCTGTGAGAGGAATAAGAGATGTTCCCAAAGAGGAGTTTTTTTCTGAAATGTGGCCCTATGTAGACGGGCCACATTTCGGAAAAGCCTCTTTCAGAAAAAAAAGCAGAAAAAGATATGCAAATTGCGGTTTTCAATTTGCATATCTTTTTCCGACTTTTCCCTGCAGGGTAGTCATAGCTTCAATGATGTTTTGGAACAAGAGAGGAAACTATCCCTCTTGAAATATTATGTTTTATTATTTTTACTAGCTCCTTAATCAAGAGGGTTTGCACACTTTTCCTCAGTCATTTCCATGATGCTCCAGTTTGATGTTGATGGCTGGAAAAGCAGAATTAATATAGTGGCAATCATAGCCTTCATATCAGTTTATATAGCTTGTGCCATGACTACTTTAAAGACATTCTTTCCTTTCAGCTAGTGGCATTGGTGATATTATAATGAATTCCAAACCCGTGATTTTTGTGGGCAAAATTGACAGCATGCAGTGTATTTAAGGAAAGAATACTATGTTAGATTATCTCCATGCTAACTATATGTAATACACACTACCTTACCCAAGACATTAGTTTATAGTGTTCCAGTTTTAATCCTGTCTTGCAAAGTGCTGGCGATCAATGTTCCCTCTAATTTATTCCATCCATGTACAGAATAACTTTTGTTTTGTGCACTGAGGTATGTGTGGGTTTGCACCACCAAAAGAAACACATGCTGTCTATTGTGGGTGGCTGTAGATGTCCTGCTAATCAGCTGAGTGGCATTGAATCTCTTGTAGGTGGCCACCCAAGTGTGTAGCTTACTGGAAACACGGCTATCCCACCTTAATGCTATCTTGAAATAGAATAATACTCTCCGCTCTATTGTTGAAATATGATTTAGAGTTAGGACTTGCTCACATAGGGAGTTATTTTGGAATGGCTATTTCTTATTAACTTCACCTGTGGATATTTATATTCCAGAGTAGAATTTCTTTATTCTAAACTAGCAGAAATACCCAGCGTCGCCCAGGGAAAATATAGTAGTAAGTGTGATGAATGAACCACATCAATGACATTAACATAGCATATTTTATTGGAAATACTTTTCTCTTATATGTTACTGTAAGAAATTAACATAGCTATGTACTTTTTCTGTTATCATAGGGAAAGGATCTCATAGTTGCAGTTTATGTGACACTCTTAACAGAAGAGTCCAACAAATGCCTATGATCAGGCACTACTAAAAGTGGCCCAATTGTGGCTCTGGGGGCCCAATTGGGGATCTGGGGGAACTGATTTCAAGATATAACCAATCCAGTGATTGAAGTTAGGAAAACAGGAGTATCCGTGCAAAATTTTGTGGGTCTATGATCAGGTGCTACTAAAAGCTAATTATCAATGGGCCCAATTGGGCTCTGGAGGAACCGGGGGAACTGATTTCAAGATTTAACCTATCCAGTTATTTAAGTTAGGAACTCAGTGGGATCCATGCAAAATTTGGTTTTTCTAGCTTTTACCGTTTCGGTGATCCTTCGGGACGGACAAACAAACAAACAAAAATAAACTTTCAGAAATATTTTTAAGATGATTTGGAAGCTGATTAAATTTACATGCATGTGTAGTCTTGAAAAAAGAAGGCAGATGACCGTCTTTAGATATGTTAGGGGCTGTTATAAAGAAGACAGCAATCGATTGTTTTCTAAGTCTATTGAAATGAAGACAAGAAGTGATTGACTCAGTCTGTACCAAACTGGAGATTTAGTTTCGATATTGTGGAAAACATCCTAAGTGTAAGGATAGCTGTATGCTGGAATAGGTTTCCCAGGGAGATTGTGGAATCCCTGTCATGAAGGTTTTTAAGAATAGGTTTGGCAAATACATGTCAGGGCTGGTATCTATAGTCCTATCATAGAGTGGGGTCTGCATTTAAAAAAAAGTCCTTTACAGCCCCACTATTTTCTGATTTTTATGATCCTATGATTTTTTCATTGACAAATCCTGATTTGTCAAAACCAAAACTTCTCAGAGAAATAGGTCAGTTTCAATGAATGTTTAGACTAAAAAAAAATTTTAAATATTTTTTTGAAATCTTTTTGTTTAAATATTTCATAAACAAAACATTCTGGTATCCAGTTCCAAATGACGTTTGAGTTTTGAAATTTAAGCTCATTATGTTAAAATAAGTAATAGTTGTTGAAATTTACATAAAACATCCTAGAGGGCTCAAAATGTCCCATTTATATTACCCAGGCTAACCTTTTTTCTTAATTGTGGGTTTTTGGTTGGGTTTTTTTTGTTTTGTTTTGTTTTTAATTTCAACTTTATGGTGTGATATAGGATGGAAACATTTTTTGATATCTCAAAAGTGTTGTGGGTTGGGAAAACCATTTTCCACCCAACTCCTATTTTCTTTCTTTGTTTATACATACTTATCTCAAATATCTGGAAAACATTTAGGAAAAAGTTGTCTGTGAAAGAGTCAACAACCTCACTCCTTCAACTTCAGCTCCAACTCCTACTCCAGCCTCCAGACCTTCAATAAAAACTTGGAAGAGAAGAGTTGATATTCTTGATATTTCTGCAATTAAAACAACAACAACAACAACAAAAACAACTTTTTTTAAAAAAATAGGCATTCTTTAGGCATCATAAAGAAGCAGAAAAGGGTATAAACCCAATTTTGGTAGATCATCTTTAAGAGGCAAAAAAAAATGTTTAAAGTCTAAAAGCTTAAACTTAACCTACAGGCAAATCATCAACTTTACATTGAAATGGCATTCCTTTTTGTGTTGAAGAGAGTGGAGTGAATAACAAGGAAGAATTAATCTGCCCAACCTGAGAGAGGCAGCCAGCTGAAATACAATTTTCACAGTATGTTTTACAATGTTTTACAATATGTTAAAATTAAGTTAGGAAGAACACATTAATGAGCCAGTATGTGAAAGGGTATTCTAAGCTTCATGGGTAGTATTTTGCAGTACATCATCACCTCTGCTCTTTTAGGGCTAAACCATAGAGAAACCCATAGAAGTATGCCAGAGAAGATTGAAGATTCACTGAAAGTCTCCTCAGAATTTTAAGGAAATTATCCCTTTAGTGTGATAAGTTTGGGATAATGTTCTGTGAGCAAAGGCCAAAGCTCCAAAATGCCCTAGATACATGATCCACAAAGGAAAGGTAATACCAGGTCTGTGGAGGAAGGAGCCATTCAGTGTGTAAGGCTGTAGTCCAGTCAGGCTATACTGGCGTTTATGCCATTCCATTCTATATTGTCTGGTTCCCCCTACTAATACTTGGTACAAGATACTTATTAGAGGACCCGTCCAGAATTAAAGTTTCTTTAAGCCTAGATTCCCATGTGAAAATCTACAGGTGCTACAGAGTGTAACTGGTCTCCTTTTTCAACCCTCACCTCCAAAACCCTATAAAGGGGAAGACCACACAGAGCATCCAAGAGAGGCTTTTACATGGTGGGTCTTAGGATGGAGGTTCAGAGTCATTAGAGGAGATGCATGCAATTTCCTTGTGGCTATCTGCCTGCATGGAGTTCTTCCACTTGTAAAAGAAGAATGGACCATTATTGATATTGATCTTATTTAATTTATCTTGTATTTTGCCATTTCTCACTATATATTTATACCCTTGTAGAGCAGGTGGAGTGATTGATATGTGAGCTATATGCTGCAGTCCACTACAAAACAAACAAAAGGAAACCCTGCTCATAGACTTATCCATGTGTGCGGTGTGTGTTTTCCAATTAAATGAACAGAGATCATAATGGCAGACCCATAAATTATGAAATATCTCCAGTGAGTGAGGAGCCATCTCTGCAATTCCTACCAGCTGGGCAGCTTACGGGAACTATGTGGAGATACTGGGAGGCTTGCCAGCTTGTAACTGAGAGGTGAAATTGTTCTTTTGTATCATGTTACTCTGTTCTATTCATGTTCTCTGGGGTAGAATTTTAATAAACTGCATTTGCCCCAAACATTCAACAAAGGGGAGACCTTTTGAGCTCTGACAACAAGAGCCAGTTTATCAGGATTTAACATGAGCTAATGCATGTTCTTATTTACAAATTCTTAATGTTATCTACTTATATTGTAACTTTGAATCATTCAGATATATACTTACTCAAAAATCAAGTTAGGAAGGAATTTTCCCCCGCAGCAGATTGGCAGTGTCCCTGTGTTTTTACAGCTTCTCCTGCATTAGAGGGCACAGGTCATCTGGGTATATCTCACTGAACCAATTCCCTTCTATTACAGAAGTGTCGGGTATTGGTGCACCTTAAGTCTTTCTTTTCTCTGCCTGTGTCACACAGCAGTGTAGTCTCCTCACAGTTGTAATACCTTGTTGGTCTAATTTCAGTTATTGAGTTTAGTGTGTGGGTGATATTGGTGGCCTGTGATATACAAGAGGTTAGGTTAGATGGGCTGGTGATCTCTTCTGGCCTTAATCTCTATCACTCTCAAAATAGGAATGGTTTTGCTTGATCTTTCTGGTCACACTGAATCAAACTTAGTGGCACTGGAGACCAAGTTGATAACACCACAACATTCAACACAGGTCAGTAAAATGTTGAGTCGGTAAATCATTTTGTCATTACTCTACCAACAGTATATTAAAAATTTCCTTCCCATCCCATTTTACTAAGCCACCCTCCTAGTCCAGCATAGCAATTCCAAACAATTGACTTCTTTCAATTTGCCTCAAGAAGAGAACGTTTTTTTAAAATGTACCAGCTAACTCTCTCTTCTGGGTTTCCATCTGTGTCTTATCTTCTCTATGTCTTTTTTTGAAATAGAAGCTGTCTGGGGGCAGGAATTTGGTCTCATTTTGAGCATAAAACTCATTGAAGTTAATTGAAAGTCTACTATTAAATTTACTGGGGTTTGGATCAGGTCCTTCTGCATCTTGCAGAGCACCAAACACAGTATCAGAACTTAAAATAGTAAAGTAAGCTGACTGTCTTTCCATCAGTTAATCACTTTCTAAATCATAACTCCTGGCTCCAGCTGCAGGACTGAGCCTCCTTTTCACCTGGACTAATTGGTGATAATGACTAGAGAGCACATATATCATTATATTATTAGAGTGCCTTGTCTGATTCCATTCCCATTCAAGAATATAAGTGGTGGGCTGACTGTTGATGCATAGAAAAAGTGTTACCATATGAACTTTTATTTTTTATTTTTGAGTAGATTTTGACGCTCTTAATTTCAGAAATGATTTTCTGCTCTCACTTAAATGAGAAATGAGGAGTAACTCCATTGAAATCAGTGGTATTACATAGATGCAAATTAAATGAGAATTGGGTCTTAAATCTACAGTTTAGTGTCCCAAGAGAAGCCTGGACAGAAATCAAATTTAAAATATACCTACATATATTAGTAAAGATTTTCAAATATATGGAGAATGCCCATCCTTAATGTTCTTAATATGGCCTTGATCCTGTTAACACTTACACCCAAAGATATGTTTATACGTAAGTCTTTTCATTGACATCGGTGGAGTTACTTGAGTGAGTACAGAGAAGTGTTTGTGGAATTGGGGCCAGGGCAATTACACAGTGGGGTAGACAGCTTCCTTTTCTGTAATTCTGTTACAATTGCTATGTAATATTTTTCAAAACAGTGAAAAATGATGTAATCATCCACATTAGTCATTTCAGAGAGAATATGAAATAATATCTTCTATACATTTTAAGCTAACTAAACTAAATCCTAAAGAAACGGTCATCCTGTAGGGTTCAATATTTTAAATGAGAAAATAACATGCTTTGTGTTTAAAATGTTCAGTGACTTTTTTATAAACGTCATCTGTGATAGTGAGCAATGTAGCATTAAAACTTATTTTTATTTGGAATTATGGGCATGACCCAAATTAGCGGAAGCCAAAGAAGTGTTAATACACTTACTCTTAGCAAAGGGATTCTGCAAAAATGGTTTTGTCTGATTTGGCTTCTCTCTCTTACTGGATGAAATTCACTCCTATGTACCATTTAAACCCTGTTAGACTTAAAGGACTGTAGGACTTCTGCTTACCCTCAGCCTAGAGATTAATTTCACTCCTTAGCCAAACTGCCCCAGATTCTAGTATGGGTACACAAGTGATAGGGAGAGGGCTCAAGGAGCTTGCTTTTCCTCTCTCCACTCTTTGTTCACTCTGCATAAGGATGACTGGGAACCTGGACCGCTTCCTCCAAGTGCCCTCAAAGCACAAATTGTGCCAATGGGGGTGAGGCTGGAGACAAGCCATATGACCCCTCATGCGATTGCAAAGCTGACCAGCCAGAGAGATGAGTGCATACTGTAGCACCCTAAGAAATAGTGCAAAATACACATGCCCCTCATTCACTGGGGAGCTGAGTGAATTGAGAGACATCATCCCTAAGGGCACCCTCATAGCATGGTGTGGCTAAATCAGTGGTCCCCAACGCGGTGCCTGCGGGTGCCATAGCGCCCGCTGGGCCATTTCTGTGCGCCTGCTGAGTGATAGGGGCCAGCCCCACCCATGGGCGCGTGGTGCATGGGCGGTGCCGGACCCTGGGCGCGCAGCGTATGGGCGGCCCTGCCCCGGGTGCACGGCACAAGGGCTGTGCCGGCCCCAGGCGCATGGCACAGGCGTGGCGCCGGCCCC
Source organism: Apalone spinifera (assembly GCA_030068395.1). Lineage (NCBI taxonomy): Eukaryota > Metazoa > Chordata > Testudines > Trionychidae > Apalone > Apalone spinifera. The sequence continues at coordinate 101,845,048 of CM057846.1, forward strand.
GGGTGCGCAGTGCATGGGCTGTTTCAGTCCCGGGCCCGCGGCACAGGAGCGGCGCTGGCTCCGGGCATGCAGCGCATGGGCTGTTCCGGTCCTGGGCGCACGGCGCATGGGCTGTTCCGGCCCCGGGCACACAGCGTATGGGCAGCCCCACCCCTGGGCGTGTGGCACAGGAGCTGCACCAGCCGGGAGTGCGGTGCATGGGTGGTGCCGTCACTGGGCACGCGGCGTATGGGTGGCCCTGCTCTCGGGCGCATGCATGGCCCCGCCTCCGGGCGCCCTGTGCGTGAGTGGCTCCACCCCCGGGCGCCCGGCGTGTGAGTGGCCCCGCCCCCAGGCGCCCAGCATTTGAGTGGCCCGGCGTCCGGCAGCCCCAAAAGGTTGGGGATCACTGGGCTAAATAATCATATGTTAGTGCCAGAATCTTACTCTCTCTGTCTTCAAATAATAACTGCTTGCTTCAATGAACAGAAGCAAATTTTTGTTGCTGTTATCACTGCAGAGCCAGTACAAGTCCTGCATGGAAGAGCTAATTGGATTCCTCCCTGCCCTGAAGATTATCTATTCAATTTTCTGTTGCAATTTGATGATGAAAGAACACAGCTTGGTTTTCAGATCCCTACTTGAGTTTATAGGTTTGGCTGTTAGCTAAGACATCTTTGGACATTTAGCTAACAACACTACCACAGAGCATTGACTTAAGCTACACAGCTTTAGCTATGTGAATAATGTAGCTGGAGTTAATGTACCTTAGGTCAAATTACCATGGGTCCTATCATTGACCTCCCTTACTCTCCTTCTCCAGAAAAGAGTAATAAGGTCCACGGGAGAGCAATCTACAGTCAACTCAACAGGTCTTCACTAGACCCACTAAATCAACTGCTGGTGGATTGATCTCAGAGCACTTCGAGCTGTGGTTTAGATGTAGCCTCAGAGGGAGATATGGCAGATAAGGAGAGGAGCAAAATATGGAATTTCATTTTTGCAGCTGCTTACAGGCTATGGTCTGTCTTCAGGCCTACCATAAACTGGATCAACTCAAATAGGTTTCTTTTTGTCTAGGAACCACATCAAGTTTAGAAGCCTTTATTTGTTCATTCTTTGTCTACCGAGGTGTCAAGATTTTCCAGTTCATGTCCTGCATTGTGATAAGGGAAACATATTTAGCATTCCTTTTAAAGGACTCTTAGTTCCAAGGTTCAGTCTCCAGAGTCTGACATTTTAATTATTATTTATCAGGCTGCAGTAAGCAAAACCAGCAAATAGATATTACCAGCAGGAGAGTCTCAAATAATTTAGAGTATGTGCTGAATGACAGTAACATTGAGATCTGTTGTTGAAAGTTGCTATATTAGAGCTAGGTAAAATTATTTTATTATGATTATTCTTTATTATTTTATTAGTCTATCCAATAAAAATAAATGGAAATAATTATAGAATATTTCAATTGTGAGTATTCAGATTTTCAATTAACTGACTGCTATGGCAAGTGAAAATCTTGCTAAATAGTCACTTTGGTGCAGCATTCCCAGATATCATTTCAATTCTAATTAATATCATATGAAAGTTTCCATAACTATTCCTATTTACTCTATATCTGTTTCTCCATCACATACTTGAATACCTCAGTTTCCCTTCACTTGCCATTCAGCTCTCGTGTTTGTTCATAGATATGTGACAAAGAAATGCAAACTTACTGAGATGAGCATATTGATATATACATTCAGTGTCAACTGGAATATAGAGTAAACTAAAGGGAAGTAATGAGAATGTATAAATAGCTTATGTTGTTCCATGTTGACACATATATGACACTAATCCAGAAACTTATGCCAGAGGCAAGTAAAGTAGGTTTTGAAGCACTAGTAGAGGTATCCCTTGTGGGACTGCTCATATGGTATAATTTCTGTCTCACTGCTTGCAGTCAGACTTCACTGATCTATTAATAACAGTATCAATATATGCAGTGGTAGATATGTTACTTGTGAAGTTGCTTTTCTTGCAATGTATACTCGCCAATAGTGGTTGTTTTAATTCTGATGGCTGATATGTTTTTAAAAGCCTTCTACCATTCTTTCCTATGGCAGCACTAATACATAACAGCATCATACTCTTCATAACAGGTCATATGTGTTGCTCACAGTAGAACACGTATGGAAATCTAGCTCCTCCAATCGGTGATCTTGATCCCAAATATTACCACATATTTATGTCATTTTCTGGGCTCATTTTCCTTGTGCGCTTGTTTTAAAAATAGCTGAAAACTGAAGAAACAAACCCCAAAAATATAAATTTGCAAGGGACTTCTAAAATCCATGGATCATTAAGACAGTGAACAGAATAAATTCATTAATCCCTGAAAATAAGATTTCATGTTGGAAGTTCTGACGCATCCTATGAGAAAAAAGTCAGGGCTGCTGGCCCCTAAATCCGTGAAGGGCTGGGTTAGACTACATTTTCAACAGTACTTACCTTTTGTATGTCTAATGAATAAACTCCACCTGCGTGGTCAAGTATCCCTAATGAATTAAAAACTGTAGAAAGAGATTGGTGAATTAGTTGATACTTCCATTTACACATCACTGGAATTCAGAGGAGCTATAGAAGAAATAATGAGTTATATGTGGACTGTTAAGAAAATGGGAGTGAGGGTGGTAGCAGTAGCACAGTCTGCAGAAAGGCAATGAATTTGATTTTCCTAATAAATGAAGAGCATCCAACAGGGTCCACTGGCATGAGAGATTTGAGCTGGCGGATTATCCAAATTCAGCAGAGCCCAGTTTATACCATGATTTTAAAAAACTCTATGACATTCCTTCCTCCACTAAAGAAGTTTCATGGCCCCCCAGCACAGCAATAAAGGACAGCAGCCATTGCCCAGATAAGATAGTTACAAACAGGCAAAGGAACAGTGCAGACCCAGAGAGAATGGAGAGCTCTTTTGTGTGAGTACAGACAGAAGACCTTAGAAGTAGGACACATTGACCAAAATGCTGAAGTATTCAGATGGGGGTGAGTTTACAGTAGCATTTGGTCAGTGCTTGTATATCAGAGACAGACGGACAATAAGCTAGCAGCATCACAGTGAGAGGAGAAGAGAAAGGGAGTGAAGGGAAGATTTTTTTCCTTTCATTTTAAAATTATTGTTGGTGTATCTGCATGGGGTAAAACCCAGAGATGCAACCCAGAGCAATAAGCAGGATGGGCCATAAACTATAGTATTGGGGTTAAAACGTACACTGGAGTGGAATTAAGTCTGATAACCGCAACGTGAGAGACATCTCCAGTGAACTATTATTTGCTGGGCTTTGAACAGAAGGGGAACACCAGGACACACACCTTCCATTGTATTGTATAATTACAATCATCATCAGTTTTGGTGATTATTTCATTATTATTAGCAGGCCTATCAAATGCATGATCCATTCTGGTCAACTGCACAGTCATAGGATTTTTAAAAGAGTAAATTCCATGATTTCAGCTATTTAAATCTGAAATGTCGCAGTGTTGTTTTTGCAGGGATCCTGACGTAAGAGTTGTGCAGTGGTTGGAAGGGTATCGTGTGTATGTGGAATGGGAGTGGGGGGGAGGAGGGAGTTGCAGTTTTCCTACCCATTACTTCTGCACTGCTGCAGGCGGTGGTGCTGCCTTCAGAGCTGGGCAGCTGGAGAGCTGTGGTTGCTGGCCAGGAGCCCAGCTCTGAAGGCAGAACTGCTGCCAGAAGCAGTACAGAGGTCAGAATGGCATGGTATGGTACCACACCATGCCACCCCTATTTCTTCACTGGTGCCTGCAGAGCTAGATCCTAAGTCAGCAGCCTCCTCTCTCTGGCTGCCCAGCTCTGAAGGCAGCAGTGCAGAAGTAAGGGTGTCATGGTGTGGTACTATACGCTTTTTTATGACTGTGAACTTGATACGACCCTACTTATTGTCCTGCTCCTGAGAGGTGAGAATAATTGTGCACATTTTGCAAATAGGAGGTTGTTGACCAAGAATGCACCTTGGGACCTGTGCACAGTCCCCCCATAGCATGACAGGCAATTAAGCTGACCCCCCACCACTCTGAACTGAGAGGCTGATGAGATGAGACAGCAAATACTCTATGTTTGCTGGAAGAAAGCTTGTTGCAGACTAGCTCCCAACTGAGCTGCACATCGGTCTGGGCTTCCCCCCCAATTGAATCTGCAATGGCTATACGTTTAAGAGGTCTCAAAGCCCAACCTTAGGAACTTCAAAGGGGGAACCTAGAAACACAGGGTCTAGAACACATCAGTAACAAGCTTCTCTATTTATTTTTTAATTTCAAGGCCATCTCCATATAAAAGGCCTAAACCTTTGCCTCTCATCCAACAAAGCACTTTAAACATGTGGGTAGTGTCTGACAAACACATGAAGTTTAATGTATACTGAAGAGCTGTGCTGGGGTCAAGGCCTTTCTTTAAGGGGAAAAAAAACATTGAGATTAAACTTGAGTAGGCTCCCAAAATCAAGGCTTAGAGAAGGAAAGGCATAGCCTTTATGGCTCCTATACTGATTTTAAGTTATAGATAGGCCTTTTCCCTTCAAGATGCACCTTGTGGAGCCCAGGGTGAGCTGCCTGATGTTTGAGAGTATCCAAAGGGAGTCTTCTATAGGCTGATAAGGTTATGTTTTACGACTGGTTTACTATCAATATTCTAACATGGTATTCTTGCTACATTTCTCCCCCTTAGCATGTGATGCATTCTGTGTACCAGGCCTGCGCATATTCATATCACCACTTATCACAATACGTTTGTGCTATGTCAGATTATATCTTTTATCTCCCTCTCATTCTCAAACCTACTCACTTCTTATAGCAGCTTTGCCCAATTCTGCTTAGAAAGAGTTACCACAGCAATGTTGGGATTGACATAGTCATTTATTAACAGGCATGTTCACTATATCATTCTTACTTGCACTGAGTAGGTACCTTACTGGGTGTGTAATCCCAACAACAAATAAGAGGCTTCTATTCAGGAGAGTATTTAGGTCTGTGTTTAAATTCATCTTGGTCAGGACAGCACGTGGATAACTTAAAGTACATGCATGAATCCCATTAATTGCAGTTCCTAGTTTTCTGAACCTGCTGCTGACTTGATGTGTTACCTGAGGAAAGTTGTGTGATCTCTGTACACCTCTATTTTACACATTAGGGAAGGTGGAGGAATTTTTGTACCAACTCTGAAAAACAATGCAGGAGATTGTACAGTAGCTGTCAAGGCAGCAGCAACAGAAACTGCAAAATTCTCTGGCACCCTCATGAAACTAATAACTGTGATGATGTTGGCACCCACAGGAGGGCACTGGAATCCAGTGAAGGTGACAAAGGTCAGGAGACTCAGCACCAGCAGTGATTAGAAAGAGTTCAACCTTTCACTCCTGGTTGAGCAAAGAAAATGAAGATTCAGAAAAGACTGCCATTGACTTCAATGGACATTTGATACAGCCTGGATTTTACAGCCATGATTCATGTAGCCCTGTCCAGTGTGAAGGATAGATTCTTTAGTGAAGGGAGAGTAGATATGTGGGCTGGAGGGGAACAAGACTGCTGAAGGTGCAGACTTTCCCCCACCATTCTGCTCTGCTCAGAGTTTCCATCGGTGCTGAAATACGGCTAATGGAGCAGAAGCCAGATTCAAAGGGGTTCTGTCTTAGGGTGAGTCTACCCTGCACCGTTATTTTGAGATAACTAGAGTTACTTTGAAATAATGTGAGTGTCTACACAGCCATTCCATTATTTCGAAGTAATTTATTCCGAAATCTGTAAACCGCATTCTACGAGGCATAACGCCTATTCCGAAATAGCTATTTTGAAATAAGGCATGTGTAGACACTCCACTGCTGCTATTTTGAAATAGTCCCTCACCAGGGCCATTCTAAGACCGTTTCTAAACTACACCTCTCTGTAGGCAGAGGGATGTAAATTAGACACATCAGAAGTGCAAATGAAGTGGGGATTTAAATATCCCATGCTTCATTTGCATAATCACATTTGGACGCTGTTTTGAATAAGCACCATTTCGAAACTAAAACTGCGGCTTAGCCATGGTTCTGCTGACAGTGGGGTGATTTTTCAACAGATCCTTTACTCCTCAAAAAATGAGGAATACAGAATCTGTCGAAAAATCACCCCATTTTTGGCAGAACCGCAGCTAAGCCATGGTTTCAGTTTCGAAATGACGCTTGTTCAAAACAGCGCCCAAACGTGATTATGCAAATTAAGTACCGGATATTTAAATCCCCGCTTCATTTGCACTTCCTATGTGCTTTATTTACATCCCTCTGCTGACAGAGGGGTGTAGTGTAGACCTAGCCTAAGTTATTTCTCCCCAGTGCCTCCTGGGACTTTAAATCGAGATATCACGTCTACATTAGGGAAGCCTGCCTTTGACTAATTTTGAGGCTTTCTTGAAGTGTAGACATGCTATTTCAAAATAAACTATTTTGGAATAACTATTCTGGAATAGCCTATTTCAAAATAAGCGTGTAGTGTAGATGTAGCCTTAGAGATAGTGGTGGAAAACAGGAGACTGCCAAGCTGGGCAGAGTGGTGGGACTGTCAATGAGAGATGAGGGGTAGGGTGTTGCCCCTGAAAGAAGGCTATGAGAAAACTTGTCAGAAATTGGGGTGATGTCTGAGAGTGGCTGATGGTAATGGGAGCGACTGGAAGAGCAGAGAGAGGAGGAAGAATTGGAAAGCTGACCAGGCACTACCTTTCTTTAAATTAGTGGGTTTCTTAGCTGAGAGCTTCCTGTTTGTTTATATTAATTCTGACAAAACTAAAAAGCCATCCCTCATGTGTCCTAAACAGAATAATTTTGGCTTTAAGGTTTTTCCATACAAATATTCTAAAGTTTCTGCTAAAGCCCCACACCAGACAAAGAACAAAACCCCTGTTACTTTCTTTGATTAGGCACTGAAAATTCAGATAGCATGTTCACTATATCATTCTTACTTTCACTGAGTGGGTACCTTACTGGGTGTGTAATCCCAATAACAAATAAGAAGCTTCTATTCAGGAGAGTATTTAGGTCTGTGTTTAAATTCATCCTTGGTCAGGACAGCACGTGAATAACATAAAGTATATGCATGACTCCCGTTAATTGCAATGGGATTTAAGAACAAGCTTAAAATAAACTACAGACTTATCTGAAATCCTGAATAGAGGGTTTTTTTTTTCAATTGAAGTCAGAAAAGTCCTTTGTATAATGAATTCTTCTAGCCTGGAAGATCAACTAAAGATGTGAGGAAAGTTGAAGGGGCATGTTTATTTTTGAAGGGTTTTTTTTTTTGGCAGGGGTGGGGGGTTGTTTTCATTCTCTGCCAAACGATCTGAATGTGTATCTATATAAATACATAATGAAAGAACTGTCCAATTTCCTATTCCTTATAGGCCTGATACTTCACCCATGAAAATAACAGGAGTTTTGCTGGCAAGGTGTAAGGAAAATGTAGTTCATGTGGGTGGGATTCACAAGGGTACATAGGTGCCTGAACCCAAGATGTAGGCTCCTAAATCTGTAGAGTCATTCAGCCAAAGAGTGAGAAGAACTCTAAAGTCCAGAGCTTAGGGCACCTATGTAGGAAGTGGGAGACCCTGGATCCAGTCCTTCTAAGCCTTTTAATTAATGATTCTTTAATTAAAAGGCTTCAATAGGAAAGACAGAGGGATCCCATGTCAGACTATCCCATAACTCAGTGGTTAGAATCCTCTTCTCTGAAGTGGGATACCCCTGTTCAAATCCTCTCTCTCCCTTCCTGGTAGAGGGGGGAAACTGAACCTGAATTTCCCACATCCCGGAGAGTGCTCTGATCACTGCACTAAAAGAAGATAGGATCTAAAGATGCTGGCAGTTAATCATTTACATGATTAACTGATAAGCCCAGGCTTATCAATTCATCCTAACAGTTTCACGCACTCCACCACCCCTGGCTGCCTCTCCATTCATAGAGGCTGCCTGCCCCACCTCTCCCTGCTGCCTCCAATAGAGGCCAGAGCATGGAGGATTGGCAGGAGCTAGCTTCCTGGAAGCACCTGCCCCCTGTGTGTAAATGTGTAACTGCTAAAAATGTCAGCAATTACACATTTACAGAAATACACAATTATTAACATCCCTAGTAGGGACCTCTACACATGCCCTTCCCTCTGTTGGAGTTAGACAAATGCTTCACTCCATTCTCCCAAGAAACCAGCCATCTGACTCCAGGGGAGAAATTTCTACTTGTGGATCACTAGCCAAGATAGGCACCAATCTCTGCAAGAGAGCCAGGACACATCCCAGTTGTCAGCATCTCCCACTGGCTAGTTTAAGAAGCACTCCACCTACTGTTCTGGCCTTGTGGATTACAATCTAATGTTTTATGGGAGGCCTAGGTGCTTGTCTTGGGCTTTGTGAATCTCGGTGCTGTGATTTCTTTTTTAGATGTCTGCAGGATAGGCACCATACTGCTCATGGACACACTGCCTATGTCCCTCTGTGTATCTAGCCCTGTGTATTTAAATGATGGTAGAATTCTTAGTATAGTAGGACTCACAACACTGGAAACCAGAGGCACTGGAACAATTCATACGGTGGGGGTGCCGAGAGCCTTAGAACCAAGCTGCAAACCCAATAGCTGGTAGAAACCACTTCAAGACAGGGGCTATGACAGCACCCCTAGTTCCAGCAGCCACGCTGAAAACTCAAGTCACGTAATTACCTCCAGGTTAAATGTGGTTATGCCTATACCAACTTCACACAGCCTTGACAATTACTGCAGGTTGACCTAGATTGCCCACTTTCTGTAGAGTTACAAGGAAACTCATTCTGCCCTCAAACACATCTGCATCTCTCCCAAGGATGCTAAATTTTATTTTAGTTTTAACTGTGTTTTTAACCTGATGAGGACTTTTCTTCACCAGAAGGAAGTAAAGAAACTGCCCTGTCCTCACTTTGTTCTCGAGCTCAACTTTGTTAGGTCTGCAAAGATGAAACACCCTCTTCCCCTCTAGCAGCATCTTTTAGAATGGTACTATGCAAACATAAGTAGAAAATAGATTGACTGTGTACAGTTTGAAAGTACGATTTATTTTTATGTGCTCTTTATTTTTGTTTGTAGGCAGAATTGCTTTCTTCATTCTGTTGCACATCTGAGAAAGGGCAGACAACCATGGACGCAGCGGTAAGTGAAGATTAATAATATTTACTTAAAAATAAAATAGGAATATTCCTAACATTTATATTTCATAATATTATTTGTAGGGTGATTGGAGGGAAATTAGGAGACTTGTAGTCTCTTTTGAATCATTGACAAGCAAAGGGGATGATTAACGAGTGTGTTAGACAAAGTAGTGGTAAGAGAGGGCCTATAGAAGTTAAACAAAAGTGCCTTCAGAATTTAGAGAATTCCCATGATCCATAGTAGGACCTCATTGTGCTTGTCTACTGTTTCTATTTTTGATTAGATTTATAAACACAGCACCACATATTTTCATGTGGCTTATAGCCCAAGGGCAGAATGAGATTGACTGCACTGAAACTGTGAGGCTTGTGAATTTCGGGCAAGGGATAGAGTGAAATAAGTAGTGTAATTGTTTTTGTGGAGTGACCGTGGGACCTCTTCTGTTCTGAATTACACATGGTTCAACCCTTTGACCTAACCAACCTCGGCAATGCCTGGTAGATCTCCTAAAGCTGTGCTGAAAGGTCCTATCAGTGACATGTTGGAACATTATCTGTCATGTGAGATGTGTGCCAACAACCATATTAAACTACATTAATTACTAGTGAGGCTACGTTTGTGACAATATCAACTTCATTTAACCCATCATCATGTTGGTTATTGTTTAAACAGGAAGTACAAATGGGGACAATTTATGGAATCAAAATGCAACACCAGTCTTTTATTTAATAAATTGCACTTTTTTGTTCATTTCATTTCCCTTTCATTCCCGCAGTGCTATTTTTCTGTCAGCAGTTATGCAGCTTTTTTTCTTATTGTGTTTTAGAGACATAAAGAAGAAGAAAAAAGGGACAACAAAAATTACAAACCTTAATAACTAAAATAATTTGTCAATTAATTGTGAATATTCTTTTGAAAGCACTTTCCCGTGTTGTTACAGTTTATTTAAGATATAGTACTTCCTTTATAACCAAATAATTAATTTATTATGTCAAACACATGAAAGCAGCTTTTGTAAAACAATAAAATCACAGTGGATCTATTTTAAAAAAAATTCCCTCTTTTAGAGCTAATTTGTCTTTGTAGTCCAACACTGTAATTCTCCAAAAATGAGGGCTAGAATAATTCCCAGGATTATTTTTTTCTGAGAACAAATTTAATATGGGCCTGATATTGTGAGGAGCTGAGAACCCCCAATACCCACTGAAAATCCTGTATACCAAAGTTCAGTGTAACCTTCTTACCAGTTTGCACATGGCAATTCACTGAAACAGTTTGGAGTATGTATTGCACTTCACAGTGTAAATGGAGTTTCCTTCCACTGCACTGTAGATAGAATCTTCATTTCCGCTGTGCCTAGTGTGCACAATATAGGTGCTGTGGTATTATGAACACACTCATTCCTTTTACACATAGAGTAGTTTTCATTTGGATTTTCCCGTTAGTCCAGATAGAGCATATTTAAAGTATATATGTATTTATTTTATTTTATTTTATTTTATAATTTGAAAAAATTGCTACAAAGCCAGCTAAAGACAAATGCCTTGATCCTATCAAGTGTCATTCTTATTAGCAGTGAAGAGTTTGCTCTCCATGAAATCTAGCATGGAATGCTTAAAAGCAGACAGGTGCAAATTACAAGCTGTTTCACTTTGGCTGTTATCCCTTAAACAGATAAAGTAATAGACTGGGAGAAGGGAAAAGGTTCCAACTCCAGCTGCATAAATGAAAGCCTTAACAGGGAGATACCAGATGGTTATCAGAATTAAATGCTGTAAATACCAAATAATATATTTGAGTGGGTTCATGGAGAACTATTTTTTTTAGGAAGGCTCCATCCATTTTTATGCAAGAGGAGCATTCTTGGAAAACTGCATTCTGCGTTATGTTTAAAGGCTAACGCTCCCACTGAAGTGAATGAGAACAGAAGCCAAGATACCTGTTCCTGTTTACCATCATTACACTCCTTGGAGCATTTCAGGCATTATTAGGTTCTTGGAGCCCTACCAGATTGACAATATTTCCAGCTACTTCTCTTTTGGCTGTATTCAAACAAGGCCCCAAAGGAAAAAAAAAATAAACAAAACTAAGGATGAATCTGCTGAGCTAGTTTGCTGATGTTAGAAACAGTTGTTCATATTAGGAACACCTAATTTAATTTCATGAAAGAGACATAACATGCCAGTATGTGTCTGAATCTAAGGTATGTATTTCCTAAAAGGAACTAAAACTCTGTCATTCCAAAGTTGCTCTTCTTTTTGACTTCCAGCTTGCATAGGGACTGCTGTCTGGAAGCAGTAACTTTAACTTTAACTCTAAGGCTGCTGATGAGGTCTGTCTGTGTGATCTTCCTAAGCAGATAAGGGTAGGGAGACAGCTCAGAGCAGAGCTTGTTTACAGCAGGACAGAAGAAAACAGCTAGACATAAATGAGGGCTGACGGTTTCATGAAGCACAATTGGTTGATTGCAGATTCAATCTGACTGCCCTGAACTGAGCGATGATCCGTACAGTATGCAAAATTCACTTTCTTGCTGGTCTGTGCCCACCAGCCTTGCAGCAGCTTTCCCAGAGCCCCTCAGCCATGGCTTTGAGTGGAACCAGAACTGAACACAGCCCTGTTGTACCCAATTCCTTTTGACAACAATCACATTCTTTTAAAAACTTCATAGGTTTTAGTTGTCACTGGTTATAAATGAGGGGTTTTTTTTGTGGCAGTGCTTGCTGTTCTCACGTAGATTTATTTCTATACAGTTTGCTTTAAAACAATAGTTATCAGAAAACAGTCCATTGTATTTTAAATACCACAACATCCATAACAAAAAAAAAATTTAGAGGTTTAGTACATGCTTTAAATTGCACTCAGATTAGTTTTATATGGCTGGAATCACTAGTTATTACCTTTCTGTTACACAGTACAAGAATATGCTTCCTATATTACAGTTCAACAGCATTTATTTTTAGTATCTCTAGTGTAAATCTAATTGGATATCTGCATTAGGAGAATCATATTTTAAATTTTACTTTGAGAACACATGCCATCAAATTTATATGTGTCGTTCATGAACACAAAGGCCTGATTCATAGTATGTATATAAGTTGGGCCAGATCCTTAGTTGCTGTAACTTAGTTTAGCTCATTGAAACTAAAGGAGCCATGCTGGTTTATACCAGTTGAGGATCTAGCCCAAGATGTGTAACTTTATTACTTTCTTTAAAAGTATATGATCTATTGCAGCTTTTTCCAAGAAGCATGCTATAAATAAGGTGATGTATTTGTGTACTGGCATGTGTGCATGTACATGTTGACAAACACACCCATACAAAGCTGGCTGAAAGTATGGCATGTGGTCATTGAAAGAGTTTGCTTTAATTTGCTGTTTTAAATATAAGTATTTTAGTTATATGTGAATTGATTAAAGAACAATTACTTCGGACATAAATTCGCATAAACATGTACATTAACTAGTAGTGACTAATGGTAAAATAAATATAAAATGTAACGATAATTTCCTGCATGTTCTCTGATGAGAAAACAAAGTATAATCAGGGAGGAAATAATCTTAACCAAAAAAAAAGAAAAGATGTAATTTACCCTGTTTAAAGGTGCCCATGTGTAAAGAAGAGAAAGGTAAGGAAATTGACTAGCAAAAGATAGGAAAGAAAAATGTCTACTAATTTCCTCTGAAGCGCAAAGTGACAAGAACATGTGTTAGATGTGCCCAGGCCACAGAAATACACCATTGTTCATTGAGAAGTAACTCTATAAGAATTTATCTCTGCTGTAGAAAATCAGGTATTGCTTTCATTGCAAATATGTGAACGTGTAATAAAAAGAAAGAAAGAAAAAAAGAAAGAAAGAAAGAAAGAAACACACACCCTCTCCCCAAACAACCCACCTTTGAAATCCTAATCACATTAAGGAACAAGTGTGTAATTTCTTTTGAAGTTCTTTGTAAGTAAACTGGAGCTACTGATATGTTGCATGAGGTGATTTAAAAATGTTTCTTTGAGTTTGAGCAGGTGAAGTGCCCAAGAATGCAGATTACTGTGTCAGGAAAAATAATATCTGGTGTTTCCTTTGTTGGAAATTGTGAAAAAAAAATAACATCTTTACTTTTTTTTTTAAACCACAGAAGGAATGTGTGTATTTTGTGAACGACTGTATTTGAAAGTTTTAAAATAGCAGATCTTACAGCCTGCATTTCAGTTTTGTCTTGGAAATCCAGTATATTTAAGAATGTATTCATGCTTAAAGGGCTAACACTTTAGTTGATGTAAATCAGCGTTACTCCTTTGAAGTCCAGTGCCCACATTCTAAATGACATTTGCATCTCTTAAATATATAAAGGTAATATTTTCTGATATATAAGACTGAGGAAAAAACTTTTAATAAAATTGCAAAAATGATGTTATTCTAAAGTCATCAGCTGAATTATTTATGTTTAAAAAGTAGGAATTTAATTGAAAAAAATCATTAAACATTAGGGATAGATTCATAAGATCGTGGACACAAATGGCAAAACTACCATTAACTATAATGGGGATATGATTTCACCACAACATTTCAGTTAATGCAAATGAACTTATGCTTCTATTCTTATAAAAGTAAGTTTAAATATCAAACCAGTTTTTACAAGTATCTGTCTATTAATAATAAAGTGGCTTTCTTAATTCAGAGAAATGTCGGCAATTTCAGATTATTCCAAATGGCATATGCAATGTTTTCTTATCAGTAAAGAATATTTCATACTCAGTGGCTACGACTGGCATGATTTTCCGAAAATGCTTTTAACGGAAAAGTTTTCCGTT
>CM057846.1:101870255-101880456 GCA_030068395.1 Apalone spinifera
TCATTAGACTTTGAAATTCTGTGTAGGACATATCCTTGCCTGGTATAAATTAAGAACAACATAATGGATTTCAGCAAAAGTAATTCCAGATTTAAAAAAATGTAACTTCAATCACAATTTGATCATGCCAAATTCAGTGAAGACCTAAGTAATTGTGTAAATTACAGCATATGTGTAATTGACAAAGTAATACCATTTATACAGGGTTAGGGATTTTGCAGGTCTGCAAAACAATTTTAATTTCCATTATGACCAATTTTGTCACTGGTATAAGTGGGAGAAACTTCAGTGGGCCTGAGTCTTCATCGTGTATACCTGAATTGCTCTGACACTTTTTTCTTTTATGCCTTTCCCCTCAAAAATGGAAGATCCACAAAAGGAATGTAGGTTCAGCATTGCAATGTCCAATTTTAGCTGTGCAGATTCAATATTCTCACCAATTTGTTGAGGCTTATGAACATTTTGGATCAAGTAACTAGATAATGTAACTAATTCTAGCTGAGCTACTCCAGTTCACAACAGCTGAGGATCTGGTTTATTAAATGAGCCATCATCCACTTTCATGTAAACCTAGGACAATTCCTGATTCTGTTTTTATGATCCTAAATCATGAATCATCTATACTTCTTCATGTTTGTATCAGGAAGCAAGGCAAAACTCCTATAGACCGTGTTTCAAGTTGAGAATTTCAGTTTGATCAAATCCAAAAATCTAAGAAAAACTCAGCAGTTGTAGAATCGCCTGGCTCTACACTAAAGACATGTTTTTGCAACAGTTGAAACCATCAAGTGTTGCACTTCTATTTAAAATACTTGCAAGCGCTCTTTACTCTGTTAAGATTCTGAAGCTGTGTGCAACGTGACTTCCTCCTGGGACCTGTTAATTTACATGTTACCTACTTTCATGTATTTCCAAAGCCAATATGGAATGATTGCTAATCCATTCGTGAATTCATGTTGTTAGCAAAATATCTTTGGCCATACGTTAATATTGCCTAAAATTGATCATGTAGTATTTTTAAAAGTAAAAATAAATAGGCCCCGCTTATGATGTCAATGGACCAGATTCAATAGTAATCCTCCAGCAAAAGAAAGTTCTCTGAAGTGAGTAAGCAACAGTTAAAACTACTCTGAACCTCTTCGGGGCCTGGCTGGCCCAGCCCACAAGGCACATAGAGATGGACCAAGTAACTTGAATTTGTAGTGATTTTATACATCTTGGGAGGCTCCAGTGGAATCTAAGCAGAGTTAAGAGCTGGATGCTCTGCTGAACTGCCAGTGGGAAAGCTGTGGTGACAATGCCACTTTTTGTTCTCTGAGGCAGTTGTCTCTTAGGCTGAAGAGTGTGTAAATTGCTCTTAAGAAGGGTAAATCAAGCCTAAAGTTTTGGACTTCTATATCCTAATGAAGTTAGAAAATATACCATACATTTCTAAACCTCAGAGCTTTTATCCAGGGTAAGAGTCTTCTAGGCCCAGTTGTCTGATGATACCAATGCATAATGGTTTTGTCTCCTTCCATGGAGTTCTTCACAGATGTGATGCTGATTCCTGAGAATATACAAAGGTGAGCTGTTCAGAGAGAGTAATTAAACATCAAGGCTACATCTATATTGCACCCGTCTTCTGCAAAAGCTTATGCAAATGAAGCGCGGGGTGGAATATCACTGCACTTCATTTGCCTAATTAATTTGGGGCCATTTTTGCGCAAGAGGCTTTTGTGCAAAAAGGAGCCATCTACACAGCTCCTTTTTGTGCAAAAGCCTTTTGCGCAAAAATATTCTTCTCTGCGCTTCATTTGCATAAGCTTTTGTGGAAGAAGAGTGCAGTATAGACGTAGCCTAACTATGAAACAAGTGCAGTACTTATTTCTCCCCAGAAGTCTGTAATCAGTCACTGGGGTAAGGATCGAATCCACCCTTTGGTGAGCAAAATGATTTATGCCATTTCTCAAAGAGGATTTTACAATAAGGATAGAAAGAACAGTTGGGAGAAAGAACAACACAAATTTCTGATACTGCATTCCCAAAATGGTAAGAATGTCTTCGTAAACCCAGATTATGTAGTTAGTTACAGATCTCCAAAAATCTAAACCCATGAGCCTACTATACAGCACGTAGTCTACATACAACCATGTGCAGATGGCCAGTAAAAGGCCTATACGCTAACCAAGTACCACTTTGTAATGGTTGCAACATATACTTTCCAGTAGTTTACATTTATAGCTATGAAGCAATTGAATAAAGAGATGCATCATCATTTCCTTTTTTTAAACACACAGGAGAATTATTTTACCAACATATGAAAAAGTGTTTCTATAGCATCACAGTGCTTTGTGCTAGAGGAAAACAATTACAGTGAATAAGGTAGAATAGCTCTGTTATTGCAGTACATAAGACTTTGATTACATACTGCCAAGATTCATACCAGCCTAGTAGTTGTTGACAGATAAAGTAACAAAAATGAAACTCATTTATTTTTTCTTTATTGAGACCTCAAGGTAAAGCAAATTTTCAGTTCTTGTACTTACTACATTGAAAGAACAGAGACTGACAGTCAAAATGTGCCAGTCCAGAAATATAAATTAAACCTAGTTTCATATCAGAGTTTCATTTAGTCTCGGAAAAAGTGCTGCTACTTGGATTATTTTTGATCCTAAAATAAATATACTGTAGACTACTATAGTGTGCCTAAGATGCATTAACCCTTTCCTGTGTTTGATTCAACTGTTTACCCTCTCATATGTTTATTTGCAAGAATATAGAGGCAAACTGCCTCATTCTACAATCCTGAAGAAATCTGGGGGCTAGATTCTGCCATATTTTCTCATGCTGAGTAGCATTTTACTGTATGTATGTAGTGCCATTGATTTCAATGACACTACTTGCAGAGTAAGGCACTTTTACCATATGAAGAATATTTTTTGAAGAAGTATAACTCAACCTTGCTCAGTGAGAAATCTTCTAGCTGATGGTGTAGGAAATGTTGCCAGCTGGTGGCAATGATACACTGTATAGTTTTTTGATAAGGTGAATGTGTGTCTTTTTCTTTTATAAAGCTGATTAGTACCTAAAATACAGATAAAACAGCTATTGAGCTGGAAAGTGCTAAAAGAGTGTTTTTATCGCATCAAATCTTTGTTTTGCTACCTAGCCCAACTTAATACAGTTGCTGAACAGATTAATGAGGCAGCATTCCAGTATCTCCTCTGTAATTAAACACTTCCCTGGTTGACTACTGCATTAAAGATGCACCAGACGTTGAAACCTCAATGGTGAAATTTAAAACTGTTGAAATTGGAGAGGTCAGCTGTGAAGCCCAAGTTCCATTACAGCCTTGGTAACTTTCACTTGTAATGTGTGTCTCAAGAATAATTTGTCTTAGGGTCTTTTTTTATCATTGTATGATCTAAATTTGAAAATTTTCTCATTACTTTCAGAGCAAAAGTAACATGAAGTGCACTTGTTTCCAAAATTACCTTTCCTGACCTTTCACAAGATAATTGCAGTTCTTGAAGGCTTAGAAGACTTGTTTAAAAAATTAAGCTTATAAAGTAGCAAAAATTCCCCTTTGCATGCTGGTGTCGATTTCAAAATTAACATTTTGGTTCATGTGCTTCTAATAATCACTGACCCTTACTTCATGTGCTTTCCACAGGAAATGAATACAGCAGAAATTACTTTGACCCAGTGATGGATGAGGAAATAAACCTAAGGCAGAGCAGGATGGAGGTCAGTGGAGAAGGTGAGGCAGCATTAAGTATGTAATTTTGATGTCAAAATATTCTTTTCCATTCATGAAAATGAGGTGACAAGATCACATATGCAGTTATATTTAAATATTGATGCTTACTATTAAATTTTATGTTTTCACCATCATGAACATGGTGGGCAGTATAGGTAGTCTTTGATCAAGGACAGTGCATTAGCAGACAGGTAAGAGCAAGGACTGTGTGTTTTGCTCTGTATTTTATTGTAGCTATAGAATATATACTTAGACACAGAAGCATCTTCCAAGAAAACTGTGGGCCTAAAAGTTCTGTCTAATTAAAGTAGCCAGTCCAGAACAGAAGACCATATAGTACTTTTTTTTCTAGACCTGATCCTGAAGTCCCCATTCAAGTGAAAATGTCATTGAGTGTGTTGCTTATCAGAATGCAACAAACCCAGTTTTTGGGTAACCAGAAAATACAGTATTTTCCCAACACATTGAGTATTTTTCTCTTCTGCTCATTAAGGATGTGAAACAATAAGACGGAATATTGTGCTTTGTGGAGTGTGCACTTGTCCATTTCGTCTTGGATCGTGGAAGTTCTTTGTACAGCAAGGACTGGAGGGTTGTTTTACTCCAGCATCCTATCTCGGATACCCAAATTAACGCTTGCATAGCATTTCTCCCATTTTCCATATGGCATGCAACTGCCTTAGCCTTTTTTCCTTGGTGATATTTTCTAACATGGCCAGCTTTGCCATCTCCCTTACTCTCATATTTGTTGTTTTGTCTTTCCATTAAATGTTGAATATCTTCCACCCCTCCAATCTCTTTTTGTTAGCCATTGTCATTGGCCAAGTCTCTATCTGTACAGTAGTATTCTCAGTACAATGCCCTTGGTTTAATCTAACTTTAAGTTAGGTGGAGATCTTTATTTGACCAGATGTTCATTCTTCCAAAACTGGGGTTTTCCTTTTCCTAATTTAATATTGATATTTTTATCATGGGCCACCTTCAGATGACATCAAACACTCCACATGCAAGACCTCTTCCATTTGTTCAATTTCTTTTCCATCCTTGTACACCTTTTCACCTGTTGTCCAGTTTCCTATCTTCATAATCTGTGTTTTCTCAGCATTTACTTTTAGTCCAATTATTGCTGCTTCCTTTTCTACCTCAGTTTTAAGGCCAGTCTTCCTCTTCTACAACCTACTTAATAAAACAATTTTGATGGCAACATCAAGGTTGTGTAACATGTCTCTGCTAACCCATTTTACACTGTCCATTATGTCTTTTATTGCTCTCTTCATTGCCCAGACTATTGCTAATGCAAGGAAGATTGGTGCAAAACACGCCCTTGTCTAACTCCAGCAATAATATTAAACCACGCATCCTGGCATGGGTCTGATACTACTATGACCATATAATCTCCAGTTTTCTGTTAGTTCCAGGCAAAGTACTGGCTCCAGTTATGCTGAATAGAAAAATGAAGACAGTGGATAGACTATTACAGAAAGAACATGCTGGATTCTTTCCAAGTAGATCATGTTGTGAACAGATATTTACTCTTTGACAGATCATTGAAAAAAGCTATCTTAATAAACCTTATCCACTTTAAGAAAGCCATCAGTTGTGTCCACAGACAAACCCTGTGGAATACTGCTTGATGCTATGGGATGCCAGACAAGGTGATCAATATAGTAAAGAGTTAATATGATGGAAGTAGCACTGTCAAGAGCTCAGGATAAAAACATCTGGAATGTGGGTGGGAAACAGACATATCTTAGAATGCCTGGGCTTAAATATGATCACTGTGGTATTATGGAGGTACGTTGCTGCTCACTGCTCTCTTTGTCCTTTCTTCTGCTATTGGGCAGCAACAACTTGGTGATATGCAAGACTGAGTTGTTCCCATATGTTCCCTATCCAGCTCTTTACTTTTGAACCTTGTGATTGTATGAGACATAGCCTTCCTGTGGATACAGGACCCTAGTCAAATATTTAGAGACTATGAGTTGTAGAGACTCAAAAATCTGTGGGCCCATAAAATATAGAGGATCTTAAAATAGACCACTGTTGAAGTTAATGAGAGAAACTTACTTTTGCATGGAAAGTATGAAGAGTTGAGTCTTGAAGGCAGAGGATTTTGATGGGTACACAACTTAGAGAAATCATTAGCACTGCCATGAATTGGATTCTTTGGGGGTTCTTATTTGATTTTTTATGAATCAGGGAGAAGGTAAGATGATTTTCACCAAATCCTTTACCATCAGGTTTATTAAGGACATTGCAGCTAACCAAACACCCATAGTGTCACGGGATAACAAAGAGGAAGAAAACCTGCGTTGTGTAAGATGAAGTTTCTTACAAGGAAGGATTTATTCTTGGTGACAGTGGCTCTGACTTATTTAATAAATGAGCTTCAAAAGCCATGATCTGCTTTATATTCAGAGAGAGAGAGAGAGAGAGGAAAGCAGCTATTATGTATTTGAGTATGTGTGTGTGTGCCTATAGATAGGTTCAAAAATGCACAAAGATCTTCTAAAGATCATTTAAAAGTTCTACTTTAATCAAATTATTGTCAGGGCAATATATTTCCTGTCGTCATGCCCATGTTAGGGAGGACAAGCTATATAAGTTGAGCCCTAAATGTTTCCTTGGGTGTTTGTCGGGAGCAGATGAAAGCCTTAGAAAATCCATTCAATTTTTTTTATTTCTGTTGACATTAACATATTAGGTCAGTCTGTATCTAAGAGAACATGTCTAAATGTCTGTCCTTTTGAATTTTTCTTTGTTTTCCCCTGGCAGGACTGTCACTCAAAGGCCATGTGAAAGCCCAATTTATTAGAGGCATGCTAGCACCAGTAGCCAGCCTCAGATTGGTTCTATTGAGATTTGCAGAACAGTTACAATGCTATGTGGAGTTTACTTTATTCTTTTACCTAACATTGCCTAGAACAATGCTAGGGCACAGAATGGATGAGGGCATTTCTTTGAGGTAAATTATTCACAATCATATGTATGTTGTGGTTGTACATCACAGAACTAAGTCAGTCTGTGGCTCTCCTTTCCTTTATCAGCAATCTACTATTGTTTGACCGGTTCACTCCTTGTCCCATGGCATCTCTTTTGTTGCTCTAATCATTCTCTGAAGAAAGGACCTTTGCTCTCCCCACTCACTTATGTGCACTTTGGATGTTTCTGAGACCAAATATGTCATAGAATCTTTTCTGTTGCCTACCGCCACATCTCTGAAGCAAAACCTGGCAATTTCAGTAGAAGTTTGTTTGATTTTCCTTGTATGGAAGTACTATAGAATATTATAGGGAGAAAATTATGATAGTTCTGTAGAAATATGATAGGGCTCTATAGAAATGTCTCTGAGTCTTTAATGTTCAATAGATGAATATTTTTTCCATGGGTTTTTTAGTCTTCTATAGAATTCTGTAGCCGAGATACAATTCTCTTCTGAATCTGCCAGTCTCTTGAGAATCAGTAACTCAAAAGAAAACTAAGAGGGCGCAGAACAATATGCTTACACTATTACATATGTGGACTCCATCTCTGAACCCTCAATACTGTTCTGAGATCCACAATAGTTAGCTTGGTATTGTGCATTTCTTAACTGGTTGTTACCAGTGGTATCAAAGAGACTCTGGGCCTGATTTTGTTCTCACTTGCACAGATGTAAAGAGTAATTTCACTGCAGTCAATGGAATTACATCTAAGCATAGCTGACAAAGTGAGAGGAGAATTGCAGCTAATGTGTGGTGTTTTCATTTTGGAGTGGCTATATATTGACAGAGGAAAACTTATTTACTCAGTGACCATCTTCATCCAGTGATTGGTCATTATGGAGAGATAAAGGCATGTATCTGGTTGTATCTGGTTCAAAAGCCCACTAAAGTATCACTCATTCTATGACTCAGGCAGTCTTAGACTGAGCGATATCAGCTGATCATATGTGATTCTTCTGTCACTAGCAATATTATTCAAAGTTAAATGTAAGTTTCAGGTAGCTATTGCATAATATTTGTAAATGTATTATCCTGTAAACCTATTAACAAATACCTTTTGCTGTGTGATAAACTAAGTTTGTTCTTGAGATTTATTAGAGTTGATTTTTTCCTCAAAACCAAACAAAAATGAAGGGTGAATATTTTGAGGGAAGAGGCTTTTAGGACCAATTTTCTACTTATATGATAGTCTGGTTATAGAACCCAGGTTCATGGGAAGCTGTAAATATGCAGAATATTTTCAGATTAATGCTATCCCTACAGTGTGTTATTAAAATGTAAAGTGTGTTAAAATTCCTGTTAAATATTCAAGAACAAAAGAATATTGCATTTTTTTGGTTATTTGTACTTTTATTAGGAAGGAAAAAATAATTCAGCTAATATTTGAATATTAAAATATGTGAAATATTACAAATAGATTGTTACCTCAAGAGAAAAACTCTGGGGTGCGTGTGTGACAGAGAGAGAGAGAGAGAGAGAGAGAATAAAGGTGATTTATATACATTAAGATATAAAATAAGCATAGTCTTTAAAAATTGTTCCATAATTTAGTTTTGGGAAAGCACTATTTTATAACTTTGTACCAAGTTGTGATAAATGTCACAGAAACCAATTATCTACAATTAATTTTAGAAGGTCAGAAAGGCTTGTTTAAATTCCTTAAGTCTCACTACAAAAACAGCTGATGGAAAATCTGATTTGCACTTTTTCTTTTTAAGTGTCTATGAATTCAGATGAGAAAATTCTCTATGGTGAACTGCTGAAACTTCTAGATGAAGAGAATAAAATGGCAGAATCTCAAGGTAAATAAATAAATGTTTCCATTCAGATATCTGAGTTGTGCATATATATGTCATAAGAGTTATCCCGCTATAATATTCAAAAGTAGCTGATCTTTGCATGCATTGAAGTTGAAGGTAAATTTCCCATTGAACATAATGGAAGCAGGCAAGAGATCTAACCCAAAATAGTTTGTCATTCATGATTAGATGTATTTAAATAGAACTTGAATGGTGCATATTCTTTAGACTGCTGCTCTACACGGAGTGAAGGATAGAAAATATTCTAGCTTGGATGTCCAAAGTTAATTATTTAAATCTTTATTTAGACACATAAATATGTGACCTGATTGTCAGAAGCACTGAACATCCAATGCATGTATATGTGAAAGAGGGATTTTGGTGTCTACACCAGAGATGTAGTTTTGTAATGCTAGTACCTGAGTTGGAAAAAGTTGGCCTTACTTTTATTACAAATAGCAAACTCAGGAAATGCATCCAAAATATAGGATGTTACCTCATCTCTGATAAAAACAACAGAGAAACAGAGAGGAAGATCCTTGACTCCTTCAAACTCTCAGGCTTACTTTTGCTTTACTTGGTTTGACAATATTTATTTAACATCCAATGAATGCACTGAACCATACCTTCACAACCTTTACATGCTGTGCATACCTGCTGCTTTTTTTTTTCTATTTAATTTAAGGTAGGTGAAATATAAGTGACCCACAAGTTCAGGGCTTGCCTTGTCATTTTTCTCTTCCTATGAAGCATGTGTGTGTGTGTTTCTGTTCTTACTGTCTTTTTACAGGATTTTTGTGTTCTTGTGTGGTTACATCCATGGTCTGGTCTATAGGGGAGGCAGACCAGGCAGTTGCCTAGGGCAGCCAAGCTTTAGGAGCAGCAATGTGTTTTATGACTATTAAGATTTTGAGTAACTTTGTTCTAGAAGAGGCAGACATTTTTCAGTTTGCCTAGGGTAGCAAAATCCCTTGAACTGGCACTGGCTGTATGATTAATATCGTTGAAACTTATTTGGCTCCATTTTAAATGCAAGGAAAAGAAAGTACAACTACCATAGCTAAATAAGTGCAGATAATGTAAGCAAAAGCCTTTAACAGATTGTTAGCAAGCCCTGTATTGCTACATGCTAATGTGGTGTTCCACATTACTGAATAAGATCAAAGTATGGCTGCAAGTGGATTGTTGCTTTTATCATGTAATAACATTGGGTAAAACAAAAACATGTTTTGCTGTGGTAAAACATGCCATTCAGTGTTGGAAATACTGGGATCCTCCTGTGGTGTTTATATGGGCCTCCCATGTATTTGAACACCTCACAATCTTTAATCCATTTATTTTCACAATACCCCTGTGAGATAGCGCAGTACTGCCACTATCATTTTACAGATGGGGAACTGAAGTATTAAGTGACTTGCCTTAGGACACACACAGGAATCAGTGGCAAAAGAGGGAATTGAAGCCACCAGGCTAGTGCCCTGGCCACTGGGCCACCCTCCTGCTCTAACACTGAGATTAGCACCATTTATGTTCAGTGTGATATTAATGAGTTCCACCATTATGAGAAAGGGAAAAGCACCCACAGATCAGCCTGCAAGAAGGGAGAAGAAAATGGCTTATTCTATAAGGCTGTGTCTAGACTGCATCCCTTTTCCGTAAAAGGGATGCAAATTAGA
>CM057846.1:101880556-101910486 GCA_030068395.1 Apalone spinifera
GTGTCTAATTTGCATCCCTTTTACGGAAAAGGGATGCAGTCTAAACACAGCCTAATTGTATGCTTTAAAGTATTTTTTCATTGAGTAAACTGGGAGTTACCAATGTAGGATATTTTCACAATGTGTTAGATAATCAGGTATTACAATGAATTTTAATAGCAGAGCATAAAAGAATGTTGTAAAATGTTCTGTCCTTTAGTTAAAAAATGGTTCTTAGGTGAAAGTTTCAGATTGTGATCCAAACATCTCTAAAGTGATGATAGTGCAATACATATACAATTATGATGAAGATATTTTAATGTATAAAATCCTAGATTAGTTTAAAATTGGTTTTTCAGGGATGCTTATCCCCCCTCAGCAGGTAACCGGAAAGACCTAAGTGTTCTTGGGTGCCTTAGTGTGCATTTTCATTCATTAACGAGTTTGGATTTCTTTCAAGAGTCATGGTAAAACTGAATTCCCTTGGTTTATAATAGCTGTTTTTCAGATAACTGTACAGTGTTTGCTCTGAAGTTACCTATAAAATATGTATTATTAATGGAAATTAATATAGTTTTTCACCTTGGAGTTTCCTTGTTTTTTAAAAAATGTTTACAATATCATCAATGAATATTAAACAAGAAACTCAAACAAGATGCTACCATGCAATATTTTTAATGATCTGGTTTACCAGTACAGCATAAAAAAGCTTAAATGCATTGTTAGTTAAGTGGCTTTAGAGCTCCTTTACATAGAACCATAGACTATAAGAACTGGACGGGACCTTGAGAGGTCATCAAGTCCAGTCCCTTGCCCTCACAGCAGGACAAAGCACCTAGATTATCCCTGATAGATGTTTATCTCACCTGATCTTAAATATCTCCAATGATGGAGATTTTACAACCTCCATAGACAATTTATTCCAGGGCTTACCCACCCTGATAGTTGGAATTTTTCCTAATGTCCAACCTAAACCATCCTTGCTACAATTTAACCCCATTGCTTCTTGTCCTATCATCAGAGGCTAAGGAGAACAATTTTTCTCCCTTCTCCTTGTAGCATCCTTTTAGGTACTTGAAAACCGCTATCATGTCCCCTCTCAGTCTTCTCTTTTCTAAACTAAACAAGCCCGATTCTTTCAGTCTTCCCTCATAGATCATGTTTTCTATACTTTTAATCATTTTTGTTGCCCTTCTCTGGAGCTTCTCCAATGTCTCCACATCTTTCTTGAAATATGGTGCCCAGAACTGGACATAATACTCCAATTGAGGCCTAATCCGCACATAGTAGAGCGGAAGAATGACTTCTTGTGTCTTGCTCACAACAGTCCTGTTAATGCATCCCATGTTTGCTTTTTTTGCAACAGTATTACACTGTTGACTTGTGTTTAGCTTGTCGTCCCCTATAATCCCTTAGATTCCTTTCTGCAGTACTCCTTTCTAGACAATCGCTTTCCATTATGTATGTGTGAAACGTATTTTTCCTTCCTAAGTGGAGTACTTTGCATTTGTCCTTATTAAACTTCATCCTATTTACCTCAGACCATTTCTCTAGTTTGTCCAGATCATTTTGAATTTTGATCCAAAGCACTTGCAACCCCTCCCAGCTTGGTATCATCTACAAACTTAATAATTGTACTCTCTATGCCATCATCTAAATCGTTGATGAAGATATTGAACAGAACCAGTCCCAAAACAGACCCCTGAGGAATCCCACTTATGCCCTTCCAGCATGATTATGAACCATTAATAACTACTCTCTGAGACCAGTTATCCAGCCAGTTATGCACCCACCTTATAGTAGCCCCATCTAGGTGTGAATTTGCCTAGTTTATTGATAGGAAAGTAAAGGGAGACCATATCAAATACCTTACTAAAGTCTAGATATACCGCATCTATCCACTTCTCCCTTATCTGCAAGGCTATTTATCCTATCAAAGAAAGCTATCAGATTGGTTTGAAGTGATTTGTTCTTTACAAATCCATGCTGGCTGTCACCTATCACCTTATTATCTTCCAGATGTTTGCAGATTCATTCCTTAATTACTTGCTCCATTATCTTCCCTGGTGCAGAAGTTAAACTGACTGGTCTATAGTTTCTTGGGTTGTTCTCAGAGATAATGGCTAATGGCATCTC
Source organism: Apalone spinifera (assembly GCA_030068395.1). Classification (NCBI taxonomy): domain Eukaryota; kingdom Metazoa; phylum Chordata; order Testudines; family Trionychidae; genus Apalone; species Apalone spinifera. The sequence goes on from CM057846.1 coordinate 101,882,672, forward strand.
AATCAGCTCCTTGAATATCCTAGGATGCATTTCATCAGGCCCTGGTGACTTGAAGGCATTAACTTTTCTAAGTAATTTTTAATTTGTATTCCCCCCCTCCCTATTTTAACATCTGAAGCTACCTCCTTTTCTCCAGCATTTAGTACTGTAGGCTTCCAGTTACAACCAACCTTCTTGGTGAAAACTGAAACAAAGAAGTAATTAAGCACCTCTGCCAGCATTCCACATTTTCTGTTAGGGTACGTCTACATAGCAACATTATTTCAAAATAATTTAGTCAGCGTCTACACAGCAGGCAGCTATTTCGACAATGTCAAAATAATGGCGAGCTGGAGGACGTCTTACTCTGACTCCTGTAACCCTCATTGTATGAGGAGTAAGGGAAGTTGGAGGAAGAGTGCTCTATTTCAAAATAAGTGCTGTATAGACACTCCCAATTTCGAAATAAGCAGTTGACGTAGCTCAATTTTTGTAGCTTATTTCGAGTTAAGCCCTGCTGTGTAGGGGCACCTTTACTATTTTTCCCTCTTCATTGAACAATGGGTCTATCTTACCCTGTCCTTAGTCTTCCTCTCGTTTCTTATATGTTTGTAGAATGTTTTCTTGTTACCTTTTATGTCTAGCTAAACTGAGCTCATTTTGTGCCTTTGCCTTTCTAATTTTGTCCCTAATTTAGCCAGTCTGTATCCAAATACTCTCTTGATCCAAATACTCTCTGTATCCAAATACCCCATCTCCTCTTAGCAGTCCTTCTGGACCATCATTCCATGATCAAGGAAGCTTAAGCAGATCCATGCAAAACACCTGAGGCATACTGGTGCATCTGGCCTTTGAACGGATTTATTAGTTTAGATTAAGGATTATGATACTGAGACTGAGGCTATATGAAAGGGGGGGAGCAAGAGATGTCCAAATGTCTCTGCAATTTAAGTGTTCCCCCTATACTCCTGTCTCAGTTCCCTTGGCAGTAATTCCTTGGTGCACAGTAAAGCATTGGTGTACCAGGGGCTGGTTATCAAGCACCGATTTTCATGTTATTATGCAGCCACGGAACTTTTGAAGAGCATCAATAACAGTTTTCTACCAGTAAGAACACTTGACACATCTGTCAAGTCCTTCTCAAACCATTGAGTCATTATGACCAATGGAATTGTTGCACATTATTTGCATGGAAAAGGTGGTGATTGATTGGGTTACCACTGATATCACAGTGGCCCCACTTAAGAATTGCCTGAAATATTGAGCTGATCCTATTCATAGTCTATTATAATCATAACAGTTAGCAAAAACAATTGTTAATAACATAAATTAATTATAGAATAATTTATTCAAATATAACCCAGGCAAGAATAATGTAAACTACACAGAAAGTTTTATGATCATTCAAGATAAAGAAAAGAATTGTCACAGGTCCAAAAATCTTAAATGTCCCAGGTTTTAATTAACGTTAACTCCTCCAACTAATCAGTGGATTTACTTCTGAAATCTCAGAAGACATTTTTCTGTGTTGAAAGAGTAAGTGCTGTAAAGTTGGGAAGGGGATACTGTACTTTTTGTACGTAACAAGGAGTTTGAATCCTTAGTTTACTCACCAATAACTTTGAAGACCGGAGTCCACATAATGACATTTTCTCCAACATTGTGTGGGTCAGTTCAGACAAATGGTACCTACTGGCAGACTAATGGAGGAAATCAAAGAGTTTAGTAATGCCAATCTAAAAGGGACTAGTGCTGGCTGAGCAACCCAGTTTCATTGTCTGTCTCCATCAGGCAGAACTGCTCTTCTGACTAGCTGAGCTAGCATTTAGGTGACGTTAAATTCTTTTAATCAAATACTTTCTAATCTGAACCTTAATTTAGCAGTATATTTTTAGTAGGTACTTCCCTTGAGAGGATTCTTTAAAATTACTCTCTCTGTCCTTTCGCTCTCTTCCAGAGCACACAGTTTTGATCAGCCAAAGATACTCCTCCAAAATGAATACATTAGATTATAGAGCCAACGAAATAAAGAAAGAAAGCTGACCACAAAGAGAGAAAAAAACATGTTGAAGTGCATTTGTGGACTGGATGTTTTTATTTTCATGTTAATGTGCAGGAATTTGCCTTAATAAGCTCACAGAATTTAAGATAAGAATGTAGCAGATTTGGCCAGATCCAATTTGTATAAATTGGTATAGCTGAAATGAAGCCTCACTGATTTACATCAGCTGACGATCAGGCACACTGAGTATAACAGAGAAAGAGTTTAAGGGAACACCTGATGTTGCATCCTCTGCTGTGGGCAGTGTTTTCTTTTCCAGCAGTTCTTGGATTTTCTCTCTTCTTGCCAAACCCTTAATGCTACAGTAAATTGAAATGTAAATATTGTTTTGTTTTTCCAGTTAATAGTTGTAGGTCAAATCACTTTTCATTAGTCTTGTAAGAAGCTACATGAAGAGATTCTATGTACCCTAAGGTAATGGCTTTAGTTGTTTATATCTACTCTACACTCCCCACCCCCTCCACATGATTTTAAATTTGTATCCTGTTGTAATTAAATTGAAAAAAATACACTGCTTCCTGTGTGTTGGTGGCACTGAGGTGATTTAAGTACTTGGGAGCCTCCACTATTAAAGTTGTTCAACAATAAGTAGTGAACAAAACTGAAAATTTTAATAGCCTTATTTTATCTTTCCTTTTCTGGTCTTCATTAGAGAATGAAAGACTTCAAAGGAAAGTGAGAAAAAAAAATCTTCTAAGTGCTTTTATGCCTGAAGATGGATGGAGAGACAGACAGATATCTAGATATGAAGTGTTCTTGCAGAGAAAGAGAAACATAGAAGTAGAAAAACACACATTTCTTTGCAGATAAATGATGCAACCAAGACAAAGTGAGATGTGGACAACCTGGTAGCTGTCATGTCTTAGTGATCCTAATATGGAAAAATGAGCAAAAGAGTCTTCTTTATTATTTGTGTCCAAAACTAGTATTAATATTCCAAGAGATGAGTGAGAGGATATTCTGGGAAGCAACATATTGAATTATATTGGAAATACCGAAAACCTATTTTTTAATCTACACTTTGTGAATAAATAGGATGTTTGGGTTTGTTTGTTTGTTTGACAGCACATAGCACTGATTGTATAAAGACTGCAGGCTGAATATTACTTTTAGGTGTATCTACCCTGCTCTGCAGTTTTGTCTATGGGGGTGGGAATAACAGAACGCACCAAACTGATGCACTGTAACTCCCCTGAGTAGATGCCATGGGTATGAACTAAAAGGGCTGGGTTAATTTAGCCCTTTGCAAACCTTTATGTGAATTAGTAACCTTTTATTTCATGTCCACAGTGTCCACATATGGGAGTTACAGGGCAGCATGTTAACATGCAATATTGTTTATACCTCTGTAGTCCAAACTGTGGTTCACTGTAGACATCACCTTAGTTATAACCATAGAACCCCACTGAAATCCGCTCGGTTGCACAGGTGCAATTTGAACAGAATTAGGCCAAATTAATTAACTAGAAACTGAATGTGCATGCCTGAGGGTAAAATTTGATCCTTCAAGAGGAGTGGGATTGAGGTGAAATTATTAGTATGACGACTCCTCAGAATTCCTTCAGATAGGAATTTATTCTTATAGTTCCATAATTCCGCCAGCCCACATCAACCCTGATTCCAATTCATTTAATATCAGTCGACTTGTATTAGAAACAAAATGTCCCTGTATTTGTAAAACATCTTTCTGAATTGTGACTTCTGCCATACATTTTTGGGAGTTTGTCAGTGTGTCTATTTGTCTGTTTGTTCAAGAACTTCTCCTAAACAATAAAAGCTAAGATCACCACATTTGGTAGGCAGCTTCCTCTTATCATAACTTAAAGCAAGGTCAGGGTTTGGTTGTGCCAGGAAAGTGGGATGTGCTTGGAATGGGATTGTTTTTCATAAAGCCATACAGAAGAAAGACATAATCACTAAGCAAGTGAAAAGGGCTGGTGGGGGGGGGGGCGCACTTCCCCACATCTGGGACTGTCCCATTCCCGTGCTTCCCACCCCCCAGATGTCCTTTAGGGAGGGGAGGGAGCTGAAGCTGCTCTCCCCCCAGATTCGTACTGGGACATTGCTGGCTGTTCCCCTTTGTCACTGTCAGGGAGCGAGAGGAAAGTGCACAAGTTAAGGACTTGAGCAATGCCTAGTAAATGTGCTAGTAATAACTATTTTAAAAACAAAGAGAACTACACAGCTTTGAGTTTATATAAACCTTTGCCGGTCTTTAGGATAATTTTTCTAATTATGAAATTTGGGACCTATATGTTACCAAATCTTTCAAAGTCATCATGTTTTTTTCATAGCATTGATAGCTGTCATAAAGGTAGGTGGCCCATGAAGTACTAATAAATTAACTAAATGCTCTTCTGTAAAAAATAATCTGCCACTTTTGTTTCAAGCAGCCTATGTCATTTGTGAAGATTTCTCAGACTCAGTAAAGCCTGTCAACTTCACTAAGACACTTGACCTTCACAAGGAGGTTGAAGATGATGGGATCCCTCCGTATATTGAACAGTTTGAAAAAGATGTTCAGGATGACATAATTCTGCTTGGCAGCTTTGCGCTGGAACAGGTCAGACTTAAGAACTATAAGACAATTTCATTGTTTGCTTCATAGCATGATATTGACTTGTCAACCTTGTACACCACCGATCTATTTCACTGGCCAGTGACATATATATTGACAAGATAAAAGATTACCCACTTAACTGTCTTGCTTTATTTCACTGGAATTTTACTGAAGTAACTAAATTTTACTAAATTAATACTTTATCCTTACCTCCACCTTAATGTGAATAAAAATAACCTCCTTTGCTGATTCTTTCCAATGTAATGGAGTGCCTCTAGCTATTGCATAATTAAGATTGCAGTTGGGTATGAATCATAAGCCAAATTTTCATACTACCCTCATCCCTCCACAAATAAAGGTATATTTATATTCATCTACCGAATAAGAAATTTAGGTTTAAGACAAGAAAGAAAATTTTAAGGGAACTTAAAAAGGGGTTCCTGCATTTTAGAGATAGAAATGTTCACCAGGGTCCAAAAACAAACAAACAAAAAAGCCCCCTCTTCTTTCTTTTGCTTTTTTTTTTGTATCAGAGAGTAAGGGGATTATAGAAAAGTTAGTGTGCTAGACCCATATAATCAAAGATTAGATTTTCAAAGGCTAAGTGGTAGTTGTGTGAACCAGACTACCATTTCTGCCTCTGAAAATCTCACCCCAAATTTAGTGCACTGAAGCAAAGATTAATGGCTTACTCTATCATTTTTAATTAGTGACATGAGAATGGTTCATTGGCTCTGATGGGCTTAAAAGAATGCTGTTAAGTGAGGCATAGTGACCTGAGCTGTTATTTGTAAGAAGTAAGTTTCTAGAGCTTTTCATTGTAGAAATAGACCTCAGCAATTACATTTACTGGATTAATTGATTTGGCGAGAGGGATATCTCCCTAATCTGCTGTCTCCCATTGCTAGTTTCTCTGCCTCCTTCCTACAAATCTCCGGAGCATGTGCATAAGAATTCAGGATGTGCACCAGAAGATGAATTGCACAGTGTGTGGAGCATGGGGTGGAACATGGATAGTGCCCACACAATGGGGAACAATGAAGTAGAGAGCAAAACGGGACAGTGGATATGGGAAGTCTGGGAGCAGCAGAACAGAGGGGCATTGCTCCTTACCTGCAGACTTTGTAGGTACAGAAATGGTCCCCACCCTCAGCAAGCTTTACTAGAGATGTTGAGATGCTTCCCAACTATCACCCTCCAGAAATCTCATGAGACTTAGCTGATCCTGAAGTATTTTCAGCCTCTCAGTGACCTATAAGTGTCATTGAGAGGCTGATACTCCTATTTAGGTGCATTTTACCATTTAGCAGTCATAGCTTGCTAGGAACAAGTTTTCTAAAGCTTAGAAGGTGGTTGAAGAATTGTAGGGACACAAAGGCAATTGAATATTTGCGAAATGGAAGCTGGGGGGATACCCAGAAGCTTCCACATGCTTGCAGGGAGAGTGGATTGGGAAGACACTTGATACAAATCCCAAAGCTTGCTGTGGGGCAAATGCTTTTACCCATGTGGACATCTTCTGTTCATGCCTAAGCAGAAGGGGTCTCTTTCTTTGACTCCCAAGAAGTATGTGAGAGGCAGGGACTTTTCTGAGGAAGGTGCAGGAAGGAGGAGAATTCCTTTTTCAGTCCATATTAGAACTAAGGGTTTGTTTTTTTTAAACCACTGTAGGGTATTGCTAGACTAACTGTATTCACACTACTGCTCCCGGCCTTAACTTCAGTTTGAGAGAAGATTTTTTTTGTTTGGAATCAAATTACTTTTATATTATCTGATTTGATTGGGGAAGTAGCCTATAAATCTGATTTGGAATTATGGATAAAAGATTTGTAACTGACAAGGGAACATTTGAATCCAGATGCTGTACAAGCTATCCGTTTATTAGCTCTTAATAGGCACCAGTGGAAAGAGATAATTATTTTATTGGGTTTTTAGTTTTTTATGGTAGACTGAATAGATTTTTTACCTACCTTTAAATAGGGACTCCCAGTATTTTGTTCCATTCCATAGATGGAGTTTTGGGGTTTCTTACCTCTTTCAATGTTATCCTACCATGTTTCTAAGTTTGAAACCCAATTCCATTCTGAGGTATCATCAGCAGTAATGTTCAGAAATTACTCTACATCTAAGGAGATTAACAATGCAAAATTCCTATTGGTCTCGTGGCTGGCCACCATAAATAATGGACATCCATCATATTTGTGCCTTCCTTTCCCTGAGACCATCAATGCCATGTTGATGGTGTGCTGAATTGCTGTCAGTCAAAGATACAAGGTAGTTTTGGAAATTACACTGTCAACTGTCAAGACTCCAATAGTTGTTGTGTCACACTAATATTCAGATGTTTAGGTAACCATGTGAATGTCCACTGTTTCCTTTAATGGATTATCTGTTCCCATTACTTAGTATATAAATATGTCCCACCTAAAGCTTGTTTACACTCACTAAAGTTAATTAAATTAACTTTCAAAGTGGATTAGTTAAACCACATGAAACCTTTGTATGGATGCTTTTATTCATAATTACAGTGCCCTTAATTCAAACTAACTAAATGAAGGCTTAGAATAATGAAGAGTAGAGGGGTGTGATTTCTAAAGTGCACTAGCATGTTTGTGCATTAATTGGCCCATGCAGACCTTGCTCATGTGAACTAAAACTTCCCTAGTGCCTTTTAATGTAGTACTGTTAACCGTAGTATGGTACCACATTAAAGTGCACTAGGGAACTTTTAGTTCATGTCAGCAGGGTCTATGTGGACCAATTAATGTGCAACACATTAGTGTGCTTTGGAAATCAGACCCCTGTGGAGCTTATTACTGGCTCCATGTAAACAAGCCCTTTGGTCACTTTAATTCTGAATAAAAGCATTCACACAAAGGTTTAATGTGGTTTAACTAATCAACTTTAAATTCACACATTTAGTTAATTCAGATTAATTTGCCTGAGTCTCTCTGTGTAGACAAGCTGTCAGGTGCAGTCTTTAGGTCACTTCAAGACACTTGTAGTTTGGGCTGAAATTCTAAAGAAACACCACAATTTATAAACAAGTATAACTTTTATTAGTTCAATATACTTATTTGTTTTGGAGAAGCTTGTTTTTCTCTTGTCAGTCTCTTCTAACAGCATTATTGCAGCAAATTTAGGAAACAATGAAAAAATGTTTGATATTTACTTCTCTTTGTAAAAAACAACTCTATTTCCTTTTGGAGGTCTAGAGACTAATAGATGGGCTTTAGCCAGTGTAATTTATGACTAGTTAGTTTAATTTACACATAATGACATAAATGAGACTGAAACAAGCTTCTGTCAGTTTTGCCTTTGGAAGTAACATAATATTTTCGGATGTCTACCAAACTGAGTAATTAACCCCCAGGCTGATCAAATGAGCATAATAGACATCTTCCACACATTCCATTTAATCAACAAAATGAGAACAAAAATGTGGCAGCACAAGGGTTAAAAATATCTGCCATACAAAGTAGAAGTTTACAGAGTTAATACATGAGATTAGTTTTACACACAATGTTCACAAATAAGGAGAGTTGATACTGGTTTCTTTTATACTACCAAAAATAATCTCTGATGAGCCATCTGATTTCCACAGGAGCTTACTGGTGGAGCTATAACAAGCTATATGTTCTTTAGTTCATTGTGTTTATTTGCCTATTCTTAGCTTCACAACATGTTGGTGGCTTTTGTTTTAAGAAATGATTCATTGCCTAACATCGCTATAATTAATACAATAAAAATGGGAGTTGCATCCCTATCTTTTCCAAGTGATCATATTTGCTTTTAACTCTGGAACTTTGTTACACAGTTACTCCATGCAGTACTTTGTAAACATAAGGGTTAATTGCGTCTCTAGGAAGGTAAAACATACTGTAAAATGAAGCCTGCCATTGTCATTTGCAGGTAGCATTATGGTGATCCAGCAAACTGTTAAAAAGCTACCTAAGAATGTTTCATTTGGACCGAGAAAAATTGTTTCTTTGGCTCAGTATGTTGCCCTGTTGACTTTACAAGAGTTCTAATAACGTTTACTTTGAATGAGAGAAAAATGAACTGTACTTGGAGAAAATTTTCTCAGGAGGATGGTATTGGGATCATGGCCTAGCAAGTATAACCCAGACGCAATGCACGGAATGATATCTGTAGCATGACAATGAAAGACCATCTCTGAACATGAAAAGCTTACTCCTGCCAGTTTCAAAGCAATGTGGAAAGAATTGCAGAGAGGAAATCCAAGGTACTGGCACTTAGTGCTTAATGAGGCCTCCTCCTTTTGTGGAGGAATATGCACTGCTTGCTAACATGTGACAAACTGTATGCAGATGGTGCAGTGAGGGTTAATGAAGAGAGGGAAGATTGGCCACAATGCAAAGCAGAATGAGAGTTTGACAGGGCATAACTACATAGGCATGAATGTAAATGATGTAGATAAGAGCAATGTCTAGGATTTTTACTGACTCTGACTGCCACACCATAATAGTGGCTTATTCAAGGTTGCATAAAAGACGCATGCTTAGAAGAAACTGACAGCAAGGGAAGCCACTGATGAGAAAAGTTTATGGAGGGAAATAGTATTTCTTACTGCCAGCTGTTCAATGGCTCATGAGATGTGTTTGAAAAATGTTCTTAATGACTCACCACCCTGCAGCATCCAGCTTCTCAATTTACTTCAACTTCTTATACTGTAATTAAGCACTTTGGTCAGTACTCTTACTATTGGATCAAGACTATTTATTCACACCCTTTATCTGCCTCTTTGCCACTGCCACTAGATTATATTCAATGTATCATGTTGAACACCTCCCAGGATTGGTCCTGAAACAATATTCTCCCTTAAGATGGATGACTTCACTGGGGGAATATACAAAGGTATCTGAAGCATGATATAGATTTTGCTTTTTTAATATCAAAGTTCTAACCGTAAGACGTTGATGCTTTGTTGATGGTGTAGAATACAAATATTTTTGCATTTCTATAATACCAGTCAACTGTGGACCTCAAAATACTCTCCAAAATTTAGTCAACTAAGCTCCTTAAATGCCTCTGTGAAGAAAGAAAGTATTATCTTATTTGATTCTATCTTGAGTATGAAAAATAGTTCAATGGAAGCAATGAGTCAAAATTCCTTTGCTCTAACTACTAGTCCAGAACCCTGTTTTGCTATGGAGAAAAAACAGATGAAAAAACAGAACATGAGTTAAACCTGGTTTTAGTTTTCCAAAAAATCCAAGTGAAAGTTAGTTCCATTGAAGTCAATGTCAATATTCCCACTGACTTCAGGTGAGCCAGAATTTCACCCATATTGGGTAAACACTTTGTTTTAGGTGCTTTGCAGGACTGAGGTAGAAAGGATGATGTTTGTCTCACCAGTCCTATTCACTCCAATGAGATCATTATTCTGTCATATAGATGGCAGTAGCATCTAGAGGTCTTAACCATTGTCTTGGGCATTGGGCAAACACACAGTACGTGGCAGTCCTTTGACTACTCAAAAGAATAGTACACTACACAACTATGTCCTTAAGTACTTTGCAAGATCAGATACTTGCCTCAATCCCAATCCTGACAAAATCTGAAACATGAGACACATTTTGTACACAATTTGGCTAATCATTTTTGAAATTGGTCAACGTTTGAAGTTCCTGTGGACATTCAAGTGGATCCTTTCCCATTTGCCATGTACTTGTCCAGGTCAAAAACACATCAGGGGGCAGTGTCCCTTCTACCTTGTAGCTAAAATTATAGATTTTATGGATCCATTGAAAATACTTATATGGCCCAGTAACAAGGTGGCTTGACCATGGGCTGGAAAGCTTGGGCTAAGCCAGGCCTGATTACACTTGCGGGGAATCAAGTAATACCAACACAAAAGGCATTAGAAAGCTGTGGAGGGTCAGCTGACAGAGGAAGAAAGTCTGAGACAAAAGGCGAGGTGCTTGCTAGGTGGAATAAGGTCTCCGTGGATTATAGAATTATTGGAGACAGGTATGAACTACAAGGCTACTGTGATGTGCCTTTTATTTGGGTCACTGAAGACTATTTTCACTTACTTTGATCTACTGACCCAGTTTCAGGGGAGGATTTGGTGATAGCCCTGAGAGAAACTGTGTGCTGCTCCCAAGGCCCCTGAAGGAAGGAGCAGAAGGAAAGCCCAGCAGAGACAACTTTGACCACAACGGTGCCTGGTGAAATGTGGCCCCGTTAAGGCCCTCTTTATCTTAGTATCTGAGAACCTCACAATATTCTAATGTATTTATCCTCATGACACTCCTGTAAGGTAGAACAGTACTATTATCTCCATTTTGCAGTTGGGAAACCGAGGCACAGAAAGACCAAGAGCTTGTCTACAAGAACAATTAGACCTCAAAAACCTGGGGCTCTAGTCTTTGACATTTAACTAAGGTGTGCACCCTGCTGACATGCATTATCAGTATTTTAAAGTGCTATGTTCTAGTATGTTTTGAAACTTAAGGAGTATCAATTAGTAGCAGTATTTTTTCTTTCCTCCAGCTCTGTGTCAGATCAGGAACCAGTGATTTTGCTGCTTTTTTTTTTTCCAGTTTAGAAATGTTGATGGCAGTGACACCAGGAACAGTGTAAACTTCAGCATTTCTAATTAACAGACTGTAAATATGCCTGACAAATAAAATGTTAACAAAATGCTGGTCTCAGAAAATTCACCCTTCCTTAATTAGGAACCTAAGTAAAATTATAAAAAAATTGTTATTCCTAAACTTATTCATATTTATAAGGTGTCCATCATTATGATGATGAGGTCATCTGGAATTTAGCTGTTATACCTTTTAATTCTTCTTATGGTCTTTTTGCTAAGTGTGTGTGCATGAGACATAGGCAAGAACATATTTGAATTGAGGTCACACATTCAAGGGAAAAATATTATTTTATTTTCCACTAAAGGAACTGTCTTTGTGTTTTCACTGGGTATAGTATATGCCCCTAGACCATATAAAATTCAAAAACATATAAGAGTACACCTTTTAAAAAAACAAGATCAGAAGGCAATTAAATAATGAAAGCAATTCTTGATATTCTACTGAGCTGGGACAATGGATCCTACAGCTATTGTAAATGATGGTACTGCATGTGCTGCTGCTTAAAGAAAGCTGACTGGTCAGCTCTCTGCTTCATTATCCTAAAACAAACTAAAGGAAGTCTATTTTCATGGTTCAATAGAGAGAAGCAATTGGAAAGATTCATCAAAGAGAATCAGTGATTGCCATGTCCTGCTGAAGTTTAAGTGACTTCATAAAATACTGACCACCTTTTATAACAAACAGAGCCGACAAGAAGATGAGTCATGGCACACTTTGAGGCACAAAAATGTGAAAATTGTTACCACAAATGCAATCTTATGTGTCTACTCATGGATTCTTGATCTAACATAGAGCTAGGAGCCTGAAAACCCCCACAATCCTGACTTGATGCAGGGATACCAGGCTGTCAGCTGCACGGCAGGAAGCATAGAAATAGGCACCGTGAGAAACCTCAGTTTTGCCCTGAAAAGCTGAAACAAAATATTGCTTTACCTTTATAATTTTTTCTAAACAAATCCTTGGCATTCCCATTCCATGGGAAAATATGAGCTTTTGGTGCAACACAGAACATTCCCTGCCCCCTTCCAAATTTTCTATACTTCTGAATACCTGGGTTCTGACCAACCCAGTGTGTTAGGTATACAACTTCTCAGCCATCCCCCCACAGAAGAGCCTCTTCCCCTGCCGCGGTGAGGGTGCTGGTGTTGTGCTGCATAGGGTACCAGCACTGGTATGGACAACTGTGAAGGCTGAAGTGCATAATGTTTGGAAGTTGACATCCCATGTCATTCCAGCCAGTTTTCCAAGCAGATTATTGTGTGTTTTCACTTTAGTCACTGTCCTTGCAAAAAGATCACAATGAGAGAGTTCTATCCAACGTGAATCCAAGCTAGACCGAATATGAATCATGCTTTATCCCTGATTATGGAGACCTACATTCAGCTCTCTGGCCACTTGGATAGGATTTAAATGGAAGACACTCAACACAAGCTCACTTCCATTTGCTATCAAATGCCATCAATACCAATAATCTTCAGAACAATTTCAAGTGTGTCAAAAGGGTGTGACTGAGTGCTGGGGTATGTCACAGCACTCAGTGTGTGGTAGGTCAGTGTGTGGTAGGTCACAAATTTAATGACGTTGGAGATAAGTGATCTTTTTTAGAAGACTGTTCTTCTTGTGGTTCTAACCACTTGTTCTATCACCAATATGCACATAGACACGGTGTTTTCTCAAAACCAGATCTATTGTATATGTTAATCCTCTTGGTATAATTCTAGACGATTTCACCAAAAGGCCCATGTGCCAAACCATATGGTATGCGGCAGTCAGGCTAAGGAAAACGGAACCAGTCTTCATCTCTTATTTGAGTCCATTTTCAATGAAAGTTGGGTCAACTTTATGGTTCAGATTATGACTATGGCAAAACCCAGCTTGTTTTGGTGCCAGCATCCCTTCCAGAGATGGTGAAATTCTTTGCAAAATCAGATATTCAAACACCTTAAATCTCACCTCTCCCCATTACTTTTTGTGTGACCTTGGGCAAGTCACTAAACCTCTATCTGTGTCTTAGTTTCCTCATCTGTATAATACTCATAAAAATAACATACGATGTGACAGGAGTGTTTTGAGGATTAGAAAGGACTCAGAGAAAAGCCACAAACATTATTAAAAGACTAGAAAACATGTCTTATAAGCGAGACTCGAAGAGCTCAATCTATTTAGTTTAACAAAGAGAAGGTTAAGGAGTGACTGGATCGCAGACTATAAGAACGTACATGGGGAATAAATATTTAATAGTGCATACTAATAGTGTAGTAGAAAAAGCTGTAACATGATCCACTGCCTGAAAGTTGAAATTAGACATATTCAGATGGGAACCAGGGTATAACATTTTTAACAGCTTGCCAATGGTTGTGGTCAATTCTCCCTCGCTGATCATTTTAAAATCAAGATGGGCTGTTTTCCTGAAAGATGTTTATCTAGGAATTGTTTTGGGGAAGTTCTGAGCAATGTGTTATACAGGAGGTCAAAGTAGATGATCACAGCTGCCTCTCTGGCCTGGGAATTTATGATGATTAAATCATCTGACATTTGAGAAGTGCTTAAAGACCCTTAGATAAATATGCTTTATAGATAATAAGTATTATTGCTATGTGGAAACTATACTTAAATATTTGCACTAAAGAAACAGCAGTCTGCATTGATGTGTAGAAAAACATTTGTAAAATATGAAAGTGTAGAAGAAAACCTAAGAATTTACCTCAGAATGTCCAATCAATATTGTTTACAAAGCCTGTTCATATCCCTTTTTTGCTACTAGTGTTCTGAGCATGGAAAAAGTGGAAGACTATAAAACTGTGCAATCTGTTACACATCACATAAGTCGGAGTTTATCTGTAGACGTTTAGGGTCATGTCACTGCCGTGGTGTAGCTCCATTGATTTCTGTTGGCACAGTGGAGCTGTATCATTTCACACCAGCTGAAGACCCAGTCTCAATAAAATTGTGATCGAGATTACTGAGTGTACAAACATCTTTCACTGCTAAGACAACAACAGTTACGTGAGCTAAAATGTATTTAGAGCCACTTGCTAATTGGTGGCTAGCAGGTACTGATAGATCCACCACTAGGATTATCTGTGCTTGTAATCTGTTCATAAGTGCTATGCACTGTTTCAGAAGTCAGTGTTTTAAGTTCTCAATTCTTAATGTGTTAAAAGTTTTGAGATACAAGATAGGGGAATGATCTCTTTTACATAGGCAAGCTTTGGAGATTAGAGCTCTTCTTCAGGCCTGGGAAATGGATGCAGAATGTCGCAGGCAAGCTCTGACAGAGTTGGGGCACGAACACTCTTCAGACACACCGGTGCTTTGGAAGTTTTGAATGTCGAGATGGCTGTCTTAGTTTATGAATCCCAAAGCGATGCCTTCAGTAAAGGATGGCATGGAACAAGGGAAGCTTGAGGAGAAAACTAAAGGCTGTAAGAAAGCTACAGGTATTTTCTAATAGGACAAAACTGAAAGGTAGGCTCTTGTATTTGGAGGTTAAAGAAAAAAGAACCCTTAGAAAGACTAGTGGCTTAAGAGTGAATATAAATGAGCTCCCGACAATGGAAACTCCTCAAGCTTGTTGTCTCTGTCTTGATTTAATAGCAAAGCAAAATGAACTAGTCTATAGTTTATTTTTTGACTTGTATCAAAACCCTAGATCTAAATGGGTCTAAATTATAGTGGGGACTGGACTCAATGACCTCTTGAGGTCCTTCTCAGTTCTAGTGTTCTATGATTCTAAATATTCTAAAAACTCACCTCCTCATTCAGTTTATGTACCATAGGGCCAGCTCCCTTTTCTATAATAGTTCAAAATAATGCCTTGAACTTATATTGTTATATAGACATTTTTGAGATGCCTAACTCTATGGTAGGATGCAGCCTTACAGTGTTTAATGAGCAGCTAATTATTCATTACCAAAGGTCACTTAGTGAAAATAATGCTAACATCTTCCAAAAAATGATCAGCCTATAACTTGGTCATTAAATGTGTTTATTTACATACACTAAATAAAACTGTAGCATGACTAAAGTAAATCTTGCTTCATGTTCTGCAACATACATTTTGAACCAGAGAGCATTTAACAATTTTTAAATTTTTTCTTGCTTTTAAAAATGGCTAAACTGACCAAGTGTGTAATTTTATGCTCAGCTACAGCAAATCCATTTAGTTTTCTCTGTAAAAAAGAAGTATTTTTGTTTTATGCTAAAAATTATAATTTGGGTACAGCTCATATTACGCAACTGTGGCATATTTTTGCAGCTAGGTCAATGCATAGTATTATCTGTTTTGGGTTTTGCAGCAAACTTATCAAGCTGCTCTATAGAAAAGCTTGCTGTATGTCACAATGCAGGAAAGGATGTGGTTTCAGCTCAATTGCCAAGCTAGTAAGGGATTCAGTATATCACCACTTCTGTTCAGTTAGTCCACTGAAGGATGGGTATTATGCAACAGCAGAATTGGCACAAGGCACTGGCTGAAATTCAGCTGAGATGTAATTGATGGTGGAAGATACCCAGCAATAAGGTGACAAAAAGCAGAATAATGAATTATGGACTACAAGTTGAAGTGACTTTAATGGTGAGAGGAGAGAGAAGGAGAGAAAGCAACTAACATGTAGGAGTGAAATAAAAGAGGCAACTCTAATTTTACCTTTCACCTCCTTTTATATTATAACTAAAGATTTTTGCTTTGTTTTGTTTTTGTTCTGGCCTGTGCTATGTAATGAAGTGGTCTTTGGCAGTCGTTGGGTCTGGTTCACTTTACCCTACAACTTGTGTAGTTATTTATGCCATTGTAAAGTGCATGCAATAAAGCCACCATTCTGGTCTAGTAATGTCTTACACTCATTTTTCACTGATGGTGCACTAATGTACATGAGGACACAAGATGCAGAGCAAGGGAAGATTAAATGGTCTGTGTGTAGTATCCTTCCCCTGCATCCTGCAGGCTGTAGAGTAGCAATAATGGCTGCTACTTCAGATGCAAGTCTCATATAGATCCCAGGGCTGCTACTTATGACCCACACACATGAGGGAGGTTTGGGTGGTGAGCTGATGTAGTTACTATCCACAAGGAGTCTCCCCTCTTGGCATGTTTCTTGGTATGAAGGACTGAATGTCTTAAAAGACAATTAGGAAATTGCATTGACAGAGCTGTGTTGTTATAATAATGATATGATTGGTCAGAAATGTCAATTTCCCTGAATATTTTCAAAGGATGTAAAATATTAATTTAATTTGAATTTTATTTCAGTTTTTTGATCAAACATAGGGGAAAATATTTTGTTTCATTTCCTTGGAAAAACAGAACATTTTGAAGGCATCCGTAAGATGATTTTTGTTGAAAAAATTTTGCAGTGAAAACATTTCAGGTCCCTCTGATTAATAGTGATGTGCTAAGTCCATGTTTTATTCTGTTGTGATAACAATGTTTACCATTGTGATTCTGTCGCACTAGCTCATGTTGATAGTTCATTATACAAATACCAGACTCCATCTCGGCAATCAATGGAAAGGCTCTTTTTCTGATTATTCTTCAAGGTAGCTTTAAAAGGTATTATTATTTCATCGCTTGTAAATGAAAGAGCTATTAAGAGATGTGGTCAATATCTATGAAAGAATCAGTACCAGAAATGGAGTTAGGAGCAGAGCTAGAAAAAGAATGCTTTGACTAAAAGATTTTTTTCAGTAACAAATGTAGATGCAGAAACACCTAAAGGTGTTGTAAACGTGTGACAGTTTTGCAAAGCTTTTGTTTTGAAAACACACCAACAATTTTTTTGAAAAAAGTTGTTTAAAATGTTTTTGATTTGGAATTAATTTTTGTTTAGAAATGGCCCTTAATTTTACTTTTAAAAATGTGAAAAATGCTTGCCATAAAATAATAGTCTCATTTCAATCAAAATATTTTATTTGACCTGAAATTATTTATTTTTTAAATTGCCATGTATCAAAGCCTCTCAGTTATTTGCCAAGTCTTCCATGGAGTTTTGTGACTGACACATGCTGTGGTCAAACAATGGTATTGTATGCCTCATGTACACGATAAAAATTAACCATTGCTTTTCTGAAGCAATGTTGGACAGTTTGTCTCTGCTAGTAGTTAAATCCCTTCTTCACCTCTGCAGCTACACCCTTTGCTGATGCCCCTTGTCAACAGTGGACAATCTTTATAGTCTAGACCATGCTGCACTCACAATGAAAAATTATTTTTATATGTGATAGTATTGTATATAGGAGTTATATATGTGAAGGTATTGTGCCACTAAGGAAAAAGTACTCGAAGATGTTCCAGTAAATCTATTTGCAATTATCACAATGATTATTCCACATTTAGATGACATCATCTGAGGAGCTTTGTTTTTTGAAAACTTCAAAAAATCATACAGTAAATTGGTTTATTGTGATGGAAATATCTTGTTTTCTACCTTTTCTATCTTTCTTTGGCTTGTACGCACCTGAGGTAATTAAAATAATATAGGTTAAAATTTTCATAACTGACTTCAGGAGTTTGCAAATAGAAAAGATAAAAATATATACAAAGTGATGAATCATTCATTTTAAAGCAAGTTTCCTATTTTTATCATGTAAAACAGTGGTTTTCAAACTATGGGTTGTGATCCAGAACTGGGTTGCACCTTGTCAGGCATACTGGGTCATATTGCTATAGGGTGACTCCATGACTAATGGGGGTGAGAAGGCAGGCTTCCTGCCTGTCCTGGCACTGTGAACCTGGAAGTGGCCAGCAGCAGGTCTGGCTTGTAGGTCCATGAGATCTGCCCCCACCCTGAGCACTGGCTCCACACTCCCATTGGCCAGTTCCCAGCCAGTGGGAGAGATCTGTACCTGTGCATGATAACAGAACACGAGCTTTTGTGTGCCTCTGCACAGGACCCAGATCTGCTGCTGGCCGCTTCCAGGGCACAGCATGGTCCGTGGTGTCAGGAGAGGCTTACCATCCCCACTGCGCTACTGACCAAGAGCCGCTGGAGGTAAGCCCATGCTCAACCACTAACACCTCTGTCCCAGTCCTGAAGTCCTCCCAATCTGGAGCCTCCTCCTGACCTCCAGGGACCTCATTCTTGCCCTCTAGAGCCTGTGTTCTAGTCAAAAGATATAATTATGTTGGGTTGCGAGCATTAACAATTTTCTCCAAGTGGGTGGTGAGAAAAAGAGTTTGAAAACCATTGATGTAGAAGATGCATTACAGACTCTCAGAGGCTTTCTGAATAGGACCATAAGCACTGAATCTTTGAGGTATTTTTTCCTAGTGTAGGTAAAGAAATAATAATAATCATGACTCATTGCCATTTTGCTGTTTAAATGTAAGATTTAAATATTTAGCAGCTTTAGTCTGAAAATGCAGGTGTTGAGTGATTTGTTGCTTACAGAGTATGTTGGGAGTTTTGTGATTGTCAGTGGAGCCCAAATACAGACTTAGGAGTGTAAGTGTCTTTGTGATTTAGGCCTAACTGGCTGCTGTACTATTAGTGTCAATATGATCCCTGACTGGGATATCTAGACACTACTTCTGTTAACAATAATAATATATGGATAGGACAAAAGCAAAGAGGCCACAGATTTAAAAAGCATCCCTATTCATTTCTAAACTGAGGTGCACTGTTAAGACAGAGTGGCCAAGCAGTGTTGTACTCAGCAGGGGTGGATGAGAGTTTTGCGGGGCCCAGGGCGCGGGGCCTATTGAAGCATGGGGCCCGGGGCACCCACCCCGCTCGCCCTGCCCTATATCTGCTGCTGGTACTCAGGATAAGGCAGGCCCACAGCATTTTGGCACCTGAGGCGGGGAGCTCAAATGACACCCCCATGCCCTCTTGCTTGGGCCAAAACTTTGAAAGGTCTCAATTCTGCCTTCTTCCTGTTCTACTCCTCTGATGGTACTGCTCTGCTACCTACCCCAATAAAAGAGAGCTAACAATTTAAAATGCCTTGTTCAAAAATTTTAAGTAACACTTAACTTTCAAGTGCCTAAACATCAAATGTAAATAGTGTAATGTGCATCTAGAGCAGTGAGAATACATATGCACCAGCAGCAGACACAATTTTCTAACACTCTGGGTCCTAGTGGTGCCCCCCCACAGTTTGGCGCCTGAGGCGGCCACCTCAGTTCGCCCCATGGCAAGGCCAGCCTTGACTCAGGAGTCCTTGCTGGATATTCGCTAATTGTCTGGGATGTAGACAAATAAAGTTATGTTATCATCATTAGAGAGAGCTAATCACAGTGAAATTAATATTTTACCTTACTTCTGGTGTCACTGTTCAGGACTCATCATACAATTCATTTTGAACAGTTTATATAATGAATAAATCTTCAGCAGACATTCCTAAATCCACCCCACCAGAAGAGATTTACCCAAAGTTGCATAGATAGATGACATGCTAGTTTGTGACAGCATACTTTGGGACTACCAAATGGAGTAATTCTTCCTTAGTCTTAATGCATCTCCTCCCCCTTACCTGAATAGCATGTAGTACTATGCGCTGGGGTTTGATGATGGAAGCAGGCCTTGTTCAGTCTACTGTAGTTTGATGGAGTAGCCATTCCTGTATATTGGATAGCCTCCTTGTGACTGGCAGTGTTGCATACAGAAAGTCCGTCCATTTCATGGACCTCAGTGGAAGATGTGTGTGAAAGAAGCAGAGAATATGTGGAGATTGGGGAGAAACATTTTGCTCTTATAATATTAAATCCTTTTAGCAATAGTTTTCCATTTTCATACTGTTCAGCTCTCATGGCAGAGTGACTTTTCCAACCTGCTGTATAAGGGCAAAATGAATCCAAGTTGTCTATCTCAGTTCTGGAGAGTGGCAGAATTACTTGGAGAAATGACTGCTCATGTTAATAAACTTCCCACACATTGTAACAAGACTCAGAAATGCTAGTCTCTCTTGCACTGCTACATTGAAACAGGACCTCAAGACCTGAAATGGATTTAAAGCAGAGGAAAGTGGTGGGATCTTCAGTGGTCTGTGACAAACATGAGGCGCAGATTGGGAAAAATATATCTAACTGTAGGTTAGACACACTAAAATTATGGAGTTTAGTGAAGTGTCTTATAGGCAGGTATAGAAGACATAGGGTGAGATTTTAAAACTGATTAAGAGTATTTAACCACACTGCTCCCATCATGGAATATGGTAGCTGAATCTCCTAGTTGACTTTGAAAACAAACTTTTTGGAAAAATGGATAATGTCTGCTTTTTACCTCCCTGTGCTTTTCCTAAACTTACTTTTCCAGAAGATAATTTTTAAACCTTTTTCTTCCATGTAGGACTTAAAAGTTCACAAGGAAATTCTTCATCAAAACAAACAGATGTTGCACACCAGATTCCATAAGCCCTTTCAGAGGTACGTGGCATCAAAACACCTTGCACTTTTTATGGACCCTTCAATCCAAGGCTCTCCTACAACTTTACAGCCACTGATGAATTAGTCTTCACAAGTAGGGAAGTAGGATTATTTCTTGTTCACAAAAGGAGAAACTGAGGGAAAAATAAGTTAAAGCCTATACATTCAAAGTAACCTTTGATTTGGGGTGCCCAGATTTTAGTTGTGCATGGTGGGCCTAATATTTAGGGTTGCTAGGCACTTGTTGATGTTGACATCAGTTGGGAACTATGGAATTTTTAAAAATCAGGTTGGGGGATCCTGCCAGCGGCCAGACAGAAATTCTGTTCACCTCAAATCTCTTCACTTCTCTTTGGCATCTGAACCTGTCTGCACTGGGCATTATTACCTCCACTTCTTCCCCTTCACCTCCATGCTCCAAGAAATCCTTACCCTGAAATATCGAAATATTGCATTTCAGACTAGCCTTAGACTCCCACTGTCCAAAGACCATAATACTGATGTTATTGTTTTGGTAGGTACAACTGTATCTATTGTTTAGTTAGGGAGAGACTGAAATTGGTACTTATGGTACCTGAAAGTATATAAGGAGCCTTCTAGGCCGTAATTTGCTTCTGAAAAGACCAGTCATATTCACAGTGCCTAACTGATACGAAAGGGGAAAGAGTTCCCAGACATTTTTGCCCAATTACTGGAGTAGTGGTAGTTATCAGAGCCAGATGATGGTCTTAGGCACCTTTTGCAACTAGCACTCAATATGCAGACACAATTTTCTTTGGGTGACATTGACAAGAGATTGATTTCCACTTCATTTGAATTTTTTTCTAAAATTTTCCTAAGCTTGTTTAGTTGCTCCCTCTGCCTGAGAGACTCAAAGCCCTAGTGGCTTCTTACAGCCTCCTTCCTGGTTATGAGTTACTCTGCTGCAAGTATAGAACAGAATAATTGCAGCAAAATTGCTTGTTGTCAATCAATAATATTTAAAACAAATATATAACTTGCAAAAAAATTAATGGAGGAAACTGAAGTAATAAAACATTTGAGGAAATTGTGATTTGGGAATGACAGAAAAGAGGACTCAGTTCACTTAGTAAATTATTCACTTGGCTGTAATATTCAGTTATGTGAGAGGAAGGGGAGAAGGAATGTTGCAGCCGGAAAAGAGATCAAATGTGGTTGTTTAAATGTTTGATGTTCAGTAATGAAAACTGTTTACCTTCATAATTGTGTATTAGCAGCTAATAAAGGCACTAGATACAGTAGTTTAAAAGTAATAAAATCCACAACAAAGTGTATTTAATTTTAAATTGAATTGCTAGCAAATGGGTGTCCTAATGAACCCCTGTGTCAATGTAGTTCTAACCAAATTAAGTGAAATAATTTCCATCATGAACGACTAAATAACTAAAAAGTTCCAAACAGACAACTTTTCTCCCCAAAGAAGGACCTTCTCAGATACTTTGATTGCTGGAATTAGCTAGTGAAATTCAAGATCTCCATTGCCTTCATCCCATTTTGGGAAATTAGGCTAAGGTTGACCTGTCAGCCACTTAAAGGATAAAATCCCGAAGTCGATTCTTAGGGCTGGATTCTGTAATCCTCATATTGTGTAGTATTATTTGTGCTGTCCTATTCCCATCAACTTCAATGGAACCTCTTCTTTGGGAAAGTACTTCTCAACATTAGGGTTGCAAGATTAATCCTTACTCAGGCAGACCTCCCACTGAAGCCATTGCACGTAGGACAGCCCAACTTACCATTTTTGTGCCAATTGAAGCACGTGCCCTACATATACAGGAACAAGTTCTATTGGTATAATCACCTAACGTGCCCACGCTAGGGATTGTACAGTTGTAACTATGTGGGTTTCCAACCAATACAAAATTGTATATAGAAAGAGGCCTAAATAGAAACTGAGTTACAGAGCCTTGCATGGGATTTAGAAGGAGGAGCAGATGCTGCAGGTAGTAAAAGGAGGAAACAACAGATACTTGGTCTGTGCATATGACTAGAGTGCTAGCAATTGCATCATCTCTAACAATAGATGTTTTAAAAAATTGAGAGTGTAGTTTTATAAATATGTTGCACCCTGACCATTGCATTAAAATAGCATCACAGTAGGACCTATGAGTTATGAGCACTTTGTGAATGGAGGTTGTTTGTAATTCTGAAATGTTTGTAATTATGAACACAAAGTTAGGGTTGTTCTTTCAGAAGTTTACAGCTGAACATTGACTTAGTGCAGCTTTGAACCTTTATTATGTAGACGAAAAATCTTAATTAAACAAGCACAGAAACAGTTTACTTACCTTGTTAAAGCTTTTTTAAATATTTCTCTTTATTTTAGTAGTTTACATTTAACACAGCACTGTACTGCATTTGGTTTTTTTGTGGGGAGGAGGAGAGGGGAGGGAAGGAAAGCTTTGCTGTATTGCATACTTCCATTTCTAAATGAGGTGAGGATTGGCCAGTCAATTCGTTACTGTGGTATTCATGACTCTGAGGTTCTACTGTATGTTGGATAAAAATGTAAAAAAAGAGAGTAATCCAGTAGCATTTTAGAGACTAACAAAAAAAACACTTAAAAAAAATGTGTCCACAAAAGTTTATGATACTATATATTTTGTTAATCTCTAAGGGTGTGTTTACACAGCAGGGCTTAACTCGAAATAAGCTACGCAAATTGAGCTACGGCAATTGTGTAGCTTATTTCGAAAAAGCTTATTTCGAAATTGGGCAAGTCTACACAGCACTTATTTCTAAACAGAGCACTCTTCCTCTCACTTCCCTTACTCCTCATACAATGAGGGTTACAGGAGTTGGAGTAAGAAGTCCTCCAGCTTGACAGTATTTCGACATTATTTTGAAATAACTGCCTGCTGTGTAGACATGGACTAAGTTATTTCCAAATAATGCTAGTTATTTTGAAATAATGTTGCTGTGTAGATGTACCCTAAGGTGCTACAGAACTACTCATTTTTTCAAGTTTTTTTTAAGTTACAGTCTATCACAGCTACCCCTCCGAGACTTTTAAACGTGTATATTGGATAGGTGATTCCGCCATTTGAATGAATTAGAATAAATTCTGAGGTTTGTACTTAGGATCAAATAGAGTCTTAGCCTTATGCTGCTACCTGGGAAGGGAGAGGGATTAACAAGCCCCCCACATCTGTGTAGCCCACATAAAGGCTGGGCGGAATTTTACCCAGAATGACAGAGATCACTCCCTCATTACTTTGTTCTGACTCTACCATCATGCATTGGCCAGCAAAGGTGGCTGGCTACCTTTGTGAGGAAGAATAGTACCTGTGTGAGGTAGTGTTTCAGTGTGTGCCCGCCTCCTGTGTGTTGGTGTGCTGCAGGATGCTGTCTGTCTCACTGAAATGAGATGCCTCAAGCTCCCTTTGGGGTGCATTTGCTTTGCACTACCACAAAACAGGTCTGTTCTTAAAATAAAGATATATATTTACCCTCACACAAGATAAATTGTAAGCACAAAATGCCAAACTCTCAGAGGGTGTAAATCAGTATGTCTCCATTGATTTCTGTATGGCTAGTGCAATTTATTACAGGATCTAGCCCTTAAAATGTTAGTAGAGATATCATTATTCTATTTTATTTTTGGTATTTTGTTATTGGTAATGCAGAACTTAAGCTTTGGTTCAAGTCTGGTTACTGTCAGATCCGTAATTTTTGCTCATATTTTGGGAGTGAAACTCCAGATGCTTCTATGTGAAACTGTGATGCAGCCTTACATATAGTAGTTGTGCTATTAAAAATGTGAATACATTCTTCTGCCACCAGTTTTCAAAGCCTAGCCATTGTTGTGCATAAAACAATTCCCTTTTTTGTTTATTATTTATTTTGCTCCCCAGCAAGGCTTGTAATATACTTGAGGAAAACACCAAATTGCGATGTACTTCCAAAGGCAAACACTTTCCACTTAAGCATTGTAGTTGTTTTCTTTTTTCACCCCCCTTCCCACTTTGTATCTGATGCAGAATAGAAAGTCAGTCCTTGAAAGTAACACAGAATGCCTGCAAACAGGAAATTGTAGCCAAATTTGGTAACCTCGCAGAAGTGAATAATGAATCAAATGGAGCAGCAGGACTTTGCTGGAAGGTGAGGTTCTCCATGAGTGCTCTTTTTCCTAATGTAAATTGCTAAATGACAGTATATTGAGTCTCTTGCATGAATTTTTGTTATAAATGCGGAAGATAGGATTTAACAGGTTTAAAAATATGCTTTCCAGCAGAAGTAACCGTACGCTTAAATAGGATGTCTAAAGCTATTAACTATGAATCATTTGGGCATAGCTAGAGTTCTTCAAAACAGTATGTCAGCACTGGCCAAGTAAAGTCTTTCAGTAGGAGATGAGGCAGCTATGCCACCATGCAAATGAGACAGGCCTGAGATGTGATGGATCTTCTATCTCCTTTTCCTACTCGACTGACGCTCGCTTTGAGGGAGGTTGTAAATGCAAGAGAGATTGTGGTATAATTCCTCAGACTGGCATTTGTGCCCCCCAGTCACTATTCGATTATCTTCCAAATTGCTGTGTTTCAGAGAGATAAAGATTTTTTATGGCTTGCTGACTTGAAACAACCAGAAGAGCCAGAAAAGAGATGGCTAACCGGCCATGCATAGTAATTCCATTGGTAAATGACAAAATCTTTGTTTGTATGACATTTTCAAAATTACAACAGAAGATGAATCTAAAATACAAAATGTCACATTTGGCATGCAAAACTATCAAAATATATTTCAGTATAAAATTCATAGAGGCGTTTAATTTAGAATGTGTTTAATAACTAAGCCTGCCTGCATCAGTAATCCTGCCTTGAGGTTTAAAAAAGATTGTCTTATTTATTCACATGATGTTAATTTTTTTATATATATTATTCAGAAACCAAAAATATTAAGGTTAAATCTTCATTGTTAATTAAGATTTTCTAATTAAACTGCAAATAATTGTCATTCAGATTAGTTGTTAAGTATGGTTTGTATTGAAAACACAAAAGAAGTTTAACAACTTCAACTGTTTATTTAACTGCTTAATTTAATTCCAGAAGCATTCTATCTATATGGAAATATGCTATCACTTCCAAAATAAATCCAAAGCAGGATTAAAGGGATTATGAGGTACTATAGGTTTGGATTCGAAGACTGCTAGACTTAATAGTCAAGCTAGCCATTTGATCATAAAATCATGGTGTTATATTAAATTAAATGAACAAAAGAGTCCTTTAATAAAATTTTCCCATAAAATGGATTCTCTGAAAAATACCTAAATTTATTTGGAATAACACGTTTTAATTATTACAGAAATTGTTTCTCAGTGTCCTAAAACAAAATTAAGGCCCTTGACCCTTACGCAAAACTAAATATTTGATGGCATAGTGCAAGGGATATACTTAGATGGTTCTGAATCTGCATTCTTACTCAAGTCAAACATCTAAGGATCTTACCAGTATCAATTTTATAATGCCAACTTCTGCTATTTATGCTGAGCATTGAGAATAACTTTTGAAAGAGTTTTTCAAAAATATAATGAAACATTACTCCATACTAAATATTCTGCAATGTAGACAACATCTTGTCAACAGCAAACAGCAGATGTTTCCTTTCGTCTGGACCTGGAATAAAGGTGCCCGTGGGAAGTGATTATTAAACTTCACACATGTTGCACTTAGAATAATAACCAAAGAGTATATTATAAGAAGATGAAATGATAGTTCAGGTGTTATACAGCACTGATAGCCTTGGTAAGACTTATAATGAATATAAAAACATTGGCTGCCATGTTTCTCACTGTGTGCCTGCAGCCTGATCATCATGTCACCTATCATAGATGTCTTAAAAGGCTTGCTGTATTTTTAGAGGTGTTGATTTCTTGTGAATTCTGCCTTATTATTGCAGACTAACAGTTTCTAGTGTCACACTTCATTAACACACCATGCTTTAAAAAACCTGCTGACTTTTTTTTAAAATTTTCCATGCAATCCACGTTTGCCTTTTGACACCTTAATTACATATTGCTTGTCTTCCTTTATTGTCATTGCTAATGACAGATAATTACAGGTCAAATAAAAAGAACTACTTTTTGGTGGTCATTTTTTGAGGAATTCATTCTCAAAACAGTCAAACTCTGCTTCCTACCTAATTCAATAACATAGTCTTTTTCTTAGGTTGCCCAGTCCAAAACAACTCAGCCCCTTCAGATCCAACTAAGATGCCTAAGAGGTGCCAAAGACAAAATTCCCAAGGGCAGCTACATCCTCAAGGTTTCTTTGCTCAGTCGTCTAGGGGGTAGTTTACTTAAGTGGTCCGAACTGAAGGAACAACAGTGGGCTGGAACAACATTGCCAATCAGCCATGATGGAAACTTCTATGATGTGGAAATTTGTTTTGACCAAAGTGTTCATACAGTAAGCAACACTTCTTATATTTGCTTTCTTTGCTTTGATAGGTAAAACACCTCAATTCTTTCCCCCTCAGGCTTATATACTTAATACATTCAGTGATGGTCATAATTTATTTAATATTTTAAGGTGAAATCTCCCCCAAGTAACATGCATCACTCACTCTAAAAATGCCAAATATATAATATACTATATCATGTAACACTGTCAGCTAATTTTAGATTTTACTTTTATTCTTTCTTATCTATGCAGCTTGTCAGCTATGTAATTTGATTTGGGTAAAATAGCTTTAGAATAATAAATGAATGAGTGGGTGTATATAAACACATGAATGCTCAAATCCTTCTGTGAGTTTTTAGCTTCATTGACCCCCATTTGCCAAAAAAGCAGCATTTGGATTATTTTGGAATAAGACCAAACACTTGAGGCTCTATTCTGTCTTTTGTGACTAAGGCACACATATTTTCTTTCCTAAGCATGCTGTGCGTGGCAGGATTGCTGTGTGTCAGTTGCTCAGCTTTGTGTCTAATGTCTAAAACGGGTTGAATCATTGGCTGCAAATAAATTATCTGACAAACATAGGCTGTTTTACTGTTTGGGAATTGATGCTGATTTTTGCAAATGTGTTCATTGTTCTGAACTGTTCTGGGAATAATAATAGCATTACTACTTCTTTTTTATTTGCATTGTGGTAGTACTGAGGGTCCCTAGCCATAGGCTCAGATTCCATTGTGCTAGCACTGTACAAAAAGGCTGTGTCTGGACTGGCAAGTTTTTCCGGAAAATCAGCCGCTTTTCCGGAAAA
>CM057846.1:101923626-101991075 GCA_030068395.1 Apalone spinifera
AGAGTTGCCAATACTCGTGGAACCAATACTCAGTGAAGTGCACACACCTTCAGTGCACAACTTGCTAATTCTGTCCACAAGCTGTCCCCACTATCAGGGCATTATTTGTCAGTTCCATCTGACACACAGCTTACCACCAGACACCTGGTAGCAGTAGCTCCACTAGTAGGAGGGACAGAATCAGACTCCTCTGAGAACCCTCAGACCAGACCATCTGCAGCTCTAACCATTCTGGCATGCTAGAATAGCCCTGATAGGGATCTGGGAGCTGCACTGGCACCTTCACATGCTAAACCGTATCCCAAGGCTTGGGATCAATAGTCCCCTCCCACATGGGCACCCCTTCCATATACATATGAGACTGCACACTGCTCGGTGATTGGAGCTGCATGTCCTGAGAGGATCTGAATTAGACTTAGAGAAGGGGTTACATCTGAGGTAAGAGCTATCTGAGGAAGAGCAATAGTCTGAGTATCCACCTGTAGTTTTCTCTTCCTTTTTTTTTCCTAAAGAGGCAATGGCACTGGCCTTGCTATTGCCTTTCTGATGATGTCAAGCCATTTCAGGGCCACCTCAGGAGGGATTTCAGATTTTCTCTAAATCACTCTAGAAGAAATTCAGGACCCTCTAGGTAGCAGGTCCAAGTAAAATACAGTGCCCTGTTAATGAGGCCATATTGGAATCTGGCAAAACAGTTTCCCATACTCTTAGCCATATGTACACCTACCCCCAACATGGCAGAAAAATATATATTTTGTTCAATCTAAAGGCTCATTGTTTTTGTTTTCCCACCTTATAGCAAACTCTTTGGCAGTCCTGGCTGCTGCTGAATGCAGCAGATTGCACCAGCCTAGGTCTACATTTCCTGACAAAAGTTTCCTTTCTACTAGCCTACAATTCCACATTCCAAACAATCAGGCACTTGCATACATATATTACTTTATTAACGATATCAAATGGACAAAGTTTACAAACCAGGACTTCCAGACACTCAGGTCTCAGTTTTCAAGTAATCCTCAGTGAAGGCAAACTCATTGCTAAGTCCTCTTTTCACGTGTTGCTAGAGGCGGTAGATGTGGCCTCTCGCTCCATGGCAACTTTGGTCATCCTGAGGAAGGCTTTGTGGCTTCACTTCTCTGGGTTCTCCAAGGAAGTTCAAGTTACACTGGATGACTGGGAAAACAATTGATTGAGGAAAAGAGGGATAAGTTGTTACACATTTAAAGACTCCCAAGGAACCCTTTGCTCCTTGAGAATATACATCCTGGTGCCATAAAGGAGGCCATGCTGCACCTCCTTCCTATTGGTAGTTCCCAGTTCCTCAAATCTTCTACCATCACAGGATGTATAAAACCTATCAGGAAGTGTTAAAAGGTCTATTGATGCCCCATTTTCACTTCCAACTAGCTCCCACTGTTTCACCAAGAAATCATTTTGATTGGACTTCTGAGAGCTACCAACCAGTTTTCCCATTGCTGGATAAACTCACCCCTGTCAATGGCCACCTAGCCCATTTTCACTTATGTGTCATTAAATCACAATGGATAGACAGACTCTAGAAATCATCCTTGGGACACTCTATAGAATTCCACTGCATCTCCTCCCCCCCCTAAAAAAAAACCCTTCCATCCTCAATAGACACTGCTTGTGAATCACTCACAGTTAATACCCATTGGAACCACCACTCGAAGGAGAAAGAATGGTTATTTGCCTATTGTAACTAGAGTTGTTTTTTTGCAATGTATGGTCCCTATGGGTATTCCACGTTGCACACTTCCCCTCTGCTCAGATCCTTTACTAGAGTGATTCATGGTAGAGAAGGAACTGAAGAGGTGATTGGTCTCTACTTGCTTTTATGCCCTTGATTCAGAAAAAAAGAAGGTGCAGGGCATAGCCTCAGAACAATGGAAACTGCTATTGAAGAATCTTCATGTCTTTGACATATGTAGTGAATGCAAACCCACAGTGAAAACCCATAGGATCCCCAGTTACTATTAGGTCAATAACCTTTCTTTCCCTCACACCAGCTACGTAACCACTGTTACAGATATCCTAAGAGAGGACAGTTTGTTCTTAGAGGTCATAAAAAGATAGTAATTCTCCCTTTGCAACAAATAGGCACATAGACTGAAAGTGACATGACAATTACTTCAGCTGTTTATACTTTACAACTTTTCAACAGTACAGATAACTCTCATTGACCTTAGCCTTGTAATCACTTTTTCTTATATTACAAAGGTTACTATCTAGCACCCAACTAGCCAAATGAAATGTATGGCTTGATTAAGGATCTCTTTTGTCAGTAATTTGTGCCTAATGTTTTTAGCTTTCCCACGGGCTGTTATAGAAAATGGTAAATCTGGTTTAAATGAAACCTGATACTGTTAATGGTTTAATAGCAGCTGCCACAGGGTTATGGCATTTTCAACAGATGCTTCTGTTTCTTTTTTAAGCCTACACAAAGTCTTAGAATATATTTACATAATTAATGTAAAGTACACCTCCATAATGATAGTATTTATAGTTTTAAGAGATTTCCTTACATTATTTATAACCTGAAACAGGAAGGCAAATCTCAACATTTTAATATAATAATTAATATTCTCCCTTTAAGAAAATTCATGATGTATAGCATGACTGTAGACATATCTCTTGCAAAGATTTGTTATTTGTATAAGTAGAGCTCTTCATTTCTTTAGAGGCAGAAAAAAGAGCCTTTTAGCTTGCTTGTAGTCCATGCTTATGATGTAGGCTACCATACAAGCTAGAAAAAAGAATCAATGCCAATATATTTTAAAAAATGACTGGAACTTGCTTCATCAAATGTGGTTAGCTAAATGTCCTTGGATACAAATTATTGAAATATTTAATGGTGGACTACACCAATACACTGACTATTGAACTTCATCTGAGTGAAGAAATGCATACTTGTTTAAAATATTATGGGCACAGTATTATTTACATGAAGATTTTCAAAAGTTACTGGTGGTTTTAGATATCTTCTTTTTTGAGTCCCCAACTTGAGACACCTACAAAGGGCTTGGCTATCAGAAAGTACTGAAGTTATGTCATATTGAACACCTCAAAATTGGGACACTCAACAACACTGGGCACCCCTGAAAATCTTGTCCTCATCGAAGTATATACATGTGCCCTTGAGGGAGAAAAGGAGGGAACAGTGAGTCTCTTTCTTTACTTCAGTGAGGAGCAACCGAGGCTAGTGAGTGGACCACATGTATTGCCCTCCTTCTTGTTAGTGGGCTGCTAGATTGTTGTGATCAAGAGGGACTCCCGTGATAGGATAATTTTGTTAACTGCATTTGCATACCTAAAGTTTGTGGGGTGTGCTGACTGAACCATAGCTGATTAGATTCAGAGGGCTCTCCCAATGTTCACTTCATGTGCCCTTGCTTTACATGTGTGTTACTTTTGTAATTCTGGTAGGAAAAAAACTACATGGACAAAAACCATCAGAATCTGGCCACCATGTGTGTGGGTAATGAATAAAATGTCTCGCGGGACACACATAGAATCCCAGTTGCCACAGGTTGCCCACCACTGTTCTACCTGTTCTGGACAGCATGAGCTGGGTAGAGTGGCAGTCCTTACACTCAGTCCATACAAGAGCTCCACAGAACAAGTGTTGCCACCATCATTAACCTTTGAAAAGGGGACAGTAGCAGAGGGAAGGCACTCAAATATGGCAATGATGAGTGCTAATATAATACTCTAATGTGTGTGGAGAGAAGTAGGGAGAAAGGGAGAGAGAGAGATGGGGCTTGGACCCCTGTTTTACATCATCCAGCACAACTGCTTAAGAAAAGAGGGGAGCAGATGATGTATCCACTTCCAAAATTGTGCAGTTGCCTTGTTCCGCTTGTAGTCTCCAGAACCCTGGGAAACATCATGTGGTGGGATGCTGGCCATCATACTTGTGATCAGAGAGAAGGCGGAAATAGGAAATAGGGTTGAAGTACAAAAATAACAGAACATCCATGATGATCCTGAGGCCCTAAAACTAGACAGCTGATAATTTGTACTGAGCAGCATTCCAATTTCCCAGGACAACCACCACCCCTTCTCTCCTCCCCTCCCCCCCCAAAAAAGGACTGTTTTGGAAATACTTAGGGCAGGTGGCAACCCTAGACGTTGGGTGGTGACATTACAGCCCCTAGGGTGTTTTGTTTCTTTTTTTTTTCTAAAATAAAGTAAGGGTCCTGTTGAACAGAAGCAAGATCAAACCTTAAATTTCTTCAGTAACATGGTAAAAATTGTGGCATAGGATCAGGATTTCTTTTCTGAATTTAAATTGCTCCACAAATGAAAAGAGATTTAAATGTATTCATTACATGAGGGATATTGCTTCATCCTTGATTTGCAGGTCTTGTCATGGGAATCCAACATTTGCTGGGGCTCTGCGGCTAGAGTAACCTTTTATATCTCTCCAGTATGATGAGAATAGATTTGGCCAGTCCATGAAACATAAAATTACAATTACCAGTAATTACCAGTACAATTACTGTTGGTAGGGTGGAACTTTACTGCCCCACAGTCCTTAATGACCCCCTGCTCTGGAACTAAGATGCCTCATTAGATTGATTCCCCATTTTTGTTAGAGAGAATAGGCTGCAGCTTGCTTCTTTGCCAATATAATTCCCATGAGTGGATTAGGAAGAATTTATGACTCCACCCCTTAAACTGAGACAGGCTTTACTTAGTGGATACAATGGAGAAGTCGGAACAGATGAATTCTGAGCCACACAGAATAGCTCCCTGAGGGGAATTTGTGTAGGCCCAATCAGAGCCCTACAAGAAAATCAGAGATTACTCAGATTCACACATAATTTTTAAGTGTTCTGTTGACTCTATTAGCTGGTATTTAATAATAATGAAGATTTTCGTGCTTATTTTTTTAAAAATCAGATAAAAAGGCAGGAAAAGAGTCATTACAGCATGAATAAACTATACACCATCATATTTTTGATCAGAGAGATGGTGGAAATCATTCAAATGTTAATGTGTTAAACTAGATAAGTGGTGGGTAACCTGCAACCCGAGGGTGATGTGCAGCTTGTTAGGGTTTTATGTTTACTGTTGCTCACACACAGGGTTGCCAGATTCTGCTGGTTTCCATCTGTGTCATTTTTTTCGTACCGGTATTACTAAAGTGACATGCATGTGTAGTGAGGTGCATGCTGATTGCACCCAGCATTGACTGTAAAAGCCACAAGTTCCTTTCGCATCCAACCAATGCTGCTACGATTCACCAGAAGTTCTAAGTACGCAAGCACAACTGGCCAAACTGCCCTATCCGAGGAGACCATCTTGGTTACGACAATCTTGCAGCCCACTGAGATGAAAGAAGGCCACTCATACGGCCCATTCACTAGCCTAGGTTTTCCATCACTGATCTAGATCATAGGTGTGATATTTGTTGTACAGGGAAACTGTTTCTCTGATCACGACTGATACTTACTTATCTTTTTATCTCTTTCTAGGTTCTGCCTGCTGGAAATGAGGTGAAGCTGGGCATGACGCTCCTTTTTGAACTTTTTCTTCTTCATGAGGCCAATACTTACATTGACCGTGTTGTAGGATGGGGAGCTTTCCCTTTATGTGATGATAATTTCCGCACTTTGGAGGGGAAATTTAAATGTCCTTTTCTCAGAGGCCATTATGATTCCACATTTGACCGCTTCAAAAAAATTGAAAATTTGATTTCTTTGGATTTAGACCACTGGTTGTGCAACCTCTATTTTCAGGTATGTGTTAAGAAGTCTTAGGCCTGCCTTATATCTCAATTGCCCCCCTCCTGGATTTCAGTTTGATATGTGTCTTTTATTAGTTTGAAGTTATTTGCAGCAGAAGAATTGAAGTACTTGAAATGTTAATTACTGTTAGCTTTAAATAAAATCATTTGATTATGGGATAGAAGAGGAAGTATACTATTCTGCTCATCTTTTTCTAGGCTTGATCTTGCAGCATGTGTAGACATGTGAGTCATATCTTTGGTTTCAGTGAATGATGCAGGCCTCGGCCATTAAACATTTAAACACAACCATGGTGTACTATAGTACTGATTACAGTACGATGATTGTATTGTAGGATATATAATCTCTCCATGCTTGCAACAGTATGCTTTGTTAAGCAGATCTGAACTATGAGCTTGACTTGAATGGGAGTTTGTTCTTGGGAATACCCGATACCATAGCAAATTTTAAAGAGAGGATATAAAGTTTCTACCTACTTTATCCTCATTTGTGTTTCCAGAAATGTTCATAAAAATAGATGGATTTTGAAACTAGCATGTTAGTTAGGCTCTTAGAAAGTCATGATATTTTGGTTCAATAGTGGCTGCCATTGTGTCTGAGTTTAAACTACACCCCTCTGTCGGCAGAGGGAAGTAAAGTAGAGGTTTCGAAAGTGCAAATAAAGCGGGGATTTAAATATCCCACGCTTTATTTTCATAATCACTTCTGGCGCTGTTTCGAAGAAGCGCCATTTCCAAACTGAAACTGTGATTTAGACGCGTTTTTTCTGACAACAGGGTGATTTTTTGAAAGATCCTGTACTCCTCAGGATCTTTCAAAAAATCACCCCGTTGTCAGAAAAACAGTGTCTAAACTGCGGTTTCAGTTTGAAATGGCGCTTTTTTGAAACAGCTCCAGAACACGATTATGCGAATGAAGTGCGGGATATTTAAATCCCTGCTTCATTTGCACTTTCGAAACCTCTACTTTACATCCCTCTGCCAACAGAGGGGTATAGTTTAGACGTAGCCTGTCTGTGTACTTTTTTTTTATCTGATCTTCCAAGGCATGTAGCCTGCCTTCCAAAGCAGGGCAGAAGTTTAGAAGAGATGCTACGGTTCCCACTTTGCTCTTGATGGCAAGCATGTAATAAGGGTAGTGAGACCAAATTTGAGTGTCATTGTGTCCTGGTACACAGGGTTACAACACCACTCAAATTTACAGCAGCTATAAAATGCGTGGTGCATATTAAAAATTGACATTTTCACTATAAAATCATGGCCTGAAATTTTTGTATAGCTTTAGCTATTAGGAAATTGTGGTTATTTAATCAAAAGGTTAGCAATCTACTGTGAAATTTCTTTGCTATTATTTTTATGTGACCTTCTTTTTAGACCTTGCCCCACTTTCAGGCCAAGCATGGTAAAGTATAATGATAATAATTGTAATACAGTTCCCAGAATAAGAGTTTATATTGAAGAAGTATCTTTGATAAGAAAAGAGTAATAGATATTGTTAGAAATATTAATATTAGTTGCTGATAATAACAAAATAGTGAAAACTATTGGATTTCACAAATCAGACTGATACTTGATCTTCTGAGCCAGAAGATCCTGTAGCTGAGAGGCCCTATTCATCCTGGGGATCCTTGATTTGCTGAATAGTCCTGAATTTAATGTGAGACTGGGCAACTGCTACTGTCTGTAACTCTGATGAGATGAGACTGAGCTGGCCAGATCTATACTAGACCCAGAAGGTCAGCATAAGGTATGCAACTCCAGCTACATAATTAACATAGCTGGAGTCAACATACCTTAAGCTGAGCTTGGCGCCATCTTCACAGTGACAGGTCAATGGGAGCAAACACTCTCATTGGCTTCTTTTACTCCTCGTGAGTCAAGGAGTACTGGTGTCAATTGGGGGTGATGTCAGCATTTGATTTAGTGGGTCTTTAGTAGACCCACTAAATCAAATGCCAGTAGACCAATCTCCATTATAGCAAGTGAAGACGTGGCCTCTGACTTCTTCAAACATTTCATTGACGTAATCTGGGAAGATAATTGAGTTAACTAGTTAAGGTTAACTAGGAATCTTTTACTAGTGCCTGCAGTGTCCACTGAGATGGAGAAGTAGAAGTTACAGCAGAGCACTTGGGTGTACATTACAGGTGTATCTAGACTACAGGGGTTTTTTAGAAAAAAAATGGCCTTTTTTAAAAAAAACTTCCCAATCTAGACTGCCGCCACGTTCTTTCAAAATTAAATCGAAAGAACACGGTGGTTTTTTCAACCGTGGTAAACCTCATTTTACGAGGAATAACACCTTTTTTCGAAAGTGCTCTTTTGAAAAAAGGTGTTCTTGAATGCAAACAGGGCTTCTTCGAAAGAGAGCATCCAGACTGCATGGGTGCTCTCTTTCGAGAAAGCGGATTGCTTTTTCGAAAGAAGTGGTTGCAGTCTAGACACTCTCTTTTGAAAGAGGCTTTTTTGAAAGATACATAGTCTAGACATAGCCTACTCTTCACAGCTCTTTAGTTTTTACTGCAGGACAGTGTAGACAAGCCCAAAGAACATTGTGCAAATAAAGATGTATTGATTTTGTGGAATGCTGAACCATTCTATTAACAGATTTCTCTTTTTACTAGATTATTAAACTACCATCGTATTTAGATGAGCAGAAGACATATGAGTCAGGTGTCCATCTCCCACCTGAATGTCTTGCTTATTCAAACATTGTTAAGACAAATGGAGTTTCAGACAAGGTAAAAATATCTGGACTACAAGATGATGGATTCAGAAGTTCATGTCTACTTCCAGGCACTCAGTCAAAATGCTCCTTAGCATCTTTTCAAGGTTGGTTAGGCATTAGTTTTCTTGCTAAATTAGTACCCCCCAGAAGCCTTCCCTTTACATAATATAGATCCATATATATTTAAGTGGCAGTATAGCAACCACTATTATTGTGGCTCAGGTGGCAGTGTGGGCTGACCCCTGGGTCTGAGTCCAGAAGGCTGGGTCTGGGTCTCCACCAAAGCCAAAAGATCCCTTCTGACATTTTTTGCACTCTTACTCAAGTAAATCTAACATGAGTCTGTCTACCTGAGGTGTCCAACATTAAGTCTTGCTCCGAGCTGCAGTGTCGACATACCCATCGAGTCTTCTGAAGCAGCGTTTCTCACCATGAGAACTTAAGTATAACCATCCTGGTCAGCCCAAAGGTCCATCTAGCCCAGTATCCTGTCTTCCAATATTGGCCAATGGCAGATGACCCAGCGGGAATGAACAGAACAGGCAATCATCAAGTGATCCCTCCCCTGATGTCTACTCCCAGATTCTGGCAAAAAAAGGCTAGAGACGCTCAGAGCATGGGGTTGCCTCCCTGATCATCCTGGCTAGTACCTATCGATAGACCAATCTTCCACGAATGTATCTAGTTCTTTTTTTGACCAGACACCCGACTTACCTGATGATGCCCCACCCAAATGGACCCTGCTCCTCCTCCATAAAGACAAGCATGAGGAAGGTTCCAGGGCACTCTGCTGACTTTTCTGTGTAAGCATGTGAGAGGTGGTGCAGAGATCAAAGACCTCTGCTTTTGGCATGCAGGCACTTCTGTGAGCTGCCCCAGATAATTAGCTGGAGGCTGCAGCTCAACAGTAACTTTTTCCCAAAGGTGCTTGGTTCTAGAACACAAAGTTACCTTAGTTGTTTGAGAACAGAAAAAGAATGTGTGGGAGGGTGGAAGACTTGGGTGGAGGAAAGGAAGGACATTGGGAGTCAGAAAAGATGACAATCTGCATATAAACTGGAGTCAACTTGTACAGAAGACTAAGGAAGCTTAGATTTGAAGTGTGAGGTGAAAAGAAGCCAGTAGAAGCATTTAAGGAGCTGCTGACATTGAACAATTGGAAAGGAAGAAGAGTTTTGCATTATAGCTGCTATCTATAACTATTGGGCCACTTTAGAACCCAGCAGAACTTGTACTGTGGCCCTTATGGGGTATGATATGGCCTGTGAGTGCTTAGACTTATATTAACTAGGGGAACAAGACCTTTTCACATATCACATATGCCATTGGCCAGACATTTTCCAGCTCAGAGGCATGCTTATGCATGGCATTTGGTTGTGCTATCCAAAATGTATCCTTCCTCCAAGTAATTTATAATTTAGCAAGAAAATATGGAGATTGGCAAACAATTAACAAAGATCATCCCCACTGTTATTATTTCTTCATCTCATATTATGTACACACACTGAAAAAAAAATTTCAAGTGGCCAGGGACCATTGCCAGAAATACACAGAAATTGTCACCAGCATATCAAAAAAGTTTTGAAGGATCTAAATTTTGAGAACCACAGAGTAGCATTAGTGGATATGCTATTCTGTAGGTAGCTTCTTGAAGCAGGCTGATAAACAGATCCTGGGAAATCTGTATTCCCCAGCCTGTGTAGATTTACACAACCAGAATCTCTAGGAATAATTTTCTACATTGTTTATATTTATTTATTTTTTCTTTAAAGATATTATTAGCTGTTAATAACCCCCATGGGTTTGTTTTCTAAAGTATCTGTGTAGTGCTACAGTATGCTGTTTCTGCTGGTGATATGTTGCTAAGAGATTTAATAATGGGTAAACAAACACAACATGTGGTAATCCATTTCAAATTAAAAGTTTATTAAATGCTAGCTTGATGACTTTCTGGCTATTTACAATTAAAGGCACAAACCTTAGGGAACTGGAGATCACGTGGTGAAAATCAAGACTCCAACATTTCCAACAGAAAAATGTGTTTATGATCTGCAGCAAGCTGTCGCACATTGATATGCTCTATAAATACTGTATTATATCAGTTAAACTGCAAAAAGCTATGTTCAAGTGACATTAAGGTTGAGACACAAGCCAGAAAAAGTGAGCACATTCTCAGTTGAAGACTGATGCTCTGTCTTTAACCCACTCCACTGTGGTAGTCTAAATAGTGAGTGATCTTACATATCTGCACCATATGTGTTGCTGCAATATAAAAACAAAACAGAGCAGGTTAAGAGAAGGCATTTTAGCCTAACTCTGATTTCTTTGTTGCTTCTAGAAAGTAAAGTCAAAACTCTTCACATCATTGCCACTAGCTGCCTGCAGCTACACGCCTCTAATTCGAACTACCTGTTAAACCTCCTTGCAGGAGGAATATCCACTTTGCAGGAAGAATAACAGGTAGTTCGAATTAGAGTTTTAATTTGAATTACCGGGTCCCTGCCACGTGTAGCCGCGGGCAGTTAGTCCGGACTAGTGAAATTTCAAAATGGCGACCAGACGGGAAGATGCAAACAAAGCCTGGGATATTTAAATCCTGGGCTTCATTTGCAACTTCGAATGCCTACATTAGTCTCCCTAGTTCGAACTAGGGGACTAGTGTAGACATACCCTTATAGAGCTCATGGCTTCTCACACAGGGATATTTCTTTGAGTTTAGAATTGGGTTGAAACCCAGAACTCAAACTGCCCTGAAAATACTATCTTGTGTTTTCTAACCAGAACCATAAGCCAGGCCACACTTTGGAAAGCCAGTCCAGGTCTGGTAAAAATGTCATTAAGATTTATGAACATTGTGGTGAACTTGGGTTGCATTTAGAGTTCATAACAAAATGTCATGATAAGCCTGATCCAAACCCAGTGTGTCCATATTATGGAAAGACTTCCACTGATCTCTGTAGTAGTTGGACAACCCAACTCTCCAATCCATGGAAGTTCAATGGAGCTCTACTATCTATATATTTTTTTCTTTACCAAAAGTACACTTCTTTTCTTAAAATGCCAGATTGAAAAAAAATCTC
Source organism: Apalone spinifera (assembly GCA_030068395.1). NCBI lineage: Eukaryota > Metazoa > Chordata > Testudines > Trionychidae > Apalone > Apalone spinifera. The sequence goes on from CM057846.1 coordinate 101,935,205, forward strand.
ACAAAATCCTTTTGAAACTGTTTTAAAACCACCTGTTTTCATCACTGTGCAATGAAGACATTGCTAGCTCATTTTTCTAACTCATTTGAAAAGCCCACTATCAGGTTTGGCAGTTTGTGCACCACATCTATCAACTGGATAAAAGTTGAAACAGCTGAGATGGTTTTGAATTTCCCACATTGTGGTTTACAATGGGAAAATATGTTCAGCTGAGGTTCCATTTTCATGTATTGCATTTGTCGTTTAATTTTATAACATAGAGAACTTTTCAGTCTTTCTTTCTTCTGCCTCCTTCCTTGGCTATCGAAGATCACATAAGTTTGCACCACTTAGCATTAGTAAATAATTGTTGAAACTCACTGGGATTGTAAAGTTTTAAAGAGTTGTGCAGGTCTTTAATTGTAAATTACTTTTGACAGGACTGTTATGCAAAGACCTGGCTCATCCCAAAGTGATGCTAGCTGACAACCCCTTACTGGTCCCTGGGCAAAGAAACATGTGGAAGGAATTGTTCTTTTACATTTCACAGCTTGTCATTTCCTCTGCAGGGCAACCTTTGACCTCTTGGAGAGATCCTGACACCCATAAGGGAAGTATTCCCACTGTTGTAAAGGAAGTGGAAAAGCAGTTTAATGCTGTGAAAGGAAGGGAAAAGTGTGTGTCAAAAGAAACTGGGAGCAGAGAAGAGCTTAAAATGTTTCCATCAGGTTAGACTTTTCTGTTCCATTATTTAATTTACTAAAAGTTTGGAAACAGATCTGCTTACATTTGTTTAAAAAATCCCTCAAAACTCTCAATGATATCACCTCTCAATTATTTCACCAGTCATAGGAGGCAAAGGAAGAGTTTAAATTAAAAGTGAAAGATCAAAAGAAGGCTCAACAAAAAAGTACAAATGTGGTTTGCTGCTCTGTTTAAAATATATCAGTAGGCCAAATGTGTTAGTAATTACAAGGTGTGTGTGGAGTTCACTGACAACATCTGATTATGTTGAGTGTTTCTGTGACATTTTTACATCCTTTCATTTTATTTGGTCATTTATATTCATGGATCACAATGTTCTTTTTTCTGTCCTGCACCAGTAGTCCTGTTAATGCCCTCTTGTTCACTGAGCAGAATAAACATAAATGTGTGTGCAAGTCCATATCCATATTGGGCAGTGTTTTTCATTGAGATGGAGGACTACCCATGAAGACAACGAAGTTTTATGCCACATTATCACATTTTATTTCAAGTAAAAAATCATTAGTGGGAAGGTGGGATGTGAACTCCAAGGGCCCAATCCTGAACTCTGATACTACAATTATGACCATAGCAGAAGTGTCAAGATTAGTAGATGGAATATGTAGCAGAGCTGGCCTTTGGTTCCTGCCCTTCATATGCAGTTGCACCCTGTCCTCTGCCTGTCATTTCTGCTAATAGAAATGAAATAGAGCCTCCACTTTTATTTTCAAAAAAGTACAATTCTAGATCTTTTCCTTACAATCATGGCCTTAAAAATGTAATCAGATGTAAACAAATCACTAGAGTTGAAAGGAACAAGCAACTGAGAACCACTTCCACAGCAGGAAGCTGGAATTGGGAAAGAAGAACTTACACATATATGCTCTTTTTGTGTGACTATGGCAGTCATTTGGGGGGGCAACCAAAAGAATTTAATTCACACATCTTCCTCCAAATCTTCAGGCTGGCCCTGTGGATAGTATTAAGATAACTGTGCACAGGAACCAGGATTTGTGGGGATGGCTGGTAATGCTTAATTTGTAGAGAAGTTGGTGCACAGGCTCAACCAATTATTTTACTTTCAGAATGGTTGTGGCAAGCCCTGAGGTGCGGGGGCCATGAGCCACTAAGCCTAGAGGTGCCGGGGCTCAGCCCTGGCAAACTCTGGCACAAATGAAGCACTGATGGTTGGCAAAAAAACACTTCCATGGACCTGTCCAAAAACGTGAGAGGTGGTTCTAATGATTTCATTGAATTCAATCGGGATCCTTACCCAGAGTCCGGAACATTTGACATCTGTGGTGGTTTTGTCCAGGATGTTGCAGCATACAACCACTGCCTGGGTGTCAGTGCTTTCATGTTTTCCAAGACTGAGGGGAAACATGTTGGCTTATCTCTGTGTCTCTGTGCTGTGAAGACAGATACCTGGCAGAACAAGAGGGAAGTAACTATTGAATGGTTCACCTTTAGCTCATAGAGGAGCTTTGTGTAAGTCCATTTGCAATAACAAAACTGCAGAATGACTGGCATTCTGGACTTAGGAGATAATCTCCAAGCACAAATTCTAGCTGGTTTTGAGGAGAAGTCAAAGGGGAGAGTTGGTGAAGTCTAGGGGAACTGTGACTCCACAGAAGTCAGTGGCAGTTCTATATTGATTTCAGTAGGGCTAGAATTTCATACTAGGTCTTTATGGCAGTGTCACTCTCATTTTTGAACATGGCTTGTACACATATATTAAAAATTCAGCGTCTTTCAATTGTTACAACACTTGGGATACCATCATCACAGATGTTATCCAGTGTACTGAAAATAGATGTTCAGCAATGTCAAATGATGGGAGGATAGGGGTTCTATAGATAGGTAGATATACAGCTTGACCTAAGATAGTACAGCTTAGGAATGGGCTAATGGTTGATACACCGAGTATTTAATGATAACTCTGCAGGAAAGTTAAAAATAGAACAGAGAGCCAGCAGACAATTTATTTTTAATGAAAAATTGGAATTATTTTAGTGAAAGATTGCCATTGAAATTTTAGGCACCTTAATCCATATATAAAAGCTAGTTAAGCATCCTGATTTTAAAAGGCACTAAGCTCCAGCTGCTTTATCTGGAGAAGGGCAGGCCCAAAGGAAATTTTATTTCAGTCATTTTGGCTCATACCAACCTTTGACTAATGTAAATCAGTATAGCTTTATTGTCTTCAGTGGAGCTACTTTGATTTATATCAGCTGAGTAACTGGCTCAGTATTTCCTTCAATGATAGAAAATAACATAGCAAGACTGAACGGGTTTAAACAGAGAGTCTATACTTGATCTAGCAGATTTCCAAAAACATGCCTAGATTTGAATACGATATGGCTTAGCTTTATTCACAAGATAACAGAAGCTTTCTCTAATGATCTTAATTGCTGTAATTCGTTAAATCTATTATGGGGTAATTTAATGCAAAGCTTATATCAGTTTCACAAGGCATGTCACCATCACACAGATTTTTTATGATGGAGCTTTGTCAGAATGTGCTAACCAAATTATCTGTATTCAGGACTGAATGAGAAAATAAACTTCATTTAAAACAATTAATGATTTCCACCGAATTATGTAGGAACCAGAAATTATCCTGTAACTGATGCATAATTTGGAGCTCTAAAGGTGCCTGTTTTCATCATCTCCTCAGAAAGCAAACAATTCCCCAGTCACCATGCCGACTACGCCCTATTTTCTTTTTCAAAGCTACCAGTTACCTGTATGGTACAGTCAAAATCCTCAGTAGCAGACAACATTGTTATGTAAATTGACCTTTAATACATAGCCTGTTTCTTTTTTTCATTGTTGAGCTCTAACATAGACCAACTCTTCTTCCTCTCTCTGACCTTCCTGTGACAATTGGTGTCAGAAAAGGCCACCACATAAGAGTCAAGCAAAGATGGGATGCAAAAGCCAATCTGCAAATTATTGCACTAATTAAATCTCATCTGTGTGTTCAGGAGAAGGTATTAGAAAAAGTCACTTTAGGAAGGCCACACTCATTCCCTGCCCTCACATCTCCAAAACCAACAGACCAGTCTGGTACCACAACCTCTTTGTTATTTCAGTCAGAAATCAGTTGCTTGGTTGGTTTAAAAATTGATATTTGCAAGAGCGGCAACAGTTTCTGTTGGAGAGATGACATCTTCACAGTGGACTTCTGAAGCAGCGGTGAAAAGTGGGCCTTCATCATAGAATTCTTCACTATACTGCTGGTGCAGTACTTTGGCTTTTTATGTGCTACTTGCTTCTGTTTTACTGTTTACGTTCTGGTGTAAAAATAATTACCTGAAAACAACGACAAAACAAACAAGCTACTTCCACTAATATTTCCTTGCAGGTGTCATTTTAAAAGGGAACAAAGTGACACTTTCGAGTTGAAGAATATTTTCCCTTCTTTCTTTGTAGCTAGTGTTTCAAAAGACTGAACCAGCCATTTCTTTCTCTTTCTCTCCTACTTTACTCCTTGTGTGTTTGAGATTGGATTAATTCATATAAATGGTGGCAAATTTTGCTAACACTAACAATTTACAATAATAAGTGAAATTCCTCTGTTTTTATTTGCTTACAACCCCATTCATTTCTCTCATTGTATTGTAGAAACAGTGTTTAATCTATATTGCATCTTCTGTTCTATTTTTCATGTAGGGTACATCTACACTGCATGGAATACCAGAGGTATCCTGAAATAGCTACCCCACGTCTTCTCAAGCCACGAAATATTTTTTTAAATAATGGGCACGCTATTTTGGCATCCCAGTACCCCTCATAGCCTATTTTGAAATTAAATCAAAATAAGATGCACAAATTGCGTATCTTATTTCGAATTTAGGGTGCTGTGTAGACGCACCCATAGTGACTTATCCCAGATAGCCACTTTCATGTCTTTTGTCCCACTCTTGGGTGTCATGTTTCTAAAATGTATGCCTCCAGAATTGAGAGAACAGTTGTGGAAACCAGAAGATGCTGGGGCTGATCCTTTTCTGACTCACACCAGTTAAATTAGGAGTAACGCTATTAAAAAGTCAGGACATAAACTGGTGTAAAATCAGTATAAGCAAAATTAGAATTAGGTCATATGTAGAGCTGGGCAAAACTTTTTGCATAGAACTTTTTTTAAAGTGAAATATCCAAATGCAATGATAATAAAACCCTTTTCAAATTCATGTTTATTTTGTTGAATTGTTTGATTAAAAAGAAATTTACAGAAATCAGAAAAATCAAAATGTTTTGCATTCCTAAACAGAACATTTTGATTTTTTGTTTCAAAATAACGGTTTCAAATCCTTCTTTACTTTTATTTTTAAAAATTAAAAAATGTTTTTAAATGCTCAGAATCTCAACAAAATGTCTGTATACACTGAAGGAAGCCAAAGGAAGAACACTCTTTCTTTGTCTTCCCTTACTCCTCGTAAAATGAGAGCTACAGGACTCAGAGTAAGAAGTCTTCCAGCTTGACATTATTTTGAAATAAAGACTTGTCGTGTAGATGTGCTCTTTGTTATTTCGGAATAATGTCAGTTTTTTCAAAATAACACTGCTGGGTAGATGTAGCCCCAGAGGGTAACATCTAGCAAGCATAGCACGTTGTGTGCAGATGGGAGAGAAGGATATGTTGCTTCCAACAGGGAATAAGGAATCAAAATACTTCCTTTATTATCAAGGCTTATCCATAGGCATTTCCTCCTGGAGGCATGGGATACAGATGATGCCTGAGAAGCATGACTAAGCAGCAAAATTATTTTAGCTTTGACCCTCGCTTCCCTTTCTACCCCAGTTGTAAAAATGTGGGTGCCTATGCACTCTGAGAAACTTGATATTGGTGAGGTACACTTTGTGTCCCAAATTAGGTGTGAGATGTGTGGAATTTAAACTGCCTCTTTGGTACTTCATCTGACAATTTATCTGAGCCTAGATGTTACTGTTAATATGTCCAGTCTATACTTGCAGTGAAAAAGTGCCATCAGTTCATTTTTTTTCATTTATTGTAATGTACACTATTATTCTTATTCTGGAATCTCCTAGGGTGCGTCTAAACTGCACCCTTACCACAAAATAAGCTACACAGTTTGCACTAGGCAAAAAGCATAGCTTATTTCAAGGTAATTTCAAAATAGTTTATACACTTCAAAATAAAGCACTATTCCAAAATGTCCCGTAACCCTAATGGAACGAGTGTTATATGGATGCCAGAGTAGATTTCGAAATAATGGGCATGCTCAAAAGATGTAGAATAGCTATTTCAGGATACTTCTGGTATCCCGAAATAGTGCCGCTGTCTAGACGCAGCCCTAGAATTCTTAGCAAGAGCGCTTGGTTATACGTTTATAGTAGTGTGGCTGAAATATGCTTTTACTCTCTTAATGAAACCCTAGGAAAATTGTACTTCTCCATCTTGGTACAACTATTTTCAACAAGAAACACATTAACATAGAAATTTCATGTTGCAGTTGAACTTTAACATAATGGTAATATTTGCCATTGCTAATTCTCTTTTGTGCTATGTTCTGTTCTTCAAACTGCTCATCTATATTGGGGACTGTATTGTGTGCCCTTCTTAGGAGCAGAATGTATTTTGAGTCAATTTACTGAAAGAATCACTACTAAGTGGTATATCTGGACAAAGCTGACACCTTTGACATTTTCTAAAATAGCAAAAATAACAGTATGATTTATGGAGGCTGTGTGTCAAAAGAATTTCTGTGGTATGGTTTGCAATATAACCATTTCACCCATCAAATTGCTGATATGGTGATTAATTAGTGCTTTATTTGTGTTTTTGTGGTCAATTATAAAGTGTTATAAAAAAGTAAAATGCGGTTTAATAAAGAAGAGCTGTGTAGTTCTTGTTGTTTCTTTCTTGGAGCTACTTTGTTTTGTGTATGGAAGAAATTTTTTTTTACATACTACAGTTTTTATAAGACACATTTCCCCCCAATAACTAAAAACAACTCCTATTATTAAAAAGTAGACTAGAGTCCTTAGATGTCTTTCTGATTGCTGGCCTCTATTAAAAACTTCTTAAAATAATAGATAGATTTAATTCCTCATGCCAAAAAAAATTATATCATCTTAAATATTTTTCATATTTATTATATTGATATGACTTGGCTGCAGAAAAAAAAAAGGAAGCAAAATCTCTTGTATTGCAAGTTTTAAATGTACCAGGCTAAGGTTTACTTAATTAGAACCTCCAGGCAATAAAGGAGCCCTTTTTTAAATTCTGTGAATCTTAATATGCTAAATAATGCAAAGCTTCAACTCTTCAAGCATGAGACACACATCTGGCAGCTTAATATTTAAATTACAGGGAAAAAAACACTTCAGTTGTAATTTTCATGAAGAAGAGAATGGGAAATGTATTACAACTAAATTTAATTTCTTTTTAGATTTTTCATCCCGTCTAATTGCAAGCATTTTGTGTCTTTCCTTTTATTTATTTATTTTTATACAGATTTTTTTTCTTTGCATTTTCTTGATCTTTAATTTGAGCTGCTTCTCACTGTTTCAGCCACTGAAGAATTACATTGTATTTTTACTTAGCAAAAATTGTTCAGAGAAATCTATCTTGGGTTAAAATAATGAGCTCACTGATACAGAAAATAAAGAGAAGAATGGAATTTCAAAGCCTCACAAATAAAATACAACAGGCATGAGACATGACTAAACAACAATTTTGAGTTAATTCCAACTCTTAAGTTGGAATTTTCTTTATTTTGTTATATTCTTTATTTTGCTATTTTCATGCAAAAGTAATTACTGCCTTTTTTCTTCTTCATAATTTTCCAAAAACATGGATAAATTGTTAATTATTTCTGCAAGGTTCATTTGGTAAAATATTTAAATATAGCAAATTAAAATATTAGCACAACAAAGGAAAAAACAATAACCTATCATTCCAAGTGTGTATACTGGAAATATATATTACCACCATCTGATATACACTTTTAGCTTATACTTATATATGTGTGTGAAATATGCAGAGTACTCATAATATAAATCTATACAGTGATATGGCATATATGTGTGTGTATTTAAGTACACACTCACAAACACACTATTGCACAGGTAAATTATCATAGGTGACTTCTGTGGAACTATGATAATTTATACCAGCTGTCGATCCGATCATTTATATTACAGGCTCTGTGTGCATGTATATATTCATATACAGCTCTATAAACACACAAAAACAGGTACGCATGCTTGTGCTAATAAATTACTATGTAAGTGCAACATATGTATACACAGATCGCACGAGCACATTTAACGAACCACTACTGATTGACATTAGGAGTACGTGAAAAAAATAAAAATAATAACTAAGCATTGTGTGGCTGTGTTATGTCTTTCCAGTATTACCCTTAAAATCTTCTCTTCTGACCAGTACTCAGTTTAATGTGGTTGGAGATTTTTTTTCACGTTGTTGGCCATTCTGTCACCATGTTACATTGAAGGCCTTCTGTGGAGATGCTGAGCAACTACTGTTTAATGTTGGTGCTATGGATCTACTTTCAGTGGCACTTATCATGTAGCAGAATTGACCCCATGGTTTACACAAAAAAGTAACCAACATTCTTCACGCTGAAGAAATAAATCTGGGATGATTTAAAGTTTCCTGCACTATTATTGTTCTTGTGTCCTTTATTTTTGTATGGCCAAAGTACTTATATGGCCCCTGTTACTGTAGTATCTAACATAACACTGTTCAATGCATGTATCCTCACAACTCCCCGCTCCCCACCCCTGGAGAAGGGGAGCTCTATTATCCCTGATTTAGACATGGGAAACACAGGCACAGAGTGGTCAAGTGACTTGCCCATGGTTACACAGGAAGTTTATGATAAAGCTTGGAACATGGGTGTCGGAGGCTCTGGATAGCGTGCTAACCAGTTCCCTCCCATTTTAGGTTTTTTCTTATATAAAATTATATATGTATATTTTTGCTTTCAGGAAATTATCCTTGTCAAGTCAGCTCAGGTGATTCAGATAAATATGATTTGGTTCCAATGAAAGAAGACCAAGATATATCTTACAAGGTAAGGGCAATATTCTTAAAGTGCAAATACCATTCCCCTTATTATTAAATAATGTTTCTCAGAAAACATAGAATACTAGAACTGGAAGGAACCTCAAGAGGTCATCAAGTCCAGTCCCCTGCTTTCACGGCAGGACTAAACACCATCTATCATTTGCTGGTAAAGGTAAGAGGTGTTTTGGTCTTCTAGGTAGGTGTTCCTAGGCACAGGGGAAAGGACTGGTGGTGCCAGGCAGTAGCAGAGGTTGGGCTCTTTGCACTCACTGCAGTGGTGGAAGCCACAGGAAACATAGTGATCCATCATCTTGCTCCGCTCTGCCACCCTCTTCCACCCACGTAGCTCCATCTCACCACAGCTGCAGAAAGTGGAGCACTGGAGTTGGCCCCAGTCACTCTGCAGGCTCAGAATGGTATTCCCTGCTTTGTATTTGTGCATTTCATTTTTTTCTCCACCAGTACAGTTCCTTTGTACTTATCTTTATTGAATTTCATCCTATTAGTTTCTGAGCAATTCTCTTAATGACTTTGAATGACACATTTCTGTCCTGTCTTCTTAATATTTCTTGCCAAAATAGTGTTTGCTATTCAAAAATGTATATTACATATATGTAAAATAGATATTTGCTGTATTGCCCAAATTATAAGCTAGGCCGTGCCCCAAAGTTGGTAGCTCAGACTGGAAGTTAGGGGCACTGAAATGCATGCATTCCATTAGGGAAAGTCTTAAATATTGATATCCAAGAAAACATGTAATTAAAAAAACCTGACATATGGTGCGGGATACTACATTTACAAATTCACACCACCACTATAGTGGACAAAGGCTAGAAAACCAGTGGTCGGTTTCCAGGTCTTTCATCTTTGGCAATGCCCCATATGGTCACTGGAGTTTCTTAAGGAGAAAGGACATGATGACTGTAAAATCTTGACCATAGTTAGGCTGCTGGGTGTGTAGAAGCCACAGACTTCCATGCTGACCAGTACTGTTTCATTGTATTATACTTCTTATTTTGCATCCATCTTCTCTTGTACAGGTTGAAACTCTCTTAACCAGCATTCTCGGGTCCAGCAAAATGGATGTTGCATGAACAAAGAGTCCCGGTGTAGAGCCAGCAGTAAGGAGCCCTGTGAGGTTGGCAGAGCAGTAGGCTGCCTGCAGGGAGCTGATGGCGGGACCACCCAGCGTGTGGCAGCAAGGCTGCCCAGTGGGGCTGGGAACTCCGGTGCATGGCAGGCATGTGGCAGTCCAAGGAGCCCTAGTGCATGACATACGGGGCTGCTCACGGAGCCCCAGAACAGCGCACATGGCTGCTCAGGAAGCCCCGGCACATGCGGCTGTTTGGAGCCCCAGCACCAGGCTGCCTGGTGGAGACATGGCAGTGGTGGTTGCCCAGTGGGTCAGCAGGGCAGCAGGGTCAGCAGGAGGTAGGGAGCCTTCTGGGAGGCCAGGGGCAGCCGGTGGCAGAGGTCCAAAAATTATCTCCCCAGTCTGGCAAACTTCCTCATCTGGGATCAATCAGGTCCTTAGGGTCCCGGATCAGAGAGGTCAAACACGTACCTAGATGGTAAGTTCTGTGGATCAAGAAAAAGCCATCTTCTTGCTCTGTGTTTGTATAATGTCTAGTACAGTTTGTATATGCCTATACCATGACTAGTCCCTGTGCACTTTGGTAATTATTGATGACAAAAGAACATACGTCAATGGTTTTTTTTAACTTCAGCTCTCCATACATTTTTTTGTTGTTCATCAAGATTCTGCCTTATACCCAGATAACTAGTGGCAGTAATCAGGAGGTGCAGTCATTTCCTATGCCCTGCCAAAATTTTAATTGCTAAATAGGATGCCCCCACATAACCCCTCCCTCTGGGCGACCCTCCCTGCATCCACTCCCCCTTGCAGGCATCAGTTGCCCCTGACCTTACAGGTGTTTGCCCTTTTCCAGAGCCGTATGTCTTGGCCACTTCTGAATTAATTTCTTTGTCACTGAGGTAGTCCCTTAGGGTATGTCTACATTTCATTCCTCTCCCAAGAGGAATACAAATGCAGGCACCCGGAGATTGCAAATGAAGAGGGGATTTAAATATCCCACGCTTCTTTTGCATAATTGTATTATGGCACTATTTCGAGAGAAAAAACAGGGTTATTTTGAGGGAAGGGTTTATCTCAAAATAACCCTGTTTTTTCTCTCGAAATAGCGCTATTTCAAAATAGTGCCATAACGCGATTATGCAAATGAAGCACGGAATATTTAAATCCCTGCTTCATTTGTAATTTCGGGTACCTTCATTTGCATTCCTCTTGAGACAGAGGAATGAAGTTTAGACATACCCTAAGGGTATGTCTAGACTACATGCCTCTACCAACAGAGGCATGTAAAATAGGCTACCCAACATAGTCAATGAAGCAGGGATTTAAATATCCCCGGCTTCATTAAAATAAAAATGGCCGCCGCGCTGTGCCGGCTCAGCTGATTGTCAGCACAACATGTGAGTCAAGACACGGATCGGTCAACAAGGGAAGTCTTTTTCGACTGTTCCCTTGTGAAATGAGGTTTACAGGAGTGGTTGACAAAGGCTTCCCTTGTTGACCGATCCACGTCTTGACTCATGCACTGTGCCGACGATCAGCTGAGCCGGCACAGCACGGCGGCCATTTTTATTTTAATGAAGCTGGGGATATTTAAATCTGTTGGTAGAGGCATGTAATCTAGATGTACCCTTAGTGTCAATGTCTTCCATGTGTTTTTGTCTCCAGAGAGAGGACCTGTGAGTTCTACTTCCATGTGCATTAATCTTGACACCTCATGAAGTGTTTACCAGGCATTTTTGTCTTATTTTGTTTCCTTAAGCTTCAAGTCCCTCTTTCTTTGCACGTAAGTGTCGAAAGGAGCAAATAAGGTTAAACAACCATACTGGTATAAAAGAGGGGATTTCTCTGAAAGAAGGAACGTCTGTGGTATCACACATTCTGACATTTTCATTTTCCAGTGACTTGGCCAATGGTCTGATCAAATTGTGAATAGGCACCATTTAAACACATGAGAACATGTTCTCATGAAGCCACATTCGAGTATCATAAGTACATTCTCAGGGCAGGCTATATCAGTGGGGCTTTTCACATGTCTGTCATTCCTGAACATTGACATTTGTAGTTCAGAGACTGTGTCCCTGCTAAATTACTCTGGACTAGATTTACTGTGGAATATTTTTAATGCTTTTAGTGTCCCATAGGGAAAATAATTGATCATGTATAAATAGTATTCAGGATAATTTGTTCCTCTGCTTCATATGGTTTGAAAAACAGTGTTAAAATATTGTTAATGATTCCAGAGCAGTAGAATTTTAAAGCCGTACTTGCTAACAACATAATAATTTTGAGCATTAAAAAAAAACCATATCCACATCCTCCTCCTCCTTTTCCCCTCCCCCTCTCCCCCAGTAACAAAAAGACATTGAGGAAGGAACTGAAAATTCCCTCTGTTTCAAATCACTGAGTTTTCAGGTAATTGTTCCCTATATGGAGGTCTGGAAGGAAGTTCATGGAACAAACAGAGTAACAACCACAACAAGAGCATTTTAGAAATGGAGGACCAGATCCCAGGGGCAAAGGAGAAAAGCTCTTGGAGTGACAGACTGAAGGGAAATTTTAACTACTTGAACTCCTTCCAATCCAATGACAACCAGCTCCCTTTGAAAAGGGAGCCATAAGTGGTCAACTCTAAAGCCCACCTTGTGTCCCTATTTCAGCAAGTACTTACGCACTTGGGTAATTTAGTACTGAATAGTTCCATTCACTTCAAGAGGATGACTGGGCTTATGAATGTGTTTAAGTTCCTTGTTGATTTAGGGTCTCTGTGAGGGTACCAGAACACAGAAGGGGTCTGTATGAGTGCAGACATGAATTATTGGGGCATTTAAAATCTGGTTTTAAAATTTGTAAATGAACCCTTTTCCATAATGAAGTCAGTGAAAATGTTCAGATCCAGAAAAAAAATGGTGGTATTTGAAATCAAGATGAGGGTTTGAACTTCATTACTAGAGCTTATTTCTAAGCCTTCTAGAATCAATTCCAGAATGAATGTGCATTATGTGCATGAGAAAATTATTTAGAACTTGATACTAAAGAACTATGCTGCTTATTCAAATTTAAGGTGCAATGCAGCAATTTTTATACAGGTCATTATTTAATAAAAGGTCTTTCCTATTTTCTTTTCATCTTTCAGAAAAATATTTGACAAACTTTGCTTATTTCTTGAACTATAGTTTTTTGTTATAGTTTTGTTTAAAAACATTTTTTGTGGTGAATAGAAAGAAATTAGTAGAAGAAATTTTTCCCAGGAGTAACTACACAGACACTATGTCAGTGCAACTCACATAGGGCACATACACTAGGAAATAATTTTGAAATAAGTAAAATCAAAATATTAACTCCCGAAATAACAAAATCAAAATAGCATGTCCCCACTATGGGGAGAATCAAAATTAGTTAGAATTATTTTGAAATAGCGTGTCCACACTGATTGGAACCTGTCTTGGACTTAGAGCCCCCGGAAGCACTATGGGGAGGGCACCAAGAGGGCAGACACTTCCTGTGGCTGCTTGGCCAGGCAAGTTGTGACACTTGCTTTCAGGGGCTCGTCTCTACAACCACATATCACACACCACTCCTGCACTGCCTCCCCCCTTGCGGGACGCAAAACAGACACGGTGTGCTCTGGTTGCCCTTGTGGATGCCACAGCACTCACAAAAAGTGCTGTTTCAAAGCAGGAGTAGGCTCCTGGGCCTCATGCTGCACCTCATAACACAGTACTTCCACACTGCCCGCATGCTGCTCCAGCAGGGTGATGACCAGCCCAGGCCACAGGCCCTCATCACCCAGGTCCTGGTGCTCCTGATGTTGCAAATGCCCTTCAACCCCTGGAAACCATGGAGTGCCACTTCTGGTAGTGGGAGACCAGTTTGGACTGGTGGGACTGCATTGTCCTGTAGTGATGGGACGTTCCAGAACTTCCACATGTGGAAGGCCACCTTCCTGGAGCTCTGTAAGTGGCTCTCCCCTGCCCTCAGGCAACAGGACACCCGACGGAGACCCGCCATCCTCGTGCAAAAGTGCATGGCCATCACCCTGTGGAAGCTCACCACATCAGACAGCTACTGCTCCATCGGGAACCAGTTTGGCATGGGGAAATCCAGTCGGGGCTGTGCTTCTGCAAGTAGCCCAGGCCATCAACCAGGTGCTGCTATGGAAGGTCATCACTCTGAGGAATGTGGACTGCATCGTGGATGGCTTTGCTGACATGGGCTTCCTCAATTGTGGGGGAGGGAAGGACCAGAGACGGCACCCACATCCCCATGCTGCTCCCGACCAGCATGCTTCAGACTACGTAAACAGGAAGGGGTATTTCTCCATGGTGCTGCAGGCCCTGGTGGACTACAAGGGACTCTTCACAGGCATCAACATCAGCTGGTTGTGGAAGGCGCATGACACCTGCATCTTCCAGAACTCCTCACTCTTCTGAAAAATGCACATTGGCACTTTTTCCCCCGATTGCACCATCAGAGTCAGGGAAGTGGACATGCTCATTTACATCCTGGGTGATGCAGCCCACCCGTTGCTCCCCTGGCTCATGAAGCACTACACGGGCAGTCTGGACCCTTCCAAGGAGCACTTCAATGCCAGGCAGAGCAGGTGCTGCATGGTCATGGAGTGTGCATTCTGCCATTTAAAGGGGAGGTTCTGGCATCTCCTCACCCATCTGGACCTCAGCGAGCTCAATTCAACCTCGGGGTCATGGCCTTTTATGTGCTCCAGAACTTGTGCAAGAGCAAGGGAGAGACGTTTCTGCCAGGGTGGAGGACAGAGGCTGAACAGCTGACAAGGGCATATGAGTAGTCAGACACCAGTACCATTCAGTGAGTACATCAAGGGGCTGTGCACCCTTGAGTGCGAAATCCACTTCTATTATAACTTAATTATACAACTTCATATAGAACCATCTTTGCAACAGTGTTCTATGACAGCATTTCAACTGACCACTGAATATATCATAATGATTTTATTATATTTACCTTTATCAAAGTTTTTAGCATTCCACTGATGAGGATCTGAGTTTGTCTGTTATGTCAATGAGCTCTAAACTAAAATGCAAAAGATAGCTGCAGTCTATGCAATCACTTTTTTAGAATCTTCAGAATACAGATTTCCCTTCGAGACCATAATAGCTTATTAAGTAAATAGAATAGTAGTAATTTTCTGTATTAATATATTTTGCAAAATACCTGGTCTTCCTGGGCCCAATACTGCAGACATATGTCAGCGAAATTGTGTGGACACCATGATGGACGTCATCACCTAAACTATCATGATGGTTAGATAATTACTGTGTTCATAAAGGCATAGATATTTATGATCAGAAGGAACCTGATTATCTAGTCTGACTTCTATATAGTGCAGGCCATGGAATCTCATCCAGTTACTCCTGTACTGAGCCCAGTAACTTGTGTTTGACAACAACATGTCTTCCAGAAAGATAGCTTGATCTGAAATTCTTAAGAGATGGAGAATCCACCACTTTTCTTGTTAGTTGGTTCTAATGGGTAACAAACTGTTACAAATTTGTTCTTATTTCTAAGTGAATTTGTCTGACTTTAACTTCTAGCCATGTGTTCTTGTTATACTTTCTGTGTATATTTAAGAGTTTTTTTACTACCTGGTAATTTATCCCCACTTGAAGGTACTGATACACCATAATCAAGTCAGCGCTTGATCTTTTTAGTAAGCTAAGTAGGTCAAAATCTAATTTCTCAGTGTAATGGTTTTTTTTTGTCACAGTCTTCATCCCTTCAGAACTAAAAACATAGAGGGAGAAACCACGGGCAGCATATAAGGCTCCCTCTTAGCACTCCCAAAGGGGATGGGAATGGGATGGAAATGTAAGCCTGGCCGAACCCACATCTTCACAGGACTGCAGAACAGGGCATTTGGAGGACAAATGCTGGTGTCAGGAATCTTTAGGAAAATCTTTAATAATGGGTGTGTACCAGTTTCTTGGATAATAGGGTAAGCATGTTGCACCTGAGCGAGCCCTTGCTTCACTCCACGTTAACAATAGTGTAATACAATGAGGACTTCGGCCCACTGATGGAAGTTGAGGTTAAGGTGGAACTGACAGCTTTAACTTAGAATTTATTCGTTCTTGTCAGTGTTACAGTTTTCTTGATATTACTTTAATATTCTGTCATGATTATTCTGAATATATGTAATAAAGAGGCAATTGAAACAAGGCTTAAGTGTCATTTTTTTTGTTGCAGCTGTTTAATGTTTTGTTTTAATATTTTATTTTAAAGCTGAATCAAAATGACCCAGATGACCAACACTGTCAAGGCAAATCAATACCTGGAACCAATTTAGCCGCAGGAGAAGATGAAGCATCTTCACAGAATACTTCTTATTTGGACGAATTAGAGAAGTACAGGTTCTCTGTGTGGTAAGTAATCTTACCATCAAATAGCCTTTTAGCTAGATCTGATTTTTTGTTGATTTATGTGAAATATTATACATAGATTTTTGTGTGTAATGTGCAAGTGATATATATAGATATAGATACATGCTAACAGAACATGAAGTGTGCAAATTCAAGCCTTTAAAAGTTAGGAAATGCCCATATTAAATTTGCTATGTAAACTTAATTCAACTCCCTTAGGTGTATGCATTAGGATACAGTCTGTATTTATATGTCTTACATAGGACTTCTGCCTCATTCAGCGCACAGGATGGTCGGTGCTCATTTAATACTTTATTTTCTGCTCAGTGCATAGCCTCAGGCCTTATTTACTAAACACTCTTCAAATCCTGTTCTGTAGACAGAATTATTAATTTCCTTGCGGGATTTTCTATAGGCACTCATGTCTACAATATCTGAATGCTTCACAACATTAATTAATTTATTTTGCAACACCTCTGTGGAGTGAGGGGTGTTATTATTTCTATTTTACAGATGGGAATTAGATATTAAATTTGGGGGTCCAATTTGAGAAGTTGGGATCTGATTTTTTTTTTTAGACTGCTAACCATTTTATAATATTAGGGCTCATTGGAAAAAACATTGACAGAACCCATTTTCCGTCAGAGAGTGCCATTTTGCTGCAGTTGAAAAGCTATGCAAAATTGTTTAAACATTGCTGAAATTTCATTTCAAAGACAATATCAAAGCATCTCATTATGACATTTTCAATACAAAATGTTTTAGGTTTTTTGTTTGGAAATTTCTTTTCACTTTTACCTTTAATTTATTCTACATAAAATAAATGTATATTATAAAACTTAATATGAAAAGGCAAACTCAACACAAAATATTTCAATCAATCAATCGGATTTAAAAAAAAAATCTTGTGTGGAGAAGTTCAAAATTCAGGGTTTGTTCCTAATCAGAATGAAGGCAAATGTTCAAATCTCAAAATCTTTTGTGAAATGGAACTTCCATCTTCCTATCGTAGCTCTGTACAATGCTTTATATGTTCAAAGAAGAGCTAAGTGTTTCTGCAAATCTGGATTTCAAGTCAATCACCCAGAAAATAAAGAACACACAATGAGTGGAAAGTCTGGTTTATGTGACTTGTCTAGAATCATACAGGAACACTGATAGTGGCAAGACAGAATCTCATACTTCAGAGTGGCATTCAGCTTTCTTTACCATGAAACCATCCTTTCTTTTTCTGTAGTCCCTTCCTCATTGACTTCAGCAAATTAAAGGATTAATCAGTCACCCCCAGAGAGTGAAGCACTATACATATACAGGATCTTGTGTACAAAAAATTGTATGTGATAATGTTGTTATAGTGTGATAATGTTGTATGTATCACAATGTTGCCTGGAAGTTTTGACTTTTAAATGGGCATAAACATATGATTTTTTCCCATTTGTGATTAGTAGAGACCCAAAAGCTTTTGGTACCTGTGTCTTACAAATTACATAAATCCAGTCAGTGTTGGTAATCAATAGCTAAGCAATGTTGACTATTGAAAGAATAAAATATTGAAATTTAAAGCACCTATTTTCTCTTTGTTAAATATATTTTAAAAAACTAGCAAATTCCAATGCTCCTGAGGTGAACAGATGTGTTGGAAATCTGTGGTCATTGTCATTCTTGCTGTAACCTGGGCTCCCTTCTCAGGGAGGATTTGGAAGATGGCTTTGATTTGGTGAGATACTTAAATAATCCATGGGAATATGTATTAGCTTAAAACAGTGGTTTTCAAAGTGTGGCCCGTGAACCACTAGTGATCTGCGACTGTCTTGCAGGTGGGATGTAGTCTTGGTGCTCACCCCTCCCACCTGTAGCAGGGAGCCCGCACTGGCATTCCAGCTTGGTGGCTCTCCCATATCCCCCATGAGGTTGGAGCACCAGCACCAGCTTCCTGCTATTGTGCAGCGACCGAGACTCGCAGACCAGATCTGGCTTGTGGGAGAAGGAAGTGGTTCTGCGCACTGCCATTCCCCTTCCCATTCCAATGTGGGGCATTGGCAGCGCAGGAAACTGTTCACTTGTAGACTTTCCCTGCTGCTCCCGTTGGCCAGAATCACAACCAATGGGAGCAGTGGGAGGTGGTGCCTGGGAACAGCAGGGTGCATGGAGCTAGATAAATACCCCCCATCTCCCTCATGCCCAGACCTTGCGTTCCCACCCCACTCTTGCACACATTTTGTCATCATGGGATGTTGGCTGATGATCCACAAAAAGGTCTTTGTTGAACGGAGTGGTCCTCGGGCCAAAAAGTTTGAGAACCACTGGATTGAAATAAGGCATGCATTTATTTGCCTTTCTGATTTGGGACCTAGGAGCAGCTTGTGGCTCTTCCTCTGCATTTTGCTTTCTCTTTTCAGAGTAAATTTTTAGTTAACTTATATTCCTAGATCCTGCAATTAACTGTGTGTGGTCACTGGGGTTCACTGGGGTTCTGGGCAGGCGCAGAAGGGTACCTCAGAGCAGCCAATTGAAGGATTTTGTAAAGGCTAAGAAACAACAATTTCAAAATGTGCTTAATGGTTTCTGCACTTTTCTTCCACACATGAAGATAATCACTCTTGATATTTCATTATTTTAACATGTCATTTGGTTAAGCTGGCTCTGTCACCTTATTTGCAAGAAACACCAGTATTTAGTTATTTTTACTCGGAAGTTCCATGAGGTGGAACAAAGTCAAATTGGGAGATCCTTGCTTGTGTAATTCCTTTACTTTTTGCTTCAGTGCTGGTGAAATGTCATCACTGTAGAAAATAAAAAGACTCGGAAAACAAATCTCATCATAAAATGGACATATATTGGATTTAGCATCTCGAACAACGACCTTTTAGTTTATCCTCTTTCTCAAATTAAGAGTGAATTCAGTTTCCATTAACTAAGTGAACAAACATCAGATGCCATTTTGTTCCATTTTCTATGATACACTTTCCACCATAGATGACCTTTCAATAGGCTTCTGCTCTTTCTATCTGCCTCTTTCTGTCTTATTCTCATCTTCTTTCATTTCTCTCATTCTCTCTTCTTTTCTCATACTCTTTATCAAAGAGAGTTTTTCTCCTTTGTCTGCTTCCAGACCATTTTCTTTCTTAGGGTTTGCTACCCTTTAAAAAATGTAACACAAGATAATTAGCTACTACAAAAACATTAATAGGGCTGTAGGTCTAGCGGCTGCTAGGACCTCCATAAACTTCAGAGTTTTAGATGCTCTGAGATGCAATCTGAGCAATTTCCTTGATCTTTTATTGGAGCTGGTAAATCATTTATTGGGGAAGCTTTTTTATAAAACCCTCTTTAAAAATATCCCATAAAATGTATTTATCATAAAATACTGTACTACCAACAGTCTTCAAAGTTGCACTACATTAATTATAAACTAACAGTTGAAATGTAACAAGTTAAAACTTTACAGTATACTCTCCCTACTTCTGTCTCTCTCTCTCTGTCTCTCTGTGTAGGTGTTGCTAAAAAAGAGATTGGCGAACAGGACAAAGATTAAAAAAATGGGGCTTCCCTGCAATTTTTTTTTCACTGCTATCAGAGTGTGTGTGTTTGTCCATTTCTGTTATTAATATTGTAGCTTTGTCTGGAGACCCAATCAGGGCCTGTTGTGCTAGCCTCTGCACACACATACAATGCAAAGATTGTCCCTGTCCCAAAGAGTTTGCGGTTTAAGGCACACATCCTGCAAACACTGTGTGGGGATGCATCACTGTAGCTACACATAGCTTTGCAAAACTAATGGGATATTGTTCAGGCACAGAGAATTACAGGAACAAGGCCTAACTATGATGAAAGAGAACCAAAGGATACAAAGACAAGCATAGAAAATACAAGATAAAAAGGATATGCGTATAGTAAATATAAATAGCAGAAATTGAGGCACATCAGCTGCCTAACCATTGCTGACTGTTTTGTAGGCATTATTGCTGAGATGAGATCCTAGAATATCTCTCCAAATCCTCATGTGTTTGAGCATTTTCTCTTTTATTCTTTCAGTTAAAAGACTCACATTCATAGAGCATGATGTCCAAATAATTCACAGAGACATATGAATATTTCCCATTGTCTAACTGGAGGAATTAAACAACAGGAGATATTCAAAATTCTGGGTGGAATAGTAGGTTCTTGGTGCTTATAACTATCTGAATAAATTCCAAATCCATGACATTTTCAAAGCTTCAGAAGGACAGTTGTGTGAACCAAGTGAAATAAAATATGAATCTGTGCTTCAAAATATTTTCACTCAACTGCTTTTAATAATCTTATCTCTACCATTCTAGTTTATGAACAGGATCAGAAGGGACAAAATGCTGAGGAAAATAGCTATTTCAATGGTATTTTTTGTTCATCTACAAGTAGAAAGTTTCAGAAATTTCATGAGAGCTTAGTCTCAAAAATTTTCCAGACCAGTTCTCCGGACCAAATAAGCAAGTGAAACATATGAAGTTTGACCATCGCTATAAGAAATGTTCCCCACAATTATTCCTCTTTGTCCTGTGAACCCACATGTCTAGAGGTAAATAGTAAATACAGCATAATAAATCCTTTCACTGCCTACTACTTTTTTTAAAATTTGTGTATAGATAGTAGATAGAAACAAATTATGACTAATTGTTTTTTAAAATTATATGTATTTTGAATGAATAAAATATTTAAACTCTGGAACCTTACAAATCTTTGATATGAATGGCATACCTACATAATTAATGTCAGCTAATACCCCCGACAGTTTCTCAATAACCCAACTGTTTAAGATTAACATTATATACTAAGATAAAAGAACCTGTCATATAATATCTCTGATCAAAGCAATTAAATCATTAGCAACATAGCTATAGCACCTGATTAGATTAAATAATTTTAGAACAGAGAAATTTTCCAAATTCTAACATACATTGAGCCAAATCTAGCTAATTTCTCTAAAATGAAGTTATCCTAGGGCATTGCCAGCCATGCAGAAATAGTGCACTGCATAGCAATCTTGTATTTAAAGTTGTCTCTGTACCACAGGAACAATCTATTTGGAATATTTTTATCATATCGCCTAGTAAATTCATATTAGGCAGGAACATGAGACTGAGAACAAATCAATGTTATCCTGTGCAGGAACATGAGGACGGGTTAAATTCTACCTTGATTTATATCCTCATACTATTGAAATCAGTGGAGTTCAGGAGATATAAATCAGAGCAGGCTTTGGCTCTAAATTACAGTCCTTGTGATTTCACCTGCTGATTTGTGGGTCTAACTCAAAGTGAGAGCTCAGAGAAAGTAAGAGTTAACTATAAACAGCACAACATAGTAAAGTTGTTTATAAATAAAAACAATAAACTTTCCTTTTATAACACACATGTGATTTGACATTGAAATGAATGCAGATGCTTCTTTGCTTGGTGTATTCCCTGTTGTGCTTTCTAAAACACCTTCACATATGGTTTGCCTCATTCCTGTGAAACTGCTTGTTGTTTATGTCACACAAAGCAAACAGATTGCTTTTACACCAAGTAAGGAGGATGATGAATTATACATTGGAGGAAAATCCTTGTCTGACTGTTCAAAATTAATATTGCTTGTTTAAAAAGTTTCTCCCATGGACTCTAATATTTTATTCAAATAAAAAGTATTATATGATTGCTCATAAATGCAAACTTTTATTTGAATATGTAACATTTACCTAAAAGTAAAGATCAAATTTTACCAGCTTTTTTGTTGCAGTCCTGCTAGGATCAGCTTCATATAGTATCAACAAGAGTGAATAGTCACCTTGTTTACCTTAAGAGGAATATTTCCTTTTTTTTTCTTTTTGATTGCAGGGGAGGGGATGAAGTCAGATTGTTTAGCTGCTGTTGTCTGTTTATGGTAAGGTAATTTAACTTTTAAAAAAATCATCCCATTGATAAACTAAAATAAATATTTTTCATAAAAAAAAAAGCTCAAGGAAAAATATTTTACCTACTGGAAAGATACAGTAAGCAATTGCATTAAATTCACTGGAGATCTTTTAATCTTTAATAATATTTTAGGGACCAAAACCAAGAATTTTTGCAATAAGCTAAGAAACAAATCAGTTGTAAGTGATGGAGAAGAAAAACCAGGATGAATTGGCTGGTTATAGGATGACTATGAGCTGTCTATGTGATGCTGCTATAAAAAAAGCTAATGCAATTCTAGGATGTAAAAGCAAGGTATTTCCAGTAGTACCATTATACAAGGAACTGATGAGACCTCATCTGGAATCCTGTGAGCAATTCTGGCTTTCCATGTTTATGAAAGATAAATTGAGACTAGAACAGATGCAAAGAAGTGCCGGTAGGATGATCTGAGGAGACTCAAAGAGCTTGGCTTGTTTAGATTAGTCAAAAGAATGCTGAGGAGATATGTGATTGCTCTCTACAAATTCATCAGAGGGATAAATGCTGAATTATTTAAGGTAAGCACAAATGTGGAACAAGAACACATAGATGTAAACTATCCATCAACAAGTTTAAGCTTGAAATTAGAGCTTTCAAACAATCAGAGGAGAGAAGTTCTGAAACAGTCTTCCCAGGGGAGCTGTGAGGACAAAATTCTGTCTTCAAGACTGGGATTGGTATGTTTATGAAAAGGATGGGGTGATGAGACTGCCTACAATTGTATGTACTTGCATGTACTTAGCAGCAAATATCTCCAATGGCTGGTTATGGGACTCTACATGGCAAGGAAAATTCTTTCCCATGTGTCTGGATGGTGGATCTTACGTGCTGATGGTCCAACTTGGGGGTGGATGGGTAGGCTGCAGGCTGGATGTAGTTTACCAGGGTTAGCCCCTGGCATGCAGTCAGATATTTTATTTACCAGAGTGTCTGCAGGTATGACTGCTCGCAACTCCTATTGGTGTGGTTCACCATTCCTGGCAAATGGGAGCTGCAGGAAGTTGTGGCTGGGTCCAGGCCATTTCCTGTGGTTCTCACTGACTGGGAATGGTGAACCATGACCAACAGGAGTTGTGAGCAGCCATACCTGCAGACGCTCTGGTAAATAAAGCATCTGGAGGCCAACCAGTGATGAACCCTGGCAATCCATGTCCTGCCTGCAGGACTTATTGCCTGCCCCTGATCTAAATGATCACCATGTTTGGGCTTGGGGAGGAATGTTCCCCTGGGTCAGATTGTCAGAAACTGTGCAGGGGAAGGGAAGGAGTTGCCTTCCTTAGCAACATGGGGCATGCATCACTTGTAGATTTACACTTAACTTCTTTAAATCATGATTGGATTCAGTACCTCAACCAGAAGTTGGGGGATGTTACAGAAGTGGGTAGATAAGGTTTTGTGGCCTGCAATGTGCAGATCAGTCTAAAAGTCTGTGAATCTAAATAAGGTATAAATATGTTTGTGGTATTGTAGCATTTGCAGTAGATCCCAATGTGCCACTGAAGAAGGAGGGAGTTTTGCCCCTAATGTTAATGGGAGCAAAATTGGGTCCTTAATTTGTGTTGTATCTTCAGAGTGCAGAGCCTTTGAAGATAGACAGTTCTTGTAAGACTGTTGCATATTTCTGGTGGTTGTTCCTTTATATTTTTCCTGTTGTGATAAGATTACAAATTTTCAAGACTTTCAGCACTATAAACAAATGGTTACATACAGCATGGACTCTTCTGTTCACTATGAGTTTCTGAAGCTATCTGGGTGCCACTTGTTGTTTACCCTAGTATAAATCAGAAAATGGTCATGGTACAATATGTTGTGTACATTTGTAGGCCTGAATGTCCTCTCATTCTGATGGAAATAAAGAGTTACTCCACTGTCATAATGCATTGGGGTTTACATGAGTGTGTTGAATCTGGCCCAATGGGAATATCATGATAATGCAGTTGGGGAGATGAAAACCAAAGTGACCAAAATTAATTTATCCAACTGTCTGGAAAGCTCACATGGCACCAGAGATAAGGCTTAGATATCCAGAAGTTGTGAGATTATCAGTCTGTCCAAATTCAAGATGTATAATTTAAGTGATGAAAGGGCATAAACTTGGACACTGATAATATGGAATTTATTAAATTCTAAACCTCAAATGACCATTATGTTAGATAATATAATGCTCAGCTGTATTAATTTCCAAACACTGCTGAGGAAACAATTGAAGGATTTTACTTTGAGCTTCAGGCACTGTAAATTCTTTCACTCACCCATTTATGCCTTTAGGAGAGAGCATCTTGAGCCATGCTCATCTTTACAAGGCTATGCCATTCGGTGACCGTTCAATCCACAATCCACTCATTTTCATTTGTTTTTCAGAATTTGTTTTGACTAAAATGATTTGAAACAAAAAAGAAGGAAATATTTAATAGTGGAATGGCTCATACCAAGTCAGAGTCAATCTGAACTACTAGAGATATAGTAAATGAACAAAAAAATAAAGGGCTGAAAATCCGTATCATTGGACAGTGGGAGCTGCACACAGGGCTGTCTGTTTAAAGGGCAGTTTTTCAAAGTTCTCCAAAGTCTGGATGTGCACACAGTTTGGCCCAACTTTAGTATGTCACTAAAGAGATTGGAGTACAGTTAGCACTGCAAATGTCTAAACTTCGTTGCACAATGACTTTCTTCTGCCAACAAAAATTATTACACTGAGCCCTGCTGCCTTGGGGGTGGAGCCCAATCATCTTGGGGAAGAGGGGGGTGAAAGCCCCAGGGTTTTGGCCTATAACCTGAGCCCAGCCACCCTCAGGCTTCAGCATTGCCTTTGGGTAGTGAGGCCCAGTCTCTGACTTCATCCCTGGGAAGTCTAAGTCAGTGCTCACAATCCTATTAAAAGAAGGTTGCGACTCATTTTGAGGTCCTGATCCACAGTTTGGGAATTTCTGATTTAGGACTTTGTAAGGACCAGTTGTGCCTTTGCTTATGCATGTGAATAACATTAATTATGGTTTGAAATTGTGGGTGTTGCCTATTTTCCCCTCTCACCGCTTTGGAATCAGTGGAATCCCACCAGCATAAAACTGTCCTAAACACTGGGGAATCAGGACCTGGATGTTCATCGTTGGTAGAACGATGATAGGCAAGTGCCAGGTCACTGCTTCTGTGACTATGCTGATTGTATGGAAGGGATCCATGCAGTTGCTGTTTAACCATAGATGCTGAAGTAAGAGTAGTGAAAGGGGATGCTCTGCAGGTCTGTGAGAGTGATAGACTCCTAGGCGCTGCTGCTTCTTTCTCCACTAGAGCTGAAATTCTCTCGTGAGACATTTTGTGGTCAGAGAATGGTGATTTGTCAAACTGTAAGCATCTCACAGAAAACAGCTCCATGTTGACAATAGTATGACCAAAAGTGGGAAGGTTTCTGCCAGTTCATCCATTTGATTCCTCAGCAGCTCAACTGGCCAGCTGGTGCAGAGGCTGGATCGCCAAGTTCCGGACTCTTTGCTGGATGACCTGATGAGCTGATGGGGAGCAGGGAGACTGGAATATTTGAGAATATTGACTCCCAAGCTTTCAGTCTTGTAGCTCCTGGGCAGTCCAAGCTTCCCAGTTCTGGGGCAGCTTCCAAGCAGATTGCCCTTTATTCATGGACCATCAGGCTTTCCCTTTTGCAGAGAATTTTGAAATGTTGAGGGTTTAATTCAAATCAAAATTAAACCAAATTTTGAGATAGCATAGTGGAGCTATCTTTCTCTGCCAACGGGTATTTACCATACAAAGGCTGCTTTACTCAGGTACTGGGTGCTGCAGAAGACTTAGGCACATGCTGTCTCTACAGCATGGGATGGAAAGATGTTTTTGCTTGCAATGGTATATGTGTGTTCATAGTATATTTTACTTGTCTTGAGCTAGTTTAGTACACTGTATGGTCATCACTAATGAATAAAAATAGTAAGTTCATTGCATTGCCAATTGTCACACCTTCCAAGCACTAGTGATAAATATTAAATAAATGGGAGTTACCCATGTGCATTAGTAGCAAAATGAGTACCTTTGCTTGGTTCCTATTTAGTATAGTGCGGGTAAAAATATGATTGCTGTTCTTTACCTGTCACCATCGTGGTGTACAAGCATCTATATGTAAAATGTCTTGATTTCAGTATATTCTCCAACTCTTTCTGAGGTAGCCTGTAGCAAAATGAGTAACTAGTTAAAGAGCCTTACGGGATAGTTCTGGATCCATCAGAGTAAAATATTTCCATAGATACATTAGTATTATTTGTGCAATGTCATGTGGCAAAACAGAAGTATAAATCAGCATTGTCCCTGTCTCTAGAAACTTACAGTATCAGCTAGATGTATCGGTGAGTGACAAGAACTGACAATACTGATGGATAGAGTGGGCAGATGGGAAGAAGGAAGGTTAGAAGATATGAAAATCCAGTAATTTATTTGTGCATGTATTTTGCTGCAGTATGTGTGTGGGTGCTGGCTGAAAATCTGGGCCAAAAGCAGGCAGAGCTGAAATTAAGACTGGGCAGCTAACAGAAGAAAGTAGAATTAGGCAGAGGAGCTGTAGCAAAAGGCTGAGCCTGAAGCAATGGAAGAGAGGAGCCCATTTCACATGCAAGGAGGAAAGCATGGGGGGGGAAAGGAACAAGATATCAAATGAGTGAAGAAGAAAAAGCAACAAAATGGGAGGTCTGGGGACAGAATAGGGAGCCATAGGCAGAGTTAAGTGTATCCATGGGCTGAGAAATAGATAGGCATAGATTCATGGGATAACTTGAAGATGAGGAGGTGTTTGAACTTGGCATGGAAAATGATGGGAAGCCAAGAAAGGGATGAAAATGGTGTGTTTCAAGTGAAGGGAAAGGAACATTATTTTAGTTGCAGCATTTTGGATGGATTGGAGAAGGGAAAGATGAGAGGCGGGAGGGTTACAAAGTTCAGGAATGAGGGAGTAGTGGAATGAGTTCGAGTTTAAACTATCCTCTCTTTGCTAGAGATGGTATTTCAGGTCAGTAATAAGGATCATTGACAGGGAAGCGTAAGTTGCTACTGTATTTGATGTATCTCTTTTGTGAATAATTAGTAAATGAGGCCATAATTCTGGTAACTGTCATCCCCAGCAATTCCTTGGAGATATTTTGTCACCATGAAAGCACATACCCTCTAATTTAGAGGTGACCAAGAGTTTCCTTGTTCTGTAATAGCTATCAGTGCATTTTTCATCTGCTACGATTGAGTTTCAATGGTAGTTGACACTTGTTGCCAGAACTTTGTGCTCAATACCAAATTGAAACAATTTATTTTAAAAGTTGAGGTGTTTTTTAAATTCTAAATAAACTTTTGATTTGTCAGGAAGTCCAGTATACTGGCATTACCAGTAGCCAGGGATAAATGTTTCAAAGGTATTGAATTGCAATCTCTAGCTGATTCTCAAAAAGAGTAGAATTTTCTCTGGTGTATTATAGGCTTGAAAGTGTCTAGTATTGTTACCTATTTCTATTCCAGTTTTTATTTCAGTTTCCCACTGAGAGAAAATGATTGAAAATACTTCATACAATTTGCTTCACTAGGTTTAGTTTGACAAAACTTGTAAGAATAAAGCTCCTGGTTCAGCCATTTTTCCTACAGCAGTTTGGACACCGTGCCTTTCTCTTCTTCAGTTATTCTTACAGAAATATCCTTTCTGACCTTTAATCCTTCAATCTAGGTAATAGTGTGTGTGTGCGGGGGTGGAGGTGGAAAGAGGAAGTATATGAATGTCCCAGTGCTTCATTAGTCTCATTACCCAGCTACATAGGGCAAACCATTTTACAGAGCTTTTAACTAGCTACTGATGTAATTTGTTATGCATTGTTTGCCTGTTAATCCAAAAATTACTGTTCCCTTTGAAGTTTGCTTTACATAAAGGAAACAATACCACCCTTAGCAATCGCGTATACCATTTTAAAGGGGGATGATTGCCTAATTTTATTTCCTTTGGCATTTCAGTTTAAAAGTGCTATCTGGGCTGTCTTTTGTTTCTGTTTGTCTGGTAAGTTATAGCGTTTCAAACTTGGAATCATTTCCATTTCAAAGCACCATACCACAGGCCTCAGCTTTTTGAAAGATATTTGTCTGAGTATTTGGGTCATAGGAGCACTAGTTTAGCTCACAAATGGGTAAAATTCTGGAAAAAGAAAACATCTTTGTCTACCTGTGTCTCATATATATATATATATTTATATATATATATATATAACTATAACTTCAGTGGAGTATAGAATCATAGAAATGCAGAGCTGGAAGGCTCTTGAGAAGTTCAGCCTTCCGTGCTGAGGCAGGACCCAATAAATCCATGCCTTCTGTACACTATTGGGTAAGTTGACCTAAATAACTCTACTCCATAACATAGTTGGAATCAACATAGCTTATATCGACTTACTGCAGTGTTTACATTGAAAGCATCTTCTTCTTCTAGTCTCACTTTTTAAACTAGCGAATATGTTCTCATTATCCATATAAATGTCAAATCCTGACATTTATTTGTATTTCAATAAGCTCTTGGCCTCAATGTCAAGGCCTTAAAATCTGATATGTCAGGACCTTCCACAACTGAGAAGTAATTATCATGTGTCCCATTTGAAAACTGCTAGTTTCCCTTTCCTTTTGCTTAATGCCCCCTCCCCATTTCTAGCTTTGTGGAATGAGGCATTTTTGGCCTTTAAAATAGGTATCAGTGCAGCCCAGCATATCAGGGGGAAAATAACAAAAGAGAAGAAACTTTTTTCTGATGGGGCTATTTATTTAAAATGCTTGGTGTTTGAAGTTGCTCAAGGTGAGAGATATTAGAATAAACCTCAGGGAGATGAATTAGTGGCAGAGGGCAAATAAAGTGATGAAAGATGTATGACAAATCTATTATTTTCATTTGGGAAAACCACACCTGAGGTGAGCAGGGGTGTTTTCTTCTTTGAACTTGCACATAAAAACACTTGAGCTAATTGGCAGAAGTCCCCACCTTGGTTGGACATGGCTATGAACAACATCACCACAGCTGTGATACCTTTCCTTGCCTTCATCAAGTTTTGTTTCACATTTGATAAGTAGAGCTGTTGCTGCTGACTTCTTGTGTCCCCAAATTGATGCAGTTTCACCCAGTAATCAGATGACTATCAATGTTTTAACTCCAAAAGGTAGGACAAGAATTAATGAGTTTAATCTACAGCAAAGGAGATTAGGTTAAGGGCTTGTCTACATAGTACTCTAAATTAACACTTCTGTGATCGACTCAGCAGCATTGATTTAGTGGGTCTGATGGAGATAGAATAAATTAATAGCAGAGTGCTCTCCCATTGACTTCAGTTCTCCACCTCCCCCAAAAGCAAAAGTTAATTTGGCAGGAGAGCATCTCCCACTGGAATAGCTCAGTGTAGACACTGAATTAGGTCAATGTATGTTATGTCGCTTCGGGGAGTGATTTTTTTTCACACTACTGGGTGACGTAACTTACATCAAAGTAAGCAGCCATGTAGATCAGGCCTAGATGTTAGAAAAAATGTTCTAATTACAGAGATAATTAAACACTGGAATAGGCTTCCGGGAAGTTTGTAGAATCCCTGTTTATATAGTTGTCAAATAACAGGCTACACAAACACTTGTCAGGGATGGTCTAGGTATACTTGGTCCTTCCTCTGTGCAGAGGGCTAAACCAAATGACCTCCATGAAACTCACGTGGGACCTGACATTTAAACAGTTCATTGCTAGTCTGTATCAAGGAATGCTACTTTCAGCTGAGAATGCATATTCATTCTTTTTTTTTTTTTTTGGTTAACCTTTGCTTCAGTGCATTCATGACAACCCCTACATTTCTATGATTCCATGAATAATTGTCTCCAGTCAGAATGACTGATAACCTCAGACGAAAAAGCGTCAAGTCAAAGTTGGATTTTTTTTTGTGTCTTTGCTTATTTTGTTTTTCTGTATTAATGCATCCTTTCATATAGGAGTCTTTTAGATTTCAAGGCTGTAAATCATCAGGAATGTAGAAATGTTTAGTTATTTCCTCAATTAAGTAGATTAGTTAGGTGCCTAATTCCCATTTGAGCTTTTCTTCTCCCCCTTCCCCCATGGTAGTGCAGAAAGAAACTAGAAGAATGAACCTGGTTTCTGGAGTTCTCTGTTAACCTATTGCATTGAGTCCAATTTGACTTTTTCATGCCTGCTCATCCCTTTATCAGTCTGTTAAAATTACCAATAGGGGTAACTGATGTTATAGTGTGTTTTGTAAAGTGAAAATTTAGCTACCAGAAACTGAACTGAAATTCACTAATACAACCATTGAACAATTTACATCTTGTGGATGCCCTTAAAGAAACCTGCCTGGGGTCAATCATTGTCTTTTCTGTTTCAATATGAAATAACTACAAAGAGCCACCCAATTTTAGGTCTGACCCAAAGTCCATGAGAGTCAGTGGGAGTCTTTCCATTGACTCTAAAGGGCTCAGGACATGTCTGTGTCTCAGTGGTCCATTGATCACTGCAAGCATAAACACAGTCAGTTTCCAAAATATGGGAACACATCACATAGGCCCACACAGAACAAATGCGGATGTTTCCTAGTTTGTGATGTTGCAGAAATGGCAAGATATCCCTGATGCTAGAAGTGTAAAGCTCCATGAGACTCATGTGGGACCTGACATTTATACAGTTCATCGCTACTATGTATCAAGGAATGCTACTTTCAGCTGAGAATGCATATTCATTCTTTTTTGTTAACCTTTGCTTCAGTGCATTCATGACAAGATTGTATGGGTATGTAGCTGTGTTTTAACAGTTTTTTAATTTCAGTTGTTGCTTGAAGCACTACGCTGGAAATTAGACACTTTTAGTAGTTCAATTATTGTTGATTTATTCATCGTTCTTGTAGATACAGTGAGTGTAGTTACTATAGTAAGGTTATCTAGTTCTGAATGCCAAGTGCCAAGTTTCAGAGCTTATATCTTGGCAATTGCAAGACTTATTGGCTTGAAATTAGTCATGCCAGCAGTAGTGCTGTGTAGCATTGGTTCACTGATTTTCATTAAATGGGGGGACTGGAGAGAATGACACTACTTGTGACATAATGGATCAGACTGTTTGCCAATGTTACAGGCAAAGCAACTTAGAGTAACACATCCAAGGTGTCATTTATCCATGATAAAGACATTTCCTGCATTTTATTTTAAATGTAAATCTGTCAGTCTTCCAATAGAAGTCAAAGAATATTAATCAGGGAGCTCTTTTATACCAAAGGTAAAAATAAAGATGTAATATGTATCCTGTTACCCATTTTGAAAGAATAGAAAGCTTAAGTCAGTATGGAGTGTAATGCCAAACTGACAGTACATATTTGTGACTTCATATGTCAAAAGTTACAAAATGCATTAATTTTGATATAATTTACTTTTGGGGGGCCATGGTTTGGCAAAGTACTTAATCAGATACTTAAGTCCCATCAACTTTTGCATGTTCTCAAAGCCCAGATTTTGAAAGGTATTTAGCCATTAGCTTAAGTCCCATTTACAAAAGTGACATAGACACATATCTAAATTTCATTAACAATATGAAAGTCAGTGAGCCTTAGGCTCCTAAGCCAGTTAGGCTTTGCAATGCATAAATACCTTTTAAAAATCTGAGTCTAAATTCCTTACTAATGTTGGACTCTGAATGGATAAAATATTATTAATACAATGAGGCAGAGCTGAGGCCGTGTCCCATATTTTTATGCCAGCCTACATTCTCCCCCATCACACCATATTTGCACATTTTCGAAATATAACATCTACTGAGAGTAAAATTAGCTATCATAGCTTGCTATTATAAGGAGATTTTTGCTATACTACAAACTGCATTATCCACCTTTAAGGCAATAGGCTCTGTGTTTCAAGTAGAATTTCTTATTATAATATCAGTCCATACCATCACTTTATGAACAATGGAGACTTTGATTGCTCACTTATCTACTTTTCTCATTAGCATCTTTATGATTTCTTGACATGCCACCCTTTACACTTGATGGAGCACTTCCTATTAGAATTTGTAAAGCCACCATCTTCACCTCTTTTAATCCTTCCTAGAAAACAACCTTTGCCATAGTGATTACACATTACTCCTGTCTGGCATTATTCTGGTAGTTATACTGGTAGCTACATATGACTGCTGAGACCACTGTGATTACTAGGCCAAACACACTCAATTTTACCATTACCTTATGTTTCTATACCCATTTGACTGTGTTCCCCCGTTATGCAGTCTACATTCTAGATTGTGAGCGCTCTGGGACCTGGCTTTTCTTTGTTTCATTTGTTTTTACTGTGTCTATTATACTAGGAAGTCCTGCTTATGGTCTTTTATGCTATTGGCATAGATACAATTATAATAATCAATGTATTGCCAGATCTTCAGATGAGGTAAATCCAGTAACTTCAATGCTGGTTTATATATGAGGATCTGACAAAAATTTAGGAAAAAATTCTGGCAGGCACATGTAAGCAGGCACACTGTAATGAAGTATTATGACAGCTGACCAAAAAAAAATATACAGTCTAACATTAGTAATATTATTATTACACTGCATAACTGTCAACTCAGTTATCCTTATCCACTAAATAGATATGCTTTATTTAAGGTTAAAAAGAAAAAATCGCAATAATTTGTGCATCACATGTGTATTTAGACAAAAAGAGGGAGCATCCAGATTTAACTGACATTTATGTCTCAACCAAATACCTCAACAGTCTCCAAGCTTCCCTGGAAGTCTAAAGGCTAAAGATTCAACTGTGAGCCTCTAGGCCTCCAGGGAAGTTTTGTGACTATGGTCCTGTTCCAGTTCCTAGTTAGGGAAGCTTTTGCATTTGCTACAGAAGCAGTCCTAGCCCTTTTTGGCGGACAGGATGGAAAACATTTTGTGCAATTGTAACGTTGGCAGCAGCCAGGCTCAAAGCTTGGACCTCTGGTGCTTAATGCATGAGCTTGAGGACACACAGTATTTTAAGCCCAGGCTCTACTAGGCTCATCAATCTCAAGCTGGTCCAGCTGCCATTAGAGGTGGACAGAGTGCCACACCAAGCAGGCCTGGGTGATATACTTCCCCTAACTGAAGAGGCTCATCCCAAACTTCAGAGACTTCTCAGTGGATATCCTGGCTGAGCTTCCACTTGACCTGTCCAACAGACCCAGGTCATCAGCGACTGGGATCAAACTTGGTACCTCTGGTGTGTAATGCATGAGGTTGTACTATATGGCACAAACAAGACGTGTGTGTCTTTGCCAAGGCTGCAATAGGCTCATCAAACTTTAGCAGGTTTAGCCACTACTAGAGGGGGACAGAGCACTACACCAAGAAGGCATGGGAGTCATAATGCCCACTCTGCACCTCATCCCCCACCCCAAGTGGCCTAGCAATAAATAAACTGCCAAGCAGCACAGTCCTTCCTGGAAGAAGGCACCCTCAGCAGCTGCCCTGCTTGCCTGCCCTTAACCCAACCCTGCTATGCTGCCTTTTGGATTTAATGCTGTTAACACTTTTTACCAGGCATAAGGCTTCACCCAAAGCCTACTAAGTCTTTCTGTCAGACCCGTTAGTGTTTACAGCCATGAATAGCGTTATTAACCGCTATGAAGTTCCTTCAGTTAAACTAATGGTTACTACTCACAGTATTGAGCACTGTGCACCTTCCCACCTGCAAATGGCCTCTCACCACACTACCAGTACTGCTGGAAATCTTTCCTCCTGACCAGCCTCTTTGTCTGCAGCACCTCCACACACCACCCCTAACCTCCTCACTCATTCCCCCCTCTCAGCCCACTCAAAGACTGCCCTGCTGGCATCCCCCCCACCGCCTCTCAAATGCAACAATATCCTGTGTCAATGAGTTCCCCGTCTATTTCCTTTTATCAGTTTTTTTTAGAGGTGTACGTTCCTGTTCTATGGCTTTTTTTGAAACAAGGGGGAGGGGGAATCTCTGACATTCAGAAGGAAAGTTGAAATCTCAAAAAGTTTCAGAAACAGAAAATTAGTTCAAGTCAATCAAAAGTTTCTTTTTTATAATTTTGCATTTTTAATTTTAACTAACTTTTTTTTACTATATTTCACTCTTTTGATAAGTCAGCATTTTTTGGACAAACGTGTCATCAGAAAATTCTTGACAACAGTAGTTTTGAAATTTGTCATCTTTCAATTTCACTCAGTTGGCTGCTTGTACCTTTGCCCTTTCCAGACTGGTTAATATTTTAAACATCATTTGACTTACTATGGATCGTCTAGGTAGAGTGTTGTTAATATTTTGCTATAAAATTGACTAGGTAACATTATTCTCTTAGCTATTTCTTCATCCAGGACAATTCTTTGCTCTTACCCCATGTGGTGGGCAACCTATGGCTCATCGGGATTCTATTGTGTGGCCTGCAAGACATTTTGTTTATCATTGCCCACACACAAGGCTGCCAGATTCTGCTGGTTTCCATCCACATCATTCCCCACCCCCAGGTATTACTTAAGTAGCACCCCGGTAAAACAACTGCATGTTAAGTGTGGCGTATGCTGACTGCATACAACATGGTTTATTATTGTTGTTCTCTCCCTCTGCATCCAATCAAAGCTCTGTTGCAATTCAATCAACACTCCCCAAAATTCTAGATATGCAAGGGCAGTTAGCAAATCTAACCTATCCCGGGAGACTGCACTGGTTATGACAATCTTGTGTCCCACTGAGATTAAGGAGGGCCACTCATGCGGCCCCTCACTAGCCTAGGTTGCCCATCACCAACTTAGTTTCTTTAGTAGCATCTTCTGAGACCCTCTCAATGACTTTTTGAAAGTCTAAATTATGTCAAATGTTTCTTCTTTATCCACTACTTTGTTGACCTGATCGAAGAATTCTAATAGATTTTTGAGGCAAATTTTTCCTTTGCCAAAAACTTGCTGGGCTATCTAAACCATGGTTTCTCTTATATAATTTCTAGAGCTTTTTTAAAAACACAGGTATAAATTTGTCTTCAACTAGTGCAGGAGCTGTTTTTAATTAGATTTTTTTTTTAAATAGCTCAATCACTTCATACTGAAGCTCCTTCAGAAATTTTGCATGTACTTTAGGTGGGCTTGCAGGCTCCGCTTCTTTTAAATAATCAGTTTTTCCCATCACCTCTTCTTTTGTCAACTCAGTATCTGGGATAGCACCTTGTCTTTTTTATCAGAAAAGAATAAGTCCTGGATAGATAGCTCACTTTTATCCTCCAGAAAGAAAACGAATGATTGAGAAGATGCATCTTTTTTTCAGTAAGTGATGGCTAAAGAATGAACTGTCTAGCTAGTACATTGGGGCCACAGGTTTTTTTTATATAGATTCCTTTAAATCCCTATTTAGGCTTTTAAGTAAAAATGGCCTAATTTTCAGAGCTGCAGATAACCCACAGTTTCCACTGAAGTCCTTGGGAACTACCATTGTTCAGGACGTAGGAAAATCAGTGGATTTTTCTTCTGGAAACAAGAGTTTTGGTCATCTAAATGTGCACCCGAGTTTGAAACATTTTGCTTCTTGAGCATGACCATTTACTTTTTCAATATTAATAAGATTCTTCACATGGCATTAAAGAACCACCCGCAATAGGCTGCAGGCTGTTTTTTAAGAAAAGCACAGACCAAAACATGTAAAATACTATTTTTCCTTTGATGCACATTTATACTTTTCATTGTCTCCACCTCCTTCACTCATGTCCGGTGTGGCATTATTCCTTTGTATATCATATACTTTATATGGCTTCACTATTCTTTTCCTAGCTTGGCTTCTTGTGAAAAGTTTTAAATCAGATTTAAACAGGCTCTCCTTTCATTTTGGAGTAGTACATATAAGTTTTTTATGCAGTTGAGAAACACATACTTTTATACTAGAGAGAGGACATTTTTAAATACATGTTTACCACTAACTGAATTATACATGGGTGGCATAGCACATGTTTGTTTGTTTTTTGTCCTTATCTGTGACTTGATCATTACTTTCAAACTGCGGTTAAAGAATGTGACTAACATGTTGTGTGGTATAAATAGACACTGCAGGTTGAGATCATTTATGCATGGTTTGAATTTTGATGAAATTTTATACTGCCCTCTGGGCTAAACACTTAACCTAAGTGATTGTCCCAATAATTTCATTGAATCAAACCTTTTGAGATGGAAGTTTTACCTTTCATTATCTCCTAAATTGTTTACTATAAAGCTATCCAGGAATGTTAGGAAGCAAATAAAAAGTATACAGTTGCTGTTTATCAGCGGTTCTGTGAATCATTATCTTGTCATTATAAATGAACTGAAATAGAAACATAAAGTGCTTTAAGTTAAAAGATTGTGCTTTCAATATATTGAAGTCCAACCTCTTTTTTTCTTTTTGACACGATATTTGGAATGGTACCAAATGCAAAGTTTTACCCTACTGCATAATAGTTATGCTGTGGCAAAGCCAATAAAATTCTATTTATAGCTTCTATCTGGGACCAAGAAATGATAGGCCTTCACATGGTTTTTCTCTGTGATGAATTTTTATGAGCAATAGGTTAGCTTAATTCTCTAGTCAGCTTGGTTTTAGCTGGCCTAGTTTCACAGATTGTATTTTGCATTTGTTATTTTAGTTCCAAATTTGATTAAATTTAAAATTCAAGCAGTACTAAAGTTAATTGAAATATGTATTGGCCAAATTTTCAACCAACCTCCAAATTTGCACAGGCAGAATGTCCACTTATAACCATTTTGTCATGCAGATTGGAAAGTTGCATATGCAACTATCAATTTTGCATACACAAATACAAATGTACACGCAGGTAACAATGTACATCCAACTATGTGAGCTCAGAATTAATTGTCACTACTGGAGTTTCTTGTGGTATGTAAATATATTCACTTTATTTAATTAATTGGTTATGTATTTGATTTGATGAAGACATTAAAAAAATAAACCTTAGACTATATGCCGGGAACAATGTTTGAGACATAAATATAAACAGTAAGTAAACTATGATTTGTTTAAAAGAAAGTTTCCAGACCAAGCATTCTGAAAAGGCATGGAGTCTGATTGTTGATAGATTAAAGAAAGTAGAATGTTTTAGAGTGGAAAAAATGTCTTGCAGATAATATGCTTATAGTATATCATGCAAGATTTCATAGCAGGTGCAAAATCTGATGTTGTCATTGTACATACTATATCCAGGGTGGGTTTCAGACTACATCCATTGTGTCTATATTGGAATGGGAAGAAATAAACTGTATCAGTCAAATTCCCCACTTGTGTAGGTGGGTGTAACTATTTTAACTAATATGAAATTTATTTTTACTTCCTTTAAAAACATACTCCATATGTAGCTTTATTATTTTTGACACTTAAGAGCACAAAATGCATTATTATGACCTGAATGCACTGACATTTTAAGTATGACACTAATCCAAGCAATTATTCATTTAGTTAATGGACGATATCTTTGCTTCCTGAGTGAGAGGACTAATTATAAAACAGTGTTATTGTCATTTAACTGCAAAAATGTTTGCTTTTTGTTTTCATTTTGGTATTCATTAAAGATTTTAATAATTCATAGCTGTTACAAGTTATTAATCAAACTCCATCCACCACTTACTCTTTCTATAGCCAAATTAAGTGTACTTATTAGAGATGGTTGAACAATGGTTTTATATTTGCATGGACATTTTTGACTTTGGCAACCCAATATGTTTTGATTATGAAATACTGCTATGATTCCTGATGTCTGATTCTCTTCTAGTCAGACTATCAGTCCTTGATTTTGATGCATCCTGAGGGATGTAGTCCACCTGGCAAGCCCAATACATAGAGCAGACTGGGGACAAGAGGAAATTGTTTGAGACATAAATATATTCAGCATCATCATTTCTGAATAGAAATATTTTGGGGTGGGGGGATTTCTTTTCCCTAGTTTTCAGACATTTGATTTTTGTTAAAGAAAGTTTTTTTTTATTAGAAATTTTGTTCATTTGAAACCCAGTTTTTCATTAAAATCAGTTTTGATGAGAAACAGTATGGCCAGTCATAATGCTGACTCTTTCAGAGGTGTTGAGAACCCAGAATACCTACTAATGTAAATGAAAACCTAATCTGAACACTCCCACCATTATCTGTCAGGCAGTATTGTTCCTGTCACCTGAACTTTGGGAATATATTTCCTTCTTGTGATATCCCTTGGCAGTCTGGGACTTCGCACACTCTTTCCTCGAGTGTCGTGAGCTACTCTAACTTCTTCCAACCCCAAATAATTTCACCACTGTGACTCAGATACAATGTTACATAATCCAAGCACTGAAAAAAAGAATTTGTCAGGCAACAAACAATCAGGAAATGGGCTTAAAAACCATAAGGTGGACAAACAAAAACACATCTTGGGGCATTTTTATTTGCCCTCTGGTTTCAAGGCCTTGGTGTACATTCATTTCAGTCTCTCTTTTTTTAATCCAAGAGGGTCTGAAACTTGCCTTTTCTAAAATAAAACAAATGAATAAATAAAGTTGAAATTATCTTACCTGCTGGGGATTAAGAGAAAACATCAAAGATCTCAAGCCTTACAATAAATTCACAAGAGCTGGCAACTCTATTGATGGAACATCACCTCTCAGATCAAGGTCAGTCTTCATTCATTAGATACATTGCGTCAGACACATTTGGATCATAGAGGCCTGGTTTCTAGTCTTTTGCTGTAATGTGAGAAGTACCATACTGTATATAAAGGCAAGGTATTATTATTAATGTTCCTCAGCACACAGATAAAATTCCAAGATCCATAATAGTTTACTTTTTTCTTAAACTTTTACAGGGCTCTTTAAAATATAGGCAACACCCCTTAAAAACACATTTAGCTGCTTTTCCTTCATCTCCCTACCACATAGCTGTATATGTACCATTTAATATAGGGTTGATTAAAATTGTACGCACAACTCCTTTCAGACATTAGTGTATGACATGCCGACAATTAAAACTGTATTTTCCATTGCAATAGATGAAATTTCAGCCAGAGCCTTTCATTTTACAATCCTCTAATGCAGCTTACAGCATCTTCCATGTTTTGGTGGGCACTTATTCCCATATCAGATTGCTCAGCCTTAGTTTCAAAACCCACAAAAGGATTCTGGAATTGTGAAAGGGATTTCTTCAGCTTCAGCAGTTAGTAATGTGAAAACAGACCACTGAAAACAAGAAAGAACATTAGTAATTTGATTTAAGACAATTGGCACATCAGGAGTTAGAGGATATAATAAAACCACTCTTAGACATTAGGGGTTAACTTCCCTGTGCATCCATGAGTGAAATGACTTAGCCATGTGTCTGAGGTTAATGTAATAAAGTAGCTGTGTCCCCTAATTTCCTCATACCATGCTGAAAATGTACACCCTTCTTTTGAAAAGCATGATCTGATGACTGGCACTGAATTAATTTGGAT
Source organism: Apalone spinifera (assembly GCA_030068395.1). Classification (NCBI taxonomy): domain Eukaryota; kingdom Metazoa; phylum Chordata; order Testudines; family Trionychidae; genus Apalone; species Apalone spinifera. The sequence goes on from CM057846.1 coordinate 101,974,893, forward strand.
TATTGACAATAATCACATGAATTACCCCATATCTTTCTGATCAAGGCCATTTATAGACATTTTGTTTAATGGCAAATTGTTAATGCTTTGTTATGAGGAAAAAAAGCATAAGAATTCACCATTTTCCATTATATCAACTTGTTCCACAATGCTCACAATGCTCACAATATTTGTACCTGTCCTCAAAATTATACAATTCCAGTTTCCTCAGATTCCACCTGTTGTCCAAAAAGAAGGACAAAACAAAAGAAAAATCTCAGGCATAATCTTTCATCTGTCATGGAAACTCTGAAATCAGTTGACCTCCATGAAGTGCCCTTAACAACTCTTGTATGCAGTGACTTGAAGAAAATCGCTGTGTGGCTTGAAAGCTTGTCTCTCTCACCACAAGAAGTTGGTCCAATAAAAGATATTATTTCACCTACTTTGCTCTCTTAACAGCTCTTGACTTGTACAGTAGTACAGTTCAAGATTTACAAACAATTAGCTAAATCACAGAGTAATTGTACTCCTCTTTTATGTCCCAGCACTCACTGTTGGAATTTACTTTGTGCCTCAAAATATGAGAAGAAAATGTACAGCCCACAGACAACTGTCTGTGTAGCCTTTCCCATCCTTCTTTAAACCCTCTAGTGAAATCCATTAGGCTGTATCTGAGGACAAGAAACATATATTAAAATCTTTATATATGATGCATTTTTCCATGACAGCTAGTGTCAGCTAAAAAACCCTTTCCAAAATATTCTTCTTTAAAATGATGAATGGTGATTTGCCTTCTTGGTTTGATAGAAATTATATTGAAAGTAACAAAATATGTTAATGTAATGCCTGCACAGTTAAAAATCACAAAGAAGACAGAACATGCCAAAATTAAGGCTTTCCCAGCTATGTGAGATCAGATGTATTAAACATTTTTAAAGTTTTATGCTAAATATTTTAGGAGGTAAAGAATGACCTAAAAGTTATGTGTTAAACAAGAAAGACAGGAACAGAAAATACTACATGCCTGCGAGTTAACAATGCTATTGAAGCCCTGATAGAGATTTTTAGCTCTGTCTAGGTGATTAATCCACATAACTCCTGTTAATTTTAATTGTAGGTGAATAGCCAAATCCCTGAAACTTCTTTGAAAAACCTCAACCCTTAACTTTTGCATTGTCTCACTTTTTGAAGTTTTTATCCTTATAAACATGCTCCCCCTGAAGTGAGTAGAAAGTTCCTATTGACTCACTGGGAATAGGAGCAATCTATTTAGCTATGCAACTTTTAACACTTTGTTAACATGTTTAATACTTAGGTACATTACAAAAAATAATCCAAATAAATATTGTACACAAACAATGCAACACCAGGGTCTGCTGGACAAATATGCAAATTGTACAAAACTGTAACAGAGTCAATCTATCTTTAAAACAAAGTGTGCTAATCAGGGACAATGTGATCCTATAAGGCTGTAAACAACTAAAATGTGAAATAATCATGAGTGGTAAGGTTGATCCAACGCCCATTGGGAATTTTTCTGTAGACATCAATGGGCTTTGGAGCAGGCTCAGAGAGGTACAATTGTGGAAGCAATGAGAATTCCATTACAATTCATATCAGAACTAAAGGTGGCCGACAAAAATGAGAGAACACTCGAAGAGGCATGAGCTCAGGTTCGGTCTGGTAAGAAGCTGTTCAGTGACAGGATCATGGAAGAGCAGGGCGCAGTTTCAGATCTTTTATTGCTGTGGCTGTGGCATATTGTGGCCTCACAGGATGCGGGGGGGGGGGGGGGGGGGGGGGGGGGGGGGGGGGGGGTTAAGGATTCCATCCTCCTTTCACAACCTGATGTCCAGCTCAGGTGGCACAAGTGTGATAGTCCCACAGCTGTCACCATTTGAAGGAGCAGCCTCTTAAGAGTAGGAGCAACTCCTTGATTATTGTTTTGATCTTTCTTGGTGTCTGAAATGGGAAAGTCACTCAACTCAATCCATGCCTTAGTTTTTTCCAAGCATGTAGGCCTCGCTGCCTCCCCTCCTTAGGAAAAGACTCCCTCACCAAGAAAAGGATCTGACAGGGAGGCATCTGAATTGTAAAAGGCTGCCTCCCACTGCCAGAACCTTTTCTTGCAATAGGAAAAGACTCCAGCTGTGGGGAAAGGCTCTGCCAGCTCCCTGATGCTGAGCATTTATGTTCCATGGGGAGAAGCTCTGGCTGCAGGAAGAGAGTATGGAAAGGCTGCTTAGCTCTTTCCCTACTTCCTCCCCTCTACCTAAGAGCCTTTCGCTGACATGTGTGGCTTTTCACAACAGGCAGGACTGTCCTTATGACTTTGGGTGCCCTATGCAGCCCGAGCACCTGCATCACCCATCCACCACCAGAGACCAGGGCAGCAACTCTGTTGGAACAGGGCATGGAGGCTGGTGGGGGAACTGGAGGAAGGGAGAGTGGTGCAGCCCAACAGAGATACAAACTGAAAGGGGGAGCTGGGGGTTGGGAATTGGGGCTGAAGGTGCTGGTAGGTGGAGTAGAGGGCCAGGGATTGGGACCAATGGAACTGGGGTGCAGGCAAAGCAGAGGGTGGGGGAGCTGGGGATTGGGTCACTGGGGTCGGGAGGCAGAGTAGGGGGGCTGAGGGTTTGGACCATCTGGGATGGGAGGCAGTCAGAGCAGGGGCCAGAAGGTGGAGGGATTTGGCTTCTGGGGCCAGGAGGTGGAGCAGGCGGGGGGGGGGGAGGTCGGAAGACTGAGGGTTTGTGTTGCAGGAGACAGAGCAGTGGCTGAGGGTGCAGGGAACTGGGCTGCAGGGGCCAGGAGTCAAAGCAGGGGCCAGAAGGCTTAAGAATTGGGCCACTGGGGCTGTGAGGTGCAGCCTGGGGCTGAGAGGCCAGGAAATTGGGCAGCCTGGCCCAGGACACTGAGCAGCGACTGGGGGAGCAGGGGACTGCGGCTGCTAGTGCTGGCCAAGGGCACTACTGGCTCAAGGCATATGCAACATAGGACACTGCCTAATTTGGGGCATAGTAGTGCCTCAAATTTAGTGGTGCCCTGCACAGCTGCATATTCTGTGAATGCCAAAGGACGGGCCTGGTGACAGGTACAGTCCCAGCCACAACCAGCAGTGTGTAGTGTAGCTTTAATCTCAAAATAACAGAAATGGCCAGTGCTACTTTGGATAAAATCCTGGCTCAAGTCAAGTCAGTGGCAGAAATCCCATAGATTAGGAGCAATGGGACCAGACTTTCACCCTCTGTTATTATTTAGATCTTTAACAAATTACAGAGAAAAGGTGAGTGAGGTAATATCTTCCCAAGACCTGAGGGAGAGTTCCATGTAGCCTGAATGCTTGTGACTCTCTCACCAACAGAAGATCCAATAAAAGGTATTACCTCATGCTCTGCTCTGTCTATTATCCTGGGACCCATATGGCTACAACACTGCATAATTTTTTTAAACCGTTATTTGGGACTATCAGGAAAATAGTCAATTTTTTTGCTGAAACTTGTAATCTTACAGGAGAGAAATCAATTCCCCAAAATTATATTCAGATATGCCTCTGCAGCACATCATGGAAGCTTTAGTTCAAGTGTTTCATTCCCTCTTTCTCTTCAGTGTGCAAGACCTCCTTCCTGGACTATGTCTTTGTCATTTTTGAGTGCTTGTTTTTTGTTTTGTTTTTTTGTTTGTTTGTTTTTTTACAAAAAGTCAGATTATCCAGATAAAGCAAATATTTTTAACATAAAATTCAGCTTAATCAACCCACCAATTTTCAAACAGCTCTACTATTTGCTCTTTCTCTCTCTCTCACTCACTCATACACACAAACACACACAAAAATAAAAGTTTGCAGGATAAATGAAATCACCCCCACAGTTTCTCAGATACAGTTGGGCAACAAAAAGCTTTTTTACTTTGCCACCTGCGGTTATTCAGCTTTCCAGTGATCCTTCCACTTCTGAGGCTTCAGCCGAAAAACTTCTTTGGAAAAAGTGACATTTGTTTGCTTATTTATTTTATATATTTTTATTATATATATATATATATATATATATATGGATGTACACATGATGCACACTCAGGATTGAGTCATCTTTAGATGTTCACTCTTGATGCTAACTTTATTACAGATGGGTAATCCAGCCAATCTCTTTCTCTGAATTTCAGGAACTAGCTAAATGGCATGTTTATCATTATTCTAAACTCCTTTTATACCCTTATGCAAAATTTTCTTTTGGCTAGAACTGGCAAATGTATAGTTCCGTAGCTATATTTAAGTATTTTATGACTTTGAACAGACAAGTGCTTCACTTCCATATCAGCTCCTGTTTTTCTTTCTGAATCCTAAAACCCTGCATGAGGAGCCTGATATAAAATCAATTGAAACCAATAAACTCACATTAATTTAATTGGGCTATGAATCAAAGCATAAAACTTGTATGTATATCTGCATTTTTTAAAAGTAATCTGTTCTTTTCAAGCCCTGCCTTTGCACACCTGTGAGGTTGTCCCTTCGTTAACCTTGTCATCTTTGATTGACAACCCCTAGCCCTTAATACTAATAACCACAGCAGGTATTTTATTAAACCTAGCTTCCTTGTTTCTCTTGAGTTATGCTGTCTCTTTGCTGGAGGGGACAAAAATGTCTCACTTTCTAATGCTCTTCACAGTCAAGAAAGGCACAATCATTAGGGCTGGCTAAACTAGTCTTGCAGACATAAGACCAGCTTTAACCTTTGCCCAGCTCTGAGCCCTATCCAACTTATAAAGTTGGCATAAATTCAGAAAAGTGATAATTTTATCAAGTGCAAACATGAGGTTCATCCTCTTCCTTTCAGTGACTTGCCAATAGGCTTCTGTCTCCTTTTTCCTGCCCCAAAGACCCATCTGTTTCTCTGTCCCATGAGCTTTTTTTCATCTTGAATTTGTTTTGCACTTTGGCTCTGCTAAAAAGGAATGTAAGCACAACTCTTATTTAGGACATGCTTTAAGGATGCTACCCAGGATGACTTCTGTATCAAGTGACAGTATGAACTCTGTGTGGAAAGAGAAGAGGATGATCTAAAGAAATATTACATAGAACTATAGAGAAAGAAGCCAAATCCATGTACAAGACATTCAGGCATGGTCTACACTAGACCAGGAAGGTCGGCTTAAGGTACATAACTCCAGCTATGCCAATTGTGTAGCTGGAGTAAGCTTACCTTAAGCCAAGACATAGGAGTGTCCACACAGCGGGAGGCCATCTGGAGCACATGATCCCACCAGCTACCCTTACTCCTCCTAGGAGGAAGTGTACCAGACTCTGGCAGTGTACCAGACTCTGTAGTAGACCTGCTAAACTGAACGCTAGAAGATCAGCCTCCAGAGTGCCGATCTTCTCGTAAGTGCCCTCAGTAGCCAGAACAAACCAGCACAAGACAGAAATAAATGGCAGAAACTAGTGGATATCCTCTGCATCTGAAAGTGTGGGAGGATAAAGGGGGGGAGGGAAGAATACACAAACTTTTGAAATTATTATTTACATGAGGAAATAGCCTCGGAACCCAATTTTATCCAACAGACATTAAACATAGTCAACAGGTTAGCTTTTTTACATTTTCACTGTCACAAAATAATGTTTCCACAAAGAAGATAATAATGTATGCCTCACTTGGGCTTGTTTTCTGACATTGCTAGTGAGTTGGAAATTCCCTCCAAATGCTGAGCTGTAATAAGCAGCAGGCTTCAGGTTATTGTCACACTATACAAAAAGATTTGCTTTTCAATAGTAAGTGTTGGGAGGGAAATATGAGATGAAGGAACATGCCACTAGATCAACAGCTGACACACACAAAAAGAGAAGCCTGTATTAGTCTTGCTGGGCGATCGAGGTAATTGTGGGCACTAGAGGAAAAGAAGCTGAATATTATTGAATCCCCTGTTCAGCTAGTGATTGTATATTTATTTCAGAAGTAATAGCTGCGGTAATTTTTAAATTTCTATGTAATACAATGGAAACAGAAGACTTAGATTGTCTTTCTGTTGAAAGAAAATTTGTAAAGCCACATTCCAAAGGCAGCCGAGCAGCCTATTATAATACTATTTGAACACCTTAAACACAGTTGGTATCCATTATGACATGTAATATAACAAGCAAACAAAGAGAATGCTGCACAAGGACTTATGCATTTTCTTAAATGCAGGAGACCTGACTTCTGTAAACAACCCCCTAAAGGTACTCCCTACCAATATAGACAAATAGATAAGGTTCTCATTGTGTATCCTCCTTGTCTTGATCATAATTTCTATCATGGTTGACATTCTGGTCCAGTTATATCAGGTACGTTCTGTGTAAGTCCTTTAGAAGACTGGGATAAAGCCCTGCTGAATATGGGATCATTTTGCCTTGGGGAGAGAGTTAGTCAAAGTGCACATAGTTCAAGGTGGATTTCAAGTCAGATTCTGCAGCGCTGGGACATTTTAAAAGAAATAGTTTGGAATCAAAATGAGCTCAAAAGGAATTTAATTAGTTCTTTAATGTCTCGATTTTCTCCAGAACCAGCAACACAAATTACATTCTAAATATAACAACACGGTATAAAATTGAAAATCAATCAATCAGTCAATAAACTTATTATTATGTAATGCCTTTTAATTTGCTAAATTATAAGGATATTTTCCCCAAAGTTTTAGTGGTGTTTATAAGGAGGGTTTTTTTTGTAATTAAGGATTTTGATTTAACAATGGCTCTATCTCTGTTTGCCATTATTTCACTGCAATTGAAATATGTTTGTATAGACCTGGTAAGATGTCTCTTCTTGATCATATTTAATGCTATTTTAAATATAGTAGTATCAATGTGTGTTATATTCTGAACAGCTCTTTATGTAGTACATAGACAAGTTCATGATTTTTTCAGGTGTTAAAATGTTCAGGGATCTCTGGTCCATGGATATTGCTGGACCAGAGAGATTCAAACTGTAGTGACATATAAGTATTAAATTAATCACATGGTATTTTTTCTGTTTCCTAATTGGTAATTGAAAGTTTTGTTTCATTTTTAGTTTTAGAAAAGAAAGATAGTGTTTGACAAATATTGAATAATCTATTGCAAATAAGCAACATATGTTCATTCCCTGGTACACATGGAAAAATGTACATTCATATGAAAAAAATAATGAATAAGCAAGGATAATTATTTTTAAAAAGTAGGCCAAAGAATTTATAAGTCAACCTGATCCCATTGTTCTTTTGTGGTATTGCTCTCCCACACTCTTATTTTTCTATATATACCTGGTCATGGTGGGTGGGAAAGGGTGTATTTATTGGATAGTCACGGAACCTCATGCTCTTTTCCCTAAAGCAAACTCTTATCTCTTAGAAGTTGTATCTACCAGAACTGTCACTGTCACTTCACCTGCAAACTTTCACTGGAAACATTAGCTAAAATATTGTAAGATGCCTGTTTGCACTTGTTTCACACACTTCACTTCATTCTTTCCCCCATGCAATACTGAATGAATAAACATATTTAAGAACTATGACTCAACTTTCAAAGCAACAGTACTAGAAAACGTACACCAAGATTAATGAGTGTTCAAGGACAGTTAGACTTAATCAAGTCATTTCAGCCATGTCTATACTGGGTGTTTATTTTGAATTTACTAAATTTGACTTCTGGGCACCCAGTTTTACAAATTCAAACTTTATGTCCTCAGTATGGAGAATCATAGAAATGAGTCCAAAATAGCATGTCCACATTGAATGGAGCTTGCCTCAGACTAAATAGCCCCAGGAAGTACTTTGAGGAGCGTAGCAGGAAAGTGGATACTTCTGGTGTCTGCTTGGTCTGGCAAACTGCGACAGGTGCTTACAGGGGCTCCTCTCTATGCCTGCATCTCACAAGTCATTCCTCCACTTCCTCTCCCGTCCTGGGACAGAAAAGGGATGTAGTGGAGCATGCGTTGTTGTGTTCTGGTTGCCTGCATGGACACCACAGTATTGCACCCATGGAGCCAGAACTGCTGCAAAGTAGTGCATTGCTCATGGCTCTTGTGCTGCACCTCATTGTGCAGTACTTCAAGAGTTCCCCTATGCTGCTCCACCAGGAACAGGACAAGGATGATGAGCATGAGGAGCATGAATCCCGGCATGGCCTGCAGGCCCTGCTCAGCCAGGTCCTGGTGCTTCTGCTACTCACCTCATAATCCCTCGGACACAGTGGAACACTGCTTCTGGCGGAGGGAGATGAGCTCAGACTGGTGGGACTGTATCATCATGCAGGGGTGGTATGATCAGCAGTGGCTGCACAACTTCTGCATGTGCAATGCTACCGTCCTTGAACGCTGCGAGTGGCTCGCCCCTGCCTTCAGGTGACAGGATGGGGATGTGTGATCCGCCTATGCCCACCCCCCACAGTTGGGAAGCCCATATTGGCAAAGCCATTGACAATGCTGTCCATGTTGCCCATATTGATGACCCTTCAAAGCAGGACATGGTCGATAGCCTTGGACTCTTGCACGAGCACAGCCCCAACTGAGGATTTCCCCGCCCTGAACTGGTTCCTGATGGAGCAGAAGCTCCAGTAGCAGTAGCAGTAGCAGGATACCCAACTGAGACCCACCATCCCCATGCAAAAGCATGTGGCGATTGCCCTCTGGGAGCTTGCCACATGGGACAGCTACTTTCTTTACTTCTGTTATATCTAAAATCTTTGGAAACATATTTTTAACAAAATTTCATAAACTTGTCTATTGTTATGGAGATCTCACAAAATAAATTAGTTTCCTTTTTCTAAAAGCGATGAACTTTGTTTTGAACACACTAAATTGCTCTGACTAATTTAAAATAATGTCTTTGTTTCAGTGCATTAAATATGTAGTAATCTGGAATGATTATTTTATGATGGCTTAAGAGTACATTTAAAATATAGAAACAGCTTAGGAATACTGATCAGGAAAATGTACAACAGAAAAGAGCTGCATCATGTATTCTGTAATATTTGATGCATTCAGCAGGATGGCTGACTTGCCCTTACTACAAAGTTTTTGCAAATAAATCTCTAACAAAGTTCAGCGTATATAAAAAAAACCCTGTGACTAACATTATTTATTCCCAAATTTAGTGCTTGTAATTAAGTACTTTCTGCATGTCCAATTTTCACAATCTGGCATGCAGTGGAAAACATGCTCCATTTTCTTTAGAAAGAAATTTTAGAAGAGTGTTTTTTTCTCAAATGTCATTTGCTGCAGTGGGGTTCAAGGACATGGCCGTAAAGGGGTAAGAGCAGGAAGCGGGCGGGAAGAGAAGAGGGATGCAGTGGTGTGTGTGTGTGAAGGCCTGGGGTAAAGCAGGGATGGAGTATAGGCTGGTCTCCTCAACCATCAGCCCGTGTGCCACAGGAAAGGAATAAGAGGACTGAGGTGCACCAGTGCTGAAGGCCCCTGCAGTGGCAGGGAAATGATTAAGTGAAACATACCCACATACTGCAGAGGAAAGTGAATTCTGCTCCCTGCCCCCCGTCACTGCCAATCAGACCTGGTGGGAAACTTCTTCCTGACTCTATATTTGATGATCAGTCAGACACAACTCCTGTTGGGAGGCTGTTCCCGAACCTCACCCCTGTAATGGTTAGAACGTGCTTCTGACTTCCAGCCTGAATTTGTTCATAGCTAATTTATAGCCAGCTTTCTTGTGCCAATATTATCTTTTATCTTAGGCCTTGTCTATACTTAATGGAAGATTGCTGTTGCCATGTTCGATCTGAGTTCAATTTAGCGAGTCTAGTTAAGACTCGCTAAATCGAACTCAGAGGGCAGCACCCTGCTGGCTGTCAGTATTCCTGCTTTTATCAGGAGTAAGGGAAGCCAACGGGAGTATTTGCTCTCATCAGCTTCCTGCTGTGGGTACACTGCCAAGCTCGGCTTAAGGTAAGTCGACTCCAGCAACATATTCCACATAGCTGGAATTGTGCATATTGTAGCACAGATTGTTATTATTAGACCATGACCAATTATACTATTGAATTTCATCCTATTTGTATTACTCCAATCTTAAAGGTCATCCAGATTGTTTGTGTGGTACCATGTCAAAGGTTTTTACTAAACTCCAGGGATATTTGGGTCTGCTGCATTACCTTATCTAAAACCAGGAGTTAACTTAATTTTTTTTAAGTTGGGCATGGTGGGCAAACTTCAGTTCCCACCCCAGCAGGGCAAACTGCTCCCAGTGGCTGGTATTTCCTTTCTGGGTCAACAGGAGTGGCAGCTAGCATATCCCTGCTTCCTGTATCTTCCATGGGCTGGGAACGATGAACAGCAGCCAATGGGAGCTGAGAGGCTCTGTACCTTCAGATGCTCCAGGTAAACAAAATGTCAGGTCATACCAGTGGCTTAGTCTAGCTGGGACTAGAAGATTGCAAACCATCAATATAGAGTCAGCTTATGAATGGGTCATTGTGATTTTTACAATTTTTTTTAATTGGGGGGGGTCAGTTTATGAAGAATGAGCTTATGGTTGAGTATATATGGTACACGTAATATAGTCTTTAGATTTAATAGCACATAAAATATAATGCTTTTTTTAGTATAAATTCCCAAGTCCATGAAGTGTCTGGTCAAATGACTTATAGTTGTGACTTGTTTCTTTTTTTTCTCACTGATAGCAAGATTGTGATTAATAAGCATGTACTCACATGAATAGGTGTGTAAAATATTTGAATGAGTAAGATGGTCAGAAGAATGATGTAGGAGGTTGTAAGTTGACTCCAGTTAGTGGTGTGGTAAATATATATCTGTAGGATAGAATGTCATGCACTTTTTCAGAGTGGTCTGCACATGTGTGCACTTAAATGGCCAAAACCAACAGAAGCTCAGGTGAGAGATTTTAGAATTGCATGTGTGACCCTACCCTCTTTGCCCTTGTCTTGGAAGGATTGTTAAAATTAAGTAGCTTATCAAAAAACACTTAACTGAGAATGGACCATAGGAGATGCCCATCTATACTGAATGGACTTTCCTGTGGACATACCATCTGAAGTAAATAATGGCTTCTGCTGTGACTAAGTAAAATCAGGCGACTTGCCCAAGTGACATCAAACCCCATCTTGTTCCCTGTGATTTTTCACTAGCTGTTCTTAGGGTTTTGTTTGAAACAATGGATTTCCCTTCACATTGTAGAAGCTAGAAAAGGCCCTGGAATGATCTACATTTTTCCTCTGTCCTCCTCCAGCCTACTCATATTACTCAAACTTCTGGACTATGGACTTATACTAATGGGAGCATTCTAACAAAAGGACTGAGGTCCTTCCAATGATTTGGAAGTAACCAGAAACTTGACTTAAGCCAATAGTTTACCACATCACTATTTCAAGCCTATTGTATGTATTTGATTCCATTGACCAATATTTTCTTTTCTTTTCTTTTCTTTTCTTTTCTTTTCTTTTCTTTTCTTTTCAAGATTGGCAACAATCTAAATTCTGGGTAAAGAACTAAGTTGTATATTGACTTATGTGAAGGTCTGTTCCTTTGGGATCAGAAGAACCTTTTATTTGATGAGACTGGTTGTAAAGAATCACTCATTTCTTAATCTACTGTTTTTGGTGGTGATATTAATATTGTAATTCCGCAGGAAACTGCTGACATTACTTCTTGTTAGTGTGGTTAGATAAAAAGTTGATTTTTTGTCTGGTTTGGTATATCTTATGGGGAAATAGCCACCACTATTTTGGGGTATATTTGCCCTGTTTCTCAGGAGTGTGACCTGAATTTGATGTTCTCAGTTGTGACCCATGAAGGCATGTTTACACCATCCATATATAGCCAAGCAAGAGATTAAAAGAAAGCTGAAATGGTGCTGATGAAACTGTACAATGCTGAAATAATTAAAATACTATTTTAAGGGTGAGTTGAGAAGTGGAATCAATGTTAATTTAGGGAATTAAGTTTCAGAAAAAGAACACTCTCCTGTGAAATATGACACCTGTTCCCCAAGGTTGGATTTGGATTTTATTTATGAATAGAAAACAATATTCAAAAAATATGGGAAATCCTTCCAGTCCCCAAGCCTTAGATCATTCTATGAAACAAATCTGAATGAACTTTTTAGAAATGTTGGCCATTACTTCATACTTCTGTTTCCAAACTAGCTAAAATACTATGAGAGAATTGCAATTTAAAGTATTTCTTGTCTGATCAGAAGCAGGAGGAACCAAAATCTCATGAGAGAACTTGTTTTCATCAGATCATTAGCTATACTTTGCAGACTCAAGATGTTTGGGTAAGCTTGGGAAAGCATCTACACTTTAGAGGCCTACTCAAACCAAAACCAAATTCAGAATCTTTTGAGGTTTTCCCATTTCTAGTTGTACCTGTAGTCCGTACGGAGAAGAGGTCATGTAAAATAAAATAGCAGTAAAAAACTAGAATAGAAAAGTGCACAATACAACTATTGCTGTTTCTTGTTCTTCAGTCATATGATGGACTTTAAAAAAAGACCAGCAAACTTTATTCCTAAAGAGATCTTTATGTTTTTGCACGTTTAAAGGACTACATCAATACAAATGATGGTACGAACATCATGACCTCATGCTTGGTTCTGGAGCTGTGCATCTGAGCTGCTTAGTCATTTAAATCAACAGAGATAAGCATAGCAGAAGTTTCAAAAGGTCAAAGAAGCGACTGTCTTTTCTGTTTTGAATCAGCTGAGATTTTCCAGTTTTATGCAAACATAATGCCAAGCCTGCATCTGTGCTTCTGATTTCTTTCTTTTTTTCCCTTTGAAGATTCATAGTAATTAACTAAAGGGCAGATCACACCACACTGACTAGCAGAGTATTATATAGTGTAACTTCCTTTCTATTTTCTCCTTCCCATGACAGCTAGTTTCAAAAGGATTTTTGGTCCATTAAATGAAGTACCAGCCAGCACTTTTTTTACACTAAACACTTAATTTCACTTATTACATTGAAATAAATATGCATGATAGTTCTGATATCAATTTGTCAGAAAAGAAATTGATAATTCCTTGGAGAGCAATTAGTAAACAAAAGAAAAACAAAAGGCTCAAGAAAATTGTTTTATTTTTGGGAAGGGGCTGTTAAAAAACCCTGGTAATGTAGTTTTCATGGCATAATATTAATCCCAATATGCAGATTACATGTGAACTTCAATTATGTGAAATGAACTTCCTAAGAAAAAATTTCCAATATCTCTCCCTGTTAAATGAACTTTGGCTCTTATCTGCCACATTTTTAAATGTATTTGTTTTTACATTTGACCCGAATTTCTGGAACTCTGATCTGTTTGCTAAAATGCATGCTTCTGCAGCATAATTATAAGGAATAAAAATAAAATCAAAATACAGGATTGATTAAATCTGGTGTGACAGTTTAATATCTAATCCATTATCTCTCTGAGGGACTATATCTTGCATTTGCGGAGAATGGAGCAGATAAGGTAACAGTTCTTTTCCATCTGTGACCTCTCTGAGCCTATATTTTCCTGTTGTGCATATGTGTGTGTGTGTGTGTGTAAGAGAAAGGGACATACAGTATTCACAGGGTGCCTGTACATCACAGAGTAAAAATTTCATATTGTTTTTTGTATACGTGTATATCCAATGCAGCAAGCACATAATTTTATTAATCTAGATGTAGTGATCAGTCAAAGGTGATGATAAAATGAGGTTGCCCAAATTTATCCACACAGCAAGTTTCCAGTGTATCTTCTTTCATGAACAATTATTCATTATGCATTCCAGAATGACTTTGGTTTATTTTGCTCTTATGTATTTCCAGTTGCCACTCTGCTGTTGAAGTGAAAGTCTCCAGAAAAATCACGGAGCATTTCCATTTTGGGATGTATGGAGTTTTTTCAGAACTGGGACTGACACAGTGGCGTTCTTGGAACTTCTGGTTCATTATGCTGCTGATAGTTTTGCTCTGGTTTGTGAGACTTTATCTGCATTACTGTAGTCAATGGCTCTTTCTTCAAGCCATCTCAGTTCCTGTTACAAAGTGAGTTCTTTTTTCTTCTTACTGTTAGATATTTACACCAGCAACTAAATGCATGGGATTTAAACAAGGAACTCCCTTCACATTAGGATGAGTATTGGTATGTAAGGCCTGTCCTGAAAAATTTGGATCCAAATCCAACACTGAACTTCCAAGAAGTTCAGGAGTTTGAGGATCTGAGGTCTAGTTGGGTGCATCTCTAATTATATTATGCCCTAATAGTACGTGACACTGAAAGGAAAGATAAAATTGCTGTAGCTTTATAAATATTGTACTTCATATATGTACTTATACGTATAGATATAGATCTCCCACCACTCATCTACCCACTGCACGTTTTATTATAAGAAACATTATTATCATTTTGAATCAAAAACATACAAGAAAAAATGATAATCACTGTATTCACAATTTGATTTTATTAAAGTACATTATGCATAAAATATGTTTTGCAAGTAATCTAAGTTTGATACATGTCCTTTACTGAGAAGAGCAAAGACTTCCTCTGCAAAATGAATGACTTTGAAGATTCAGATCTAATTTTAACAAAGGGTAGTCTTCTATGCCACTGTCCTTTGGAAAAATGTGAGCCTGGAAAAGTTATCGCAGCGGTACGGCACAGTCACCTTTTTATGGGAGCACTTGCAGCTTTCCCCTGGCATAACCCCAGCCAGCCCTGAGAGCACTTGCGCCATGCCGGATGGACACGTGGCAATTAAAAGGGCCGCGACCACATTTTGGCCCTTAGGCTTTTTTTTTTTTTTTTAAACCCTAGAACCAGCACCTTTTTTTTTTTAAACAAAAAAAGCACTGTTTTAAATAATTCCACAGAGACGGTAGACGGACACAGAGATAAACATTTATTTAAATATATAAATATATAAATATTTTATGGAATGTGGATGATGAGAAAAATAAGTGTTTAGGTAGTTAAAAGAGGATCCAAATGACATTCAGGTTGTCCCAGGTAGAATTTCCACTGCTTTTGATAAATTAAGCACAAATATAAACATGGTTGTGAAAATATTATCTAATTGGTATGTTTCATTTTAAGAACAGTAAATAGAACATTTTTCAGAGATTTACAGAAGAACTATTAAAATATTTGATTCTTTCCAGAAAATGTAGTAGAAATTGGGGAGCAACTCTGCACTGGCATGGGATAAACTAGATGACAGCACCAGTGCTCATGCCTGGTCCCTGTACACGATTGGTTCCTGTGGGTGGAGAGTGACGCCTCCGTGTTTGCTGTGGCTCTGTCTAGATCAACATATTAGGTGGTCACAAAATAATTTTTCTAGCAGACATGGCTGTATTGAAGATTTTTCTTCTTCTTCTTCACAGCAGCCTGGAGGCCTGGTATGATGAGCTAGGAGATAGTAATGTGACCAGTTCCTGGAATAAATCTGAACATGGAATCTAGGAGGGTTCTGAACATTTGGTATTCATGGGGGGGAGAGGGGAGAGGCCTCTTAGGTCTATAACAGGTCTAGGTGAGCTGTCATTTCCTCACTCAAGATGGAGGAGACTTCAGTAGCAGCCAGAATGGGTTGCTCGAGGAGGCTCGAGGAGGTCAGGAAACACACCAGTAGTCAGAAGTGCTGCTCACACACACCAGCGGAAGGTCCTGGTCAATAAGATAAGGGAGGAAACAGAAAATGACAGCTGGTTGTAGGGGCTAATCATACCCATAAAACAGCATCCCAATTATGTCAGTCAGCCACCCAGGTTAATGTCAACATTTTAAAAGCAGGGTGCCTCTAAAACCATATTTAGGCACCTGAATTCCAGAGGCTGTATGTCAGAAGAGCTGAGGACCCATTAGTCCCATCAAAGACAGTGGTAGCTCAGCTCCTCTTTTATGTGCTTAACTTGGATGCAGGAACATCACATCAGTCACTTTGTTCAAAAATTTTGGATTGATTTTCAGCACAATAACATAATCAACAATGCATTTGCATCCGAGATAGTTAAGAGTTTCTTGAGTATGCAAGATTGTGTCTTCTCATTGCCTTTAACAGAGGTGTGGGCTTCTCAAAATACTAGTGAACATGGTGAATAGTAGGATGCTTCTCTCTGGCATTTCTGTACTGGTTCAGGAAGCTGTGGATTTTCTGACATCCTTTAGCTGGCTGTTTTGGGGGCTGCCTATGCTTTTTTAAGGGTATGTCTAGACTGCATCCCTCTGTTGGCAGAGGGATGCAGATTAGG
>CM057846.1:102000541-102013402 GCA_030068395.1 Apalone spinifera
TGGTCAGGTGGTCTGTAATATATCCCTACTGCTAATTTCTTATTATTGGAGATGCCCCAACGGATCTGTCCCCTCGGAGGGACACGATCCAAAATGCCCAAACTCTCCCTATACCTGTCCCTTATGGCCGGCTGAAGTTCTTTTACGTTGTGCTTGGTTCTATTACAGCAACTGAAGGAGTCAGGTTAAAACTTAAACAGTTACAGGTTTATTAAAAAGGCTTATAAATCATATGGTTACAATGGCTATTGCTCTATTTCTTAACTATTGACAAATATAGATCTTTAAAAAAATGGTTACAAAGAAAATAAAGATAGAAAATAGAAATAATGGTAACAAGTGACAGCTTAATCTTTAAAGAGCTCTAAGTCTATTTGTACACTTAAGAAAAAGAACCACATCCAGGTACAATTTTTACCCCCTTCTGTGCCTCTCGACTCCAGCGGGTCAAGCCAAGGCCTGTCCCTCAATTCCTAGGAAAGACGAATACGAGGTGGGCGTCCTCATGGAACCTTGGGAGGCCAATCACCTAACCCGACCAGCAGATAGATGGTAGATTGACACTCAGAGTAAGTGTGCTGCTGGACCCATCTTTATACCCATAGGAGCCCGTATCCTCTTTCTTATCCAAGATGCCAAATTGTAGTGGTCCGTTTTGTGGTGCCATTTTTTACAAGGGAGTTTCAAATAATTTACACTTGCAAGAGAGATAACTAAATTAGGAGTACTGGACATTCTTTGCTGGGCGGAAGATTCCTCCCCCCGCGGACAGCTGTGTGTTCGTATCAATATGGGTTTCAGTCAAGGGCACTGTGAACTCACATGTCTGAGCCTCCTGTCAAGGCTTTCAAAGACCATGCTGTTTTACTGCTCTGTGTGCCCTGCATCTAGGCCAGCAAAGATGGATGTTACAGGGGGGTTCCTGTTTGGCTACAGGCTCTACTTATAGCCAATGAGCTTTAGCATCAGCATAAGATGGACATCTTTGAAGCAAACTGTAATGACATGAAACATGACAACAAAGCTTGCTTGCTTGCTTGCTTGCTTTCTCATGTTAAAAAACTATGTTAAAATAAGAGGAAGAAACGTTCGAGTGATTTTTTTGTCTACACAAATGAGAGGAAAACATAGGAAAACACACATTACTGGAGAAGGTAGGGCACTTTTGGGCAAGAGGAAAAGAAACTAGAAGAGAGAGGCTTAATGATTCCTAATTAATTCAAAGTTAATTATATAACTGATAATCTTGTGCTTAAAATCTTCATATAGAAAATGTTTATAGCAGCAAAGTCACTGTAATTTAACTGCATTAAATTTCACATCATTTTATAAAAGACTGTTCCATTAAACAAGCTGAAGTGAATAACATGGTCTAGTTCTTGTTTAGAAAGATAAGTGTCAAATCATCTAAATCACTAACCTGAATTTCAAAGAATAGCTATATACAGAGGTGATTCGTTGATTGCAAAGCCACTGTGATCATCTGTTTTGACCCTCTATATAACACAAGCTGTAGAACTTCCCCCAAAACAATTCTAGAATATATCTTAGAAAAAGCTCCAGTCTAGTTTTAAAAGTTGTCAGTGTGGACTCAACTAAAACCCTTGATACTCTCAATTATGCTTAATTACTCTAATTATTTTAAAAAAATATGATGCTTTATTTCCCATATGAATTTCAGCCAGTGGATCATGTTCTTTTCTATACTAGACTGAAGAGTCCATTATTAAATATTAGTTCCCCATGTTGATGCATATAACTGTAATCAAGTCACCCCTTAACCTTCTCTTTGTTAAGATAAATAGATTGAGCTCTTTGAATCGATCATCTATTCAAATCCTTTAATAGTTATTTCGGTTTTTGTTTGAACTCTCTCCAATTTATCAGCATCTTTTTTTGAATTGTGGACAACAGAACTGGACACAGTATTTCAGGTGCAGTCATACAAGTATTACAAATAGATGTAAAATAACCTCTCTGTTTCTATCATCCTATTAGCTCTTTTTGGGCAGAGTGTCACACTAGAAATTACTATCTGCTGAGTAATCACCATGATGCCAAATATTTCTGAGAGTCTCTGATTCTCAATATAGAGTCTCCCATCCTGTAAGTATGGGCAAAATTCTTGTTCCCAAATATATATACAGTATTTGAATTTGGCAGTATTACAATGCCCAATGTTTGCTTGCTACCAGTTTCCCAAGTCATTTGTCCATTACATTATTTGCCACTCCCAACTTCTGCATAATGAGCAGACTTTATCTTAATTTTATCTTTTGTCCCAGGTCATTGATAAAAATGTTAAAATAACTAGGCTCAAGATCTGATCTCTGAGGGAACCCATTGGAAACTTATCTGCTCAATGAAGATTCTGCATTACTGTTACATTTTGAGGTCTATCAATAAGCCAGTTTTTAAGCCATTTAACCTCTGCCATTAGTTCTAGTTTTTAAATGAAAATATCAAACAATATCAAATCAAATGCCTTACAGAAGTCTAAGTAGATTACATCAATATTATTACTTTTGTCAACCAAAGTTGTAATCTCATTTTTTTAAAAAGATACCAGGTTAGTTGACATAATCCATTTTCCATAAATACATGCTGACTGGCATTAATTACATTTCCCTCCTTTAATTCTTTATTAATTGAGTCCCATATCAGCTGCTCCATTATCTTGCTCAGGATCAAGGTTTGACTGACAGGACTATAGTTACCCAGGTCATCCTTTTTTAAAAACTGGCACAAGGTTAGCTGTCTTTCAGTCTTCTGGAACTTTCCCAATAGTCCAAGTCTTATTGAAAATCAACATTCCAGTGAGCTCCTCCGACAGGTCTTTTAAAGCTCTTGGATGCAAATTATATGAACCTGTTGATTTATAAATATCCAGCTTTAGTAGCTTTTGCTTAACATCTTCCAGCGATGATAGTGGAATGAAAGGTGTGTTATTATCATCCCCATGTGGTGAGACTACGTTGCTCATTTCCCTCCCATCCATATACAAAACAGAAATATTTATTGAACACTTCTGCTTTTTCTGTGTTATTGTTGATAATCCTGCCATTCCCATCTTGTAATGGACTTACACATTGTTAGGACTAATTGTGTTCCTAATATATTTTAAAACTGCTGCTTATTTTCCTTAGCTCTGGTGCACAGAGTTCTTCATTAATCCTTTTTTTCCTCTTTTCAATTTTCTACAATTTCTAACTTCTGCTTTATATTCATTACTATCAATTTACCCTTTCATCCACTTGTATAGTATTTTAATAATTGTTTATAGTCACCTTCACTTCCCCTCTACAGCAGTTAATTTTTAATCAGTATGGCCTTCTTTCTTGATTGTGGTTTTTGTACATCTAGTAACGTGTTCTTAAATTATTTCTAATTATCATTCACATTTTCCGAGTAAATACTTCCTCCCAGATGATTTGGCTCATAATTGTTTTCAGCTTTTCAGAATTGGCCCTATTAAAGCATCAAATATATATATATTCTGCTCTGGACTTTATTATGAATGTGTTCAAGTTATAATCATTTGTGTCTAAGATAGGATTAATTTTCAGTTCAGTGAAACACTTTTTGAGGTAAGGAATTGCCATCTATAATATTTACAAATACCAAGAATGTTTTAGCATTGGCAGCATGAGACCTCCAGCACATGCCATTCAAATTGAAGTCCTCCATGATCACACAGCTTTTCCCTCTGTACACATTATACTGTACATAGACACATGCATTCTCTTCTCTAGTGTGATTTGGTGATCTGCAGTAGACACCAAGTAACACTCCATCTTGTGCCTTATCTGTTAGGATATTTAACCATAAACATTCAATATAATTATCTTCTAAGTTATCAGTGACTTGGAAATGGGTTATGCTGTTTTTGACAGAGTTCAACTCCCCTTCCCCTTTTGTCTGCTAGATCCTTCCTGAATAGATTCTAAGTTATAGCCACTGATTTTAGCATTCTCGTCATGTGACTCATGTCACCAACTTCAGTAACTGCAACTAGACCGAATTTGTGCTCACAAATTAGCATAACATTTTCTCTTGTCTATTACCTAGCTTCCTGGCACTGGTGTATAGACAATTCAGTAACATCTCATGTCTCTTTGCTTCCTTGATTAACTTTGTTCTCAACACTCTGTTTTGTGCTGAGTATTCATATCTTCCCTTTTCTTCCCTTTCCTTTTTGTCATAAGTTTAAAGCCATCCTGACTAGTTGAACCAGCCTGTCCCTGAGGAGATGGGTTCCCCCTTTTCTGATATGGAAGCCATCTCCTTCTTCCCACATAGGTGGCTCGATGTTTCACAAAACCAAAACCCTTAATCTTTCAACAGTTACCTAGCCACTGAAACACTTTCTGATGTTTCAGGATGAAGAAGAGTAATGAGGCCCATCTACTTGGACAGTATTTTTTTCATTTGCATGCAATAGAATATATGTAAGTATTACAAGTCATCTATGAAAACAATGAGTAATTTGGTGGCACCTTAGGGTATGTCTAGACTACATGGCTCCGTCAACGGCACAGTGGGGCAGTGGGGCAGTCTAGACACGCCGCTGTCAACAAGGGAAGCCTTTGTCAACCGCTCCGGTATGCCTCGTGAAACGAGGTATGATCGTCGGCACAGCGTGGCGGCCATTTTGTTGTAAATGAAGCGGCGATTATTTAAATTGTCGCTTCATTTTGCTATATCAGTAAACTCATCTACATGGCTCCGTCGACGGAGCCATGTAGTCTAGACATACCCTTAGAGACTAACAAACACATAGAATTATGAGCTTTTGTGGGTAAAATTCATTTAATCAGGTGAGTCGTCTATCGCCTATGATCTATGTTAGACTTTTGCACAAATTTTCCATTGTTGTCAGTGAAGCATTTGAACTAGGCATAAGATTAAATTATGAAATGACTCTGTTCTGAACATGTTCATGTGAATAGATAGTAACATTAGGGAATTCATTTGACATAGTGTATTCATTATTTTTTGCTAATAGAAATGCATTTTGAAATTTCTTAATATTCCATTGTTTCTTAGCTTGCACTTCTTGTTTTTTAGCCTCGTCCAATATTCCATGTAGCTATTTTGTCTATATTCCGTAAAATTAAATACACATCAGTCAATCTCTTCTTTTTACCAAGGAAGCCTCAAAAAGATGTCTCACAAGCTGCATGCAATTTATGTTGGCAACTTGGTTAACTAAAAATACAAAAATAGTGAAATCAAAATGAGAGGGGAATGAACATAAGCTTGACATCAAAGGTTGCTGCAGCTGCCCGCCCTAATGTTTTTTGTACTGATGGGCAGATTCCAACAGCCAGACAGCTACCCTATAAGAACCACCATAACTCTGCATCCAACCTACTATCTCAGTCTAAACAACCAAATAAATATAATCCCTTAGAAACACTAAATCCACCCCAACATTAAGACAACACAGAGTGGAACATGTGGACACCTGACTGTGATTCTGCTTTGGTTGAACAGAAAAGAAAATGCAATGGTTAGTCACTATAACAACAGATATAATAAGAAATTATACACCAATAAAATATCCCTAGGATAGGAATCAGCAATTTGTCCTAAACACTAGCCCCATTTTATGGTGAGGTAGGAAGGAAAACCTTGTTGAAGCAATATGAGATGCTAAATGGCTGTTGCTTCTCTCCCAGTTTAAAAGGGCAGTTTCAGGAGGGAAGCTGTCTTTCTCCTGACCAATAAAAAGGTGCCTCAGAGACCAATGGCACAGTGTCAGACAAATCTGAGTTTGTAAGTCAGTTATTTGAAACTCAGAACACATTTTCCCATAGAAACAATGTTATAAATGATATTTATGTTCCCAGGGTAGCCCACAAAAGCCTACTTTAACCCACAATGTATCTGACATACTGGATATGTGCAATGAAAAATAGTAGAAGTAGTTTTTTATTAAACTTGAAAGCTGGTGCTTGAGGAAAGGCAGGTTTAATTAGAGGAGGATGGGCAGGTAGGTGGAGACTTTGAAGGAGACTTTTGGGCATTCTTTGCCTGCTCCCTCATGGGCTTTGTGCTAGCTCCTGCAGCCAGCCTCATCCCCTACTAACCCCTGACCACTGTGGGCTCCAGCAGCCCCCATCCCTACCCATGGGCTGCATGCAGCCCCTGCTCTCCAGGAGGTGATGAGCAGTGTGAGTGCGGGCTGGAGGACTCCAGAGCAGCTGTGGGTGGCTGTGCAGCTGGTGGCTGGAGAGAAGCAGCAGTTTCCCCTTCAAAGTGCCACTTCACTCCAGCCACTGGCTGCGCAGCCACCCCCTGCTCTTCCAGAGTCTTCCAACCAGCACTAGCGCTGCTTGCTGCCACTTGTACCTCTTGCCTGCTTCCCTGAGGCTGCAGGTAGGCCTTTGGGTATTCGTAAGTCAGATGTTTGTAACTCGGGGAGTGCCTGTATAAAAAATAAAGCCAATCTTATTTATTTGTATTAATAAATACCGCTGCAGACAGCACTTATTTTTTTTCTCCCTAGGCTGCACAGTGAAGGTTGGTTAATAGATGTCTTTAAACGCATTCACGGTGAGGAAGCCACATTCTTCATTCCATTAGATCTAGAAATCTCTACTCAGGAATTGAGCTACATCATGAAAAAGGCTGAGCAATGGAGAGGCATCAGTGGAGAAAGACGAAAGGTGAGTAGCGGTGAAAATCTGTGAAAAGAGCTTGTGATGTGTTGATCCAAAAATAAGGGTTGGTTTGCATGGATGTAAGCCAGAGGAAAACAATCACATAATATGAGAGCTTCAGGCAGAGAGCACTGTTACCAGTTCTGTGCTCCAGCTTTTAAAACTACGAGAGACACCACATTCAGAGAGACAAAACTGGAAAGGCCATTTGCACTCATGCTGACTGCAGACTGCTAGTAAAGTTACAGAACCCTAAACTTTTTAAAGAAGGAGAGTTGTTTCCAAGTTCAGCACCCTGATGAGCTAAATGTGGGAGAATGTCCTAGAGCACCACTTCAAGGGAGGTTGCCAGGAGTCTAGTGAAAGTGATCTTGCTATCTCAGTGAGTCACTGCCAGTGTCAGCCAAATTTTGATGTCCTCTGTTTCCTTCCCAGGGGTCCCACATGAGGTAAATAGGCCAATGGAGGGATGATAGGAATTACTATAGAGAACTGTTTCCTGGGTGTCTGGCTGGTGAGTCTTGCCCACATGTTCAGGCTTCAGCTGATCGCCATATTTGGGGTCGGGAAGGAATTTTCCTCCAGGGTAGATTGGTAGAGGCCCTGGAGGTTTTTCGCCTTCCTCTGTAGCATGGGGCACGGATCACTTGCTGGAGGATTCTCTGCATCTTGGGGTCCTTAAACCATTTGAGGACTTCAATATCTGAGATATAGGTGAGAGGATTATTCTAGGAGAGGGTGGGTGAGTTTCTGTGGCCTGCACTGTGCAGGAGGTCAGACTAGATGACCATAATGGTCCCTTCTGACCTTAAAGTCTATGAGTCTATTAGGAGCCACATAAAGGACGGGTGAAAGGCATTAGGTGGACTGAACATAGAATACCTACTTTGGGTGACAAAACTGGAGGATTCATATTGCCCTTCTGCCTCCCCACCTCTTATGTACTGTTTTATACTTAGACTATACATTATTTGGAGGCAGGAACCATTTTTTTCTTCTGTGATGTACAGCACCTAGCACAGTGCAGTCCTGGTCTATGAATGAGGCTCTTAAGCACTACTGCAGTGGAAATCAATAACAATAATATCAGTGTTCCAGTATGTACCCATGTCTTTCTCCCTCACTCTTAAGCTGTAAGCTGCCATCATTTACTTTCTAAACTACTACTTTTAATATGTTAATGAGCAATCATTAATTTAACCAGGGACAGATTTACAAATTCATGAACTCCTCTATGCCAGTGGTTGGAAGCGATCACTAACTCTTTGTGCAGTATCTTTTTCAATTCAGAAAATATAGCTAGTTAGTTACAGATATGAAATAAATGAGTCAGTTGCATCTTTATATTCGGCACTGGATACAAATTCTATTTTGACTTTTATTATTTTTAAAATATACTGAAACTAGTGATTTCAAATGAGCTTCTGCAAATGTTGCAAGTCTCTCTGTAGCTGCAGCTAAGAGATCAGCAGTTTATAGCTTCAGTTGTCACTGATATAAAAATGTGACAATGGTAATTATTTTCCAGTGTCTTTCTTGATGATAGTCTGGACACAGAAAGGGGAAATAAAAAGGTGATGCACTTACTGAATGTAAAAAACCCAAATACTCGGTAAGGGCATGTCTTCACTTGCCACACAGGAGATCAATGTTCTGGGGTTTGATTTAGCAGGCCTAGTATAGACCCATAAATTGAATGCTGTAGGTAGCTCCAGCTGGCACCTACTCTTTGCAGTTGCCAGGAGTAAGGGAAGACAAAACAGGATCATTTGCTCCCATCAGCCTTCCACTGGGTGGATGCTTCCAAGCTCGGTTTAAGGTAAGCCAACTCCAGCTACACATTCTGTATGCAGTTGCGTACCTTAAGTCGACCTTCCAGGTCTAGTGTAGACTTGGCCTAAGTTTAGCTTTTCCTAAAGTGCAGCGTGCTTAGCCTTATTTGTGGGGAGGGGGTGAAGGGGAAGAATTTAAAGTATAAAATTGCATACCACAGAAAACTAAGACATTCCTTGGATAACATTAATTTCTTGTTAATGTGAAAAAGCAAGTTTAATTTTTTATACTGGGTCAAAGCAAAATAAATGATTTTGTTTTCACTTCTGCCTAGTACATAAAAATGAGGCTAAATAAACTCATTTCATAAGCCCGAGCAACTACTGACATATTGAAAATTATGGTAGACTAGGCAACTGCAAACAGCCTTTTTCTTTTTAAGGGACTACTACGCTATATTATTCAGCTTACCGTTTTTTTTTTTCAATAACATAGAAAGGGCTCAGAGAGAAAAGTAAGGGAATTAAAAGAGAGGAAAGAATAAAAAAGGGAAATAGAAAAAAGGGAAAAATTGTAAAGTTAAAAGTAGTCTGATATCAGATAGAAGAAATCTTCCAATGTAATTGACAAGTACTAAATTAAATATTTTTTACATAATAAAACTACTGAAAGAAATCAGACACTTAGAAATATTTTTAAAAAATGTTTATAGAAGCTTTGCTCATGGTGTAGAATTTTGCATGTTTATCATGGTAGTCTTGCAGTGTATAGCCCTGATCCTTTAATGTTACAGATCCCTGCAATTATTAAAAATGAATGTTGCCTTTAAGAAACGTTTTTTCCCAGTTCGGCAAGTAAATTATTTGTGGTGTCAGCTGGACACCTTTAAGAAATCAGCCATCTGATATGGATAGATAGAGATAGTGGGAGAAATAAGTTGGACAGTGGGTGGGAGAAAGTGATGGACCTGTGGGCATAATGCTAAATTCTGCACCAACAAAATGAGCGGGAATTCTAACATTGATTTCTAAGGGCTCAAGATCAAGCTCATCATGAGTGTAATATATGAGAGCAGAATGCTGCCACTTCTTTCCTGAAACTAAACACCTAAGCTATATATACAACATAGTAATAATATTAAGGGATGCCTTCTAGAGACATGTGTTTTCTTATGTTTGTTAATTATATCAGAGTGATAGTTAGTCATAACAAAGCAAAGATTTTGTTATATGGCTACATCTGGGTAAATCTAATATTTATAATGTAGCTGTTGTCTGATAAGAAAGCTCTAAAAACACACACAGTTAATTGCTTGAAATCATGGTCATGCAGCCCTGCCTGACTGCATTTCAGTACAGGATCAGGACTATTGGCAGTTTTTTATATGATCCTGGGCTTTGCAGATCTGGAAGTGCTTTTGTGCTGTGAATTAGCATAAGATATTTATCTTGTCCCTTTCTTTTCATTCTATTTAATTGTTCAAAGTAATCAGTTTGAAAGACACACCACCAGGCCTTATAGCGTACAATATTAATGTGATCATTTTTAAATGAGATACCAAGTTAACTGTGAGCAGTTCTGCAAATGATAGTGCAAGAATGCCAAATCGTATATCTCTATCTATATAAATATATAGCTACATTAAATAGAAGCAGTCCAAGTAAATATTCAGTCAAACCTTTTAAAGAAAATTAGGTCTAGGCCTTTGCAGTATTTCCTCTCTCTTAACCATGTGCTTCTCATTTTTATCTTCTGGATTAAAAATTACCCCATAAATGGATATTTTATAATATGCTTAATTTCCTTTTATTAAATTGATAAATGCAGCTGCAGAGGACACATTTACAGTATGATGAGAATTTAAGGTTATTGCATTTTATAATTTTTATATTGTTCAGACAAGCGATTTGTCATTTCTGGAAAGACAGTCATGCCATCATTTCAAAGTATTTTTAGCCATTCTTTTGATAGGAAAAAGGTCACTTTCTGTAGTCAGAGAAGACATCACTCTATTAAACTGATTTGCCTACATGCAGATTTTGTCATTTTTACCTCATTAACTATTTATCATAGAGTAAAAAATATATATATTCATGAAGGGGCAGCTAGCAGCCTGATGGAGCTGGAACTAATATTTTGCAACTCTAATGATTTTTTGCATCCTTAATTAGATAGCATAAGGTTGATATGATTAGGTCAGGATGTAGTGTTTTTCATTAAAATACATTTTAGAAGCTGTATTCATAATTTGCCCCTGCAATTAAAAATGAGCCCATGAGTTTAATATTATCACCCCAATTATTATCCCATGGAAAAGTATACCTTTCATAAATTTGTGCCGTAGGACCTTCATTAACAACAAAAGGAAATAATATTTCCAGGTATATAAATTACATGGTCACAATCACATTTATGTAACAATTTGGAACATATTAGTGGTTGGGAAAGACTTCAAGATTCAGGTAGTTGATTTCAGAAATTTGCTTTATTATTTTTGGAGAATTAATTCACATTGCATTTAAGAAGCAAGCTGTAGAAAAGTAAAAATACCACCTTAAAGAGCCACACAAAGGCACTTGTGATGGTGGTAGAGTAAGAACTGCATTAATAGTGGCTATAGGCCCTGATCCTGCAATCTGATCTATTCAGGCAGCCTCTTATTTCTGCATGCAGACCCATAATTGAGCTTGGCATGGTTGAAGGGTTTATCAAACTGCAGGATGAGAGCAATAGTTAAGGTTGAATACAGAAAAATATAACATTGTTCCAGTGCTAATAAATAGTCACTTGTGTGTGTGGGGGGAGTGTCAAAATTATCGATTTAGCCTAGGCTTTTTCTTTTAGCAGATGAGCCACATTAAGTACTAGAGTAAGTACTAGAGATCAGATAAAACTCCATTGTCAAATTCCTAGAATAAGTTAGATAACAATTCGGAGCTTTGTGTCAGCTGGTATTTTCTCCTTCTAAGTTGGGACAGAGACCATCAGGATTTAGGAAAACACTGATGTATACCTACTGGGTGTACTGTCCTATCTCAGGGCAGCTAACCTACTTGCAATGAGGAAGAATGAGTCTCCTCTGCTGCCTTAGTTGTAAGCCAGGCTGCGGTTCATGCACTAAGCTCCAGAGGTCCCAGGTTCAGTTCTGCCTATTGATGTTACACATGCACTTAAGTTCATCCCTAGTTGGGGAAGTAAACTTAAGCACATAGTTTACTTTAAGAATGTGCTGAACAGTGATGATTTTCTGATTTGGAGCTATAGTGACCAGATCCCTAACAGGCCTGACAATGTAGCCCAGTGATGAGAGCACTGGACCAGGAGTCAGGAGATTAGGGTCCTCTTCCCAGTTTATCTACTAGCCTGACGAGTGACCTTGGGCAAGTCATTTCACCTGTCAATTTCCCCATCTATACAATGGGGATAATGATATTGACCTCTGTAAAGCGCTTTGAGACCTATTGATGAAAAACCATACAAAGAGGAGCCACACGGGGTATAGTATAACCCGCTAGATCCAACTCAAAAGGCACCGCTGTTGGCACCGGTATTCTTGCTCCTCACAAGGAGTAAGGGAAGCTGACTGGAGTGTTTGCTCCCCTCGGCCTCATGCTGTGTGGATGGCATGGAAATGTGATGTAAGATACGTCAAGTCCAGCTATGTATTTTACATAGCTGGAGTTATGTATCTTACTTAGACCTTCCCATGCGGTGTAGATCAGACCAACATGAATGACAGGATAAACTTAAAAAACAACAAATGGTCTGGTAGCACTTTATAGACCAACAAAACATGTAGATGGTATCATGAGCTTTGGTGGACACAGCCCACTTCTTCAGAAGACCGGAGTTTTGAGTTTAGAATATGCAGACCCAAAATAAATAGGGGAGAAGAAAGAGGGGGGAAGGAAAAAAAAGGAAGGAGGCAGGAAACAAGAAGCAGAGTAAATATCAAAGGAAAAACAAGTAGGCAGAACTGGTAATCTTTAAGCATCTGAAGATTGGAAAGTTAAAAGAAAGCAGATAAGGATCAAAGGATAGCCATAGATAGGAAGGGTACTAGAGCAAGAATCTACACAAAGAGCTATTGGCACCTTCATTGAATAACAGGGATAGAATCTGTCCCTCAGTTATTTGACCATGCCTGGTTCTTATCTAGTGAAGTTAAGATCCAAATACTATCCACAGGTTAACTTTAATCACAAAAATCTTAGAAGGAAACGATTTAGATGAAACAAAAACATTAGTATGGCCAACATGAACCCAAAATATCTGGAAAAACTTAAAAAACAACGAATAGTCTAGTAGCACCTTAAAGACTAACAAAATATGTAGATGGTATCATGGGTACAACCCACTTCAGATGAATGGAATATTAAAAGTCCAGTTCCAGAATAAATAGGGATGGGGGGGGGGGGGGGGG
>CM057846.1:102022483-102033018 GCA_030068395.1 Apalone spinifera
GTCTGTAATTGCCCGGATCGCCTCTAGAACCCTTTTTAAATATTGGTGTCATATATAAATATTGGTGTCATAATATACAGCCCTCATTTGCCTGAGATTTGGACAAGGGTCATGAATTATATCCAAATAGCTTACTCAGTACAGAGAGATATTTATTTTCTTGCTATTTCCACTTTGCAATATTTAGTGAAGTTTTCTAAGTAAAAATTTCATTGGTGCATTTGAAATCTGGCACCAATGTCTAAAAAAGCGGGCCAAATAGGGTTTATTATTGTAAATGTTCATGTCTTCTAATGCATGTCATAAGACAAAAAGAAACTTGCTCTAAGTCCATAAGAGAGTAAGGAATCCCTGCCAACAGCAAAAAGAGAAGAAGGAAAATTGTCTGTTTTATCAGGAACATGATCTGTGGTATTTTGCATCTGGAGAGGGGATTATTGCTTGTTGACGAGAATGGGTATCATAGCATCATAGTGCTGAAATGCCCCTGAGCAAATGTCTTCTCCTGATTCTCCTTCAGGGGCTTGCAACAATAAAGAGAGAACCCACTATACCATTCCATCAATTGACCTGTAGAATGTGGTCACCTCCACATTTGATTCGTCAGCTGTCAAATTTTCTTATGCACTCATATGAAGTACACATGCAAACTATACATGCAATTGCACACACATTTTTCCCATATTTTTAAATCTGTTCTTGTCAAGCTGCTAAATAAACAATTAAGTGGGGGCTACACATAAATGGATCTCTGTATTCATAGTAGTATGTATTTGACAGTTGATGTAATCATAATATAAACATGATATGTAGCTGCATCAAGGGAAGAGCAGGGAATGTTCTGTGGAATGACATTAAAAAGAATAAAAATAAAAACATTTTGTTTTGATACAAACTAAATGTTTGGTTCTGATTTTGACTTTTTTATTTTATATTATATATAAAATATTATGGTTTAAAAAAATTTAAATTAGCTTCTGTCTGCCTCTAGTCATGAAGCTGATGATTGAGTGCCTTTACCACATAAGAACTGCCTCTACTTTATTATAGCCACATAATCTATTAGTGGTCCCTCTCATACAAACTAATGGCTTCAGAATGTCAGTTTTGTGGGCAAATTATGCCAAATATCTAATAAGTCATTAGCCTTGAATTAAAATAAAAGGAAAATCCAGTAATAAGGACAGCTTTGTATGACAGGATCAAGGAATTTTCATTTTATTTATTTTTTTCTGTGATAATTAAGATAGAACTAGTACTGTGTCATTACACTGAGTCCTCATTAATAACTTATTATTAATCTACCTATTCATAAAAAGTAGTAATTCATAGGGAGAAAAAAAACATTTTCCTTATTTCTATGTTGTACCCTCAGTGTTATAAACAGGAGAATCACAAATCTGCTGTTTATAATAAATACATTTTTTTAAACTTATTTTTCTCCTGCTTACATTTTAATTATTACATTTTAAAATTACACTAACCCTGCATCCCCAAGCTGTGTGTGTGTGTGTGTGTGTGTGTGTGTGTGTGTGTGTGTGTGTTTGGGGGAGTCTCTACTACAGTGGCACCAAAACAAGGTGTCTGTGTCTAGACTGGCAAGTTTTTGTGCAAAAGCAACTGCTTTCGCGCAAAAACTTGCCAGCTGTCTACACTGGCCGCTTGAATTTGTGCAAAAGCACTGACGTTCTAATGTAAGAAATCAGTGCTTCTTGCACAAATACTTTGACGCTCCCGTTAGGGCAAAAGTCCTTTTGCGCAAATGTATTTTCGCAAGAGGGCCAGGGTAGACAGCTAAGGACTGTTTTGCGCAAAAAAGCCCCGATGGCTAAAATGGCGATTGGGGCTTTCTTGTGCAAAACCGTGTCTAGATTGGCATGTACGCTTTTGCGCAAAAGCGCTTTTTACTCAAAAGCATCCATGCCAATCTAGATGCTCTTTTCCGCAAATACTTTTAACGGAAAAACTTTTCCGTTAAAAGCATTTGCGGAAAATCATGCCAGTCTAGATGTAGCCGGTCTCTCTTGTTCTGTAGAGAGAACCTAGAGAGAATGATGATTAGGAAGTTGAGAAGCTAATAGGTGACACCTATCCCCGTGCCCTCCCCCACGCAAGGAATGCCCCAGTATGAGGAACTACTATTAGTTAGGGTGCAGGTTTGATATTTCAAAGTTGGATAAATACTTTGGGTGCTACTTTGCCCTTTGACCTATGCACCCATGCAAGGGTACAATTGAGGAAATAAGACACTCCACCCAGCCCAATAAACTCCCATGTGAGCCACTTAGATCTTATGTCTACTTCCTGACAAGAAAATGGAAAGGAGAGGGGCAAGAAGTGGTCGGAACTTCATATTTGACCCCTTCCAGCCAGTGCAGATGGGACAGTGCTCCAGGTTTTATAATTTGCTGCTGCGATAAGCAGCAAAAAATTACTAAACCACAAAGCTGGAGGGGGAGCAGATAAGGCACTAATTCTTTCCTATGACAACCTATATACTGTGCCAGTGAGAACATCTTAATCTATCCATCCATGTGTGAGGGCATGATTTTCTCAAGTTTTGGTGAAAGTATCTTTTGACGTCTTAGATGGGAGGGAACAACCTTCCAGTGGCCACCCTCAATTGGCCATCACAAGATCTTGATGGACCTAAGCTGGAGTGGAGATTTCTATGTAAAGCCAAGCACCTTCCCACCATGGGATGATTACAGGGTTTATAGATTACAGGGTATAGATTACAGGGTTTTGTCGACAAAAGTGGCCTTTTGTCGACAAAATTATACCTGCATCTACACTGCCGCCGAGTTCTGTCAACATAACATCGACAGAACTTGGCAGTTTTGTCGACGGTGGTAAACCTCATTCTACGAGGAATAACGTCTTTTGTCAACAGAGTTCTGTTGACAGAAGGCGTTATTACAGCTACACTGTCCTTTGTGTCTACACTCTCATGTCGACAAAGCGGCTTGCTTTGTCGACAGAACTGGATGTAGTCTAGACACTCTTTGTCGACAGTATTTGTTGACAAAAGCCTGTAGTTTAGACGTACCCCAAACCTCCAAAGAGTTCAGGAGTGCAGCATATGACAGGAGAGTCAAACCACTGCTCGCAAGTCACATGTGGCTCATTTACACTTAAAGAATGGCTCGCTGAGCTCCCCTTACCCTTCCTCCCCATTCTCTACCAACTATACTGGGGGAGGTGAGAGAGTAGGTCTTCTGTCCTGTGGCAGAATGATGGGGCTAAAGGCTTCTTCCCAGTGAGATGAAAGTCTTGCGGGGGATGCCTGCTGGGCTGGGGGCTTTATCAGGAATGGGACTAAAGCCCTGAGCCTTGGCAGGTGCCTTCTGACCCCACTTCCAAAAGAGCAGAAGCCCCATGTCCATCCCACCATGGGACTGAAGCCCCGAGCTCTGGCAAACACCTCCTATGTCCTGTAGGCCTGAAGCCCCAAGGATCTTTGACTCCTGATGGGGCTGAAGCTCCAAAGCCCTGGCAGGTGCACCTGCCCCTTGAACTTCTGAAAATTGCCATATGTGGCTCAGCGGGTCAGTAAGTTTGATCACCTCTGCATACATTCTCAAGTCTATCTCATTATAAAATTGTTATCATCACATTTGAAATATTGTATTAAATGTTGCTTTTAATTCACTGCTGTGTCACAGAGAAACTCTTGTCACAAATAATGACCCATGTTTATGTAACACTTACCATATTTAATACTTTAGTGTGGCAGGGACAGCCAAAGAACTCCCCAGCCCCTTTTTTCTAGTTTGCTGCTGATGCCATGAATTAAAGCCCAACAATTCAAAC
This sequence comes from Apalone spinifera, assembly GCA_030068395.1. Classification (NCBI taxonomy): domain Eukaryota; kingdom Metazoa; phylum Chordata; order Testudines; family Trionychidae; genus Apalone; species Apalone spinifera. The sequence continues at coordinate 102,026,297 of CM057846.1, forward strand.
CTTACTCAGCAAAACTCTTGTTGTGTATAGGAGTCTTGCCTGACAAAAAGAAAACCCCATGGATTGGTTCCTTAGTTCATTAATAACAATCAGGGAAACAGCCCAAACTAGCTTTGTTAATTTTGGCTTTTCTGAAAACACTTGGGGTTTGTGGTTGGATGAGTGTTTTACGAATGGAAAACAACAGAGTAAAGAAAAAATTCAGTTATCAGTGCATTTATTTTAAAAAATGCACTTGACAGTGACCCTTTAAGAATTTTAGCCCCACTTGTACTTGTTTTTTTCCTGTTTATTTTGTTTTTTAAAAAATTCTGATGAGCTATAGACAGACTTGAGACTTGTGAACCTGGGAACCTAGAAATTCCTGCTGATAAGACAAGGTTTAGAGATGGTTACTTTCGTTACTACTTTATTAATGGCATTGGTAGGAGGAATGAGCGTTGAATGCCACTTGAATAATAACATTGAGGATGTAGGTTCCTTTGCCATTTGGAAACCAGTGTCTTTTCTAACATGTTTTCCATTTCAAAAGCTATTTTTAATGTATATGTCTATAATATATTTCAAATAGCTAGGAAATACTTTCTATTAGCTTCCCACTTCATGTTTTTATGATAGTAATATGAGCAGCAGGTACACAAGAATTGAAATTTTTCCATTTTGGGGAAGGACACATTCTGTACCACCCACCATAGCACTGGGGATAGATGAGTTTACCCTCCTTGCCTTGACTTCGGGGCTTAATGAGCTCTTTTCCTCTTCTTGCTTCCCTTATGTATGCCCCTGAGTGAGGCCATCTCTAACGCTTGTTTTCCTCCCGCTTGGACAGTTTGTACTCTGATCCTTCAAAGAACAGCAGGCACCAATCCCCCAGTTTTACATGGATTGTAAACATTTCAAAGGAAATTCTGGCCCTATTGACATCTGCTGGGGCTGTGCCACTGATGTCTATGGAAGCAGGATTTTAGTCTACATGTGGACCAAAGTTTCAGTAGAAAAGAAGTGAATGTCTACTGACACGCTTGGCAGCAATTTGAGGCTGCTACTCCTTGTCACCCTGAGCTAAGTCCTGCTTTGACTCATTATCACAGAGTGGTCTTCTCTGAGTCTCCCTCCCCTTCAGTACAAGCTACCTTCACCACCACTGTGCTTCACTATGCTGTTCTAGGAGGTCATTGCCTGTAGTACTGTTTATATATTTACAAGTCCCACTCAGCTTTTCTTGTTACTTCTGGGGGGGCTAGAGAGGGAAGGCAGCAGTTCTATCAGCAGCCAGCTCTGCCTTCCTTCAGGCTCCCCCTTTGTCAGAGCTTCCTTCCTCTCCATTGATCTGCACAGCTGCTGTGCTTGCTCCCCCCTCTAATTAGCCTTGCAGCTGGAGCTCCATTTGTTAATTGGACCTCTATTTAGATCCCAATTAACCTATATTGGTAAAAATGTGTGTGAGAAGGTTTACTGAGTCAGCTCTTGACTCAGAACCTCTGTCACACCCATGACAAGCAGAAGGTCCTCTGGCAGTGGTGCTTCAGCTGCAGGAGGAGTATAAGATTCTGGTTGGAGTGTACACTCATCTGTGGTGCCTGCAGCCCTGCATGGTAGGGGACCCCGACAAGGAAGGTGCAGTTGCCTTGAAGAAAAGCAGAGCTGGACTGAGGAATTTAAGACACTTAAAATCTTTCACTGTTCTCTTTTTGCAGCACTGTAAACATACCTGGATTTCATGGGGAATGAGTGGGGAAAATATGACAGCATGTTTTGACTGTTCTAGAGGTTTCTATGTTCTTGTAATGTATGGATGAGAAATCACTCCTATGAATTATTTTAGCATGGCTCACATCCTGCCTAAGAGGAGGAATTTTTGCATTGGTTATAGTCTGTTATAATCGGTAACCCATTGGTTACAAAGGGTTTTCCAAACCTTTTACTAAGGTGATCGAGCCACCTTGCATTTTGGAGAAGCACATTTTTGAGAGGTGGCCAGAATGGTGCTGTAGCTCAATATACCAGGTCACAATGCACGGACTTGGCCCTACAGATCAGGAGCTGCCTCTACTGGTAAGCCTGGGACAGGATTGCTCTCTAACCTGTTCACCCTTTGGGATCTTGCAATCCATGCAAGGCTAAGAGAAGTTTAGATAGATCTGGGCCCAGTGATGAGTTTAATGTGGCCTCACACATGGTGAGCCATATAGAACCTTCCTGCAATCTATTCATGGGTTGGGACCGACTTCTTCGAAAACAAAGGTTAAGTGACATTCCTGGGTAAATTAGACCTCAAACTTCAATTATGTAATGTAAACTAATTGCAGTATGACTAGAAAATGTTTTAGGAAAAGAAAACATAATAAAAACTGCTTTTTGCTTTGAAAATAACATTCCTTTGCCATGTTTACGGCCCGACATTGCAGCACAGGAAGGAAAGGGGAAGCGAGTCAGAAGAAAAGCAAGCTTATGTCTGTATTATTTATTATTTCATGGCTAAGTTGAGTGAAAAACAAAAAGTGACCAAAGAGTAAAATGTTGACAAGTCACGTTTTAAAAAAGTATTCTAATTTTGCTCAAATTGGCAGTTAGTAAATAGCAATAAGGAATTTTGTTTTTTTTAAATATTTGAGGCCTTATTCTCATTTACACCATTGTCCATTTAAGTGAATGCATTTAAGTGAGTGTAGTTTATTTGCCAGAGCTGTGTAAAGCAGCCTTCATATAAAAGAAAATTGAGCTTTTGATTTTTAAACTTGACAGTATCCCTCTAACTTAAGCAGGAAGAAACTTTGTGTACACATGCAGTACGCTGCTTAATCTATGAACAGAAAGTGTCACTGTTGTCCTTCATTAAATGTGTAGTAGTGTTTAGAGATGTCTTTAAGCTAAATGTTTGGCATCATTATTATTTTTTTAATGGAATAAAGGTCTTTGCAATTCAGATGAAAAGGAAACATTGTACAGTTTAAACAAAATGTAGTGGAAAGATTTGAAAGGGCCAAGGATGCTGCAGGTCAAACATTTATTCTGTTTTCTCAGTGATGTGGCATCATCATGACAACAGTATGTCGTTTCTTTTCTAGTTGATATGTAGCTAAGCAAAGATTCTGACTTTAAAGCTCAGGATTCTAATTCTCAGCCCACCCATTTAAAAAAAAATTATCCTTAAATCTGGACAGAAGTTTTATGGTACAAACCAGTTAAAACAAATCTGAGAGTTGAGATTATTTTTGTTTAGCGTTTTCAACCCCTGGTTTGTATCAGACATATTGTTTTCCATATTTGAATTGAACAGTGTATGAAAAGTGGTGAAAACCATCATAGGTCATTATTGGTTTTGTTTCAGGAAGGAAAAAAACCCAATGATTCTCTCATTTTTCTTTTTTTTTCTTTAAAAACAAGAACTAAGGAGAAAGATTATGCTTCCAGATCTCAATATATAGTATCACAAAGACAGGCTGGGGCACATTTCATAATAGTATTTTATTAAACATCTGAAGTTCACTCCTACCAGCTGCCTTTTAACTGGACCATTGAATTATGACTTGATATCTCATACCTTTTCTAATATTGCTATTTAAACGTGGAGGATTTTTTTTCCAAATTGACACAAGCACTTGGCCATATTCTATTATCATTCCCCTGAACTATACTAGGGGATACATTCGAATTAAGATACACAACTTCAGCTACATTAATTGTGTAGCTTAAGTTGAAGTATCTTAATTTGAATTTTGGCACCGTCCATGCCACAGGAAGTCGAAGAGAGCATGCTCTTCCTTCAACTTCCCTTACTCCTTGTAGAAGCAGGACTGCCGGCATCGATGGGAGCACCCTCTCAGTTCAAGTGTTCACTAGATCCACTAATTCGAACCTCAGACGATCGACTGCAGCTGCTTCAATCTTATCTATAGTGTAGAAATGACCATTTATACAGTGCAATGTAACTGCAGTCAAACATATTGCATCCATGACAGCTTAGGCACATTTTTCTAAAACAAATATTTCCAGCCTGGATGTTAATTTGTAATAGGACAATAGGAGGAAATGAGAATGAGAGAGTTAGTTCAAACTCGCATTTATGACACCTTTTTCTTTCAACTTTCCTCACTTCTAAACAGAAACTTAAGCTCTTACTAGCTGACCAATATTTAAAATACCACTGTTCTTGTGGTATTGTCACTGTGCAAGCACACATTTCAGGGAATTGTAATGTTTTGACTGAAACTACCATGGGAAATACAAAATGGAAGGGCATCACTAAACTGCAGTGTTTAGAGAACAGGTCACATTGTACCCATGTACCCCAGGGGTTACAAGGTTCTAATTGAGGATATTTCTTCGGCCAGGGTCTGTTTTCAAATGGACCTTACAGGGCTTGAGATGGGTAGATCTTGAATCACAGCTGGAGTAAAGCACAAGTTTTGCGGAAAAACAAAAATATTTTGTTTTAAGGAAATTTTTAATTACTTAGGATACATCTACACAACACGCTTATTTTGAAATAGCACATCTACACTACAGGAAAGCCTCAAAATTATTCTGAGGCAGGCTACCCTACTGCAGCCATGCTACCTCGATTGAGAGCCCCAAGAGGCACTGGGGAGTAATTACTTTGAATGGACCTGGAGAAGAGCTATTTCAAAATAGCAGTAGTGGAGCATCCATACTACTGCTATTCCGAAATAGCTATTTCAGAATAAGCATTATTCCTCTTGGAATGAGGTTTACAGATTTCTAAATAAGCCATTTATTTTGAAATAACAGAATTACCATGTAGATGCTCGCATTGTTATATCAAAATAATGGCCGTTATTTCGAAATAGCTGTGCTGTGTAGATGCACCCTTATTTTAAATCTTGACAGCATAAAACTGAAAATGTAACTGCTCAGTTTATATCAGCTTAAGGGCTTATCTAGACTACGCGGAACAGTCAAAAGAGGAGCTCACTTCTTCTTCCGAGCTCACTTTTGAAAGCAGAGCTTTCAAAAATGAAAGAAATTTAGACACAGCTTTTTCAGTGAACCCCCCCTTTTATCAAAAAGCTGTGTAAACCTAAAAAATTTGCAGATCCTCTTTTGACTGTTCTGTGTAGTCTAGTTAAGCCCTAAGAGTCCTATATTAGGTTATTTGAGCCTGGAATAGCATTGTGTGATAGTCATGCTGTGTTCTGGGGCCCTTACAAAAACAAGGCATTTGTACCATTCTTCACTGATACCTCTGTAAGTCCCCTGACTTTAAAAGGAAGTGCCTTAATTTGCATCAGCACACATCAGAGGAGAATCAGGCTCAAGATTGCCTGGGGTTGAAATGAACAAAATGTAAAGTTCATAGAGATGGTTCATTTGTTCATTATTATTGTTTCACTTTTCAGGGCAGTCCTTTTGCCCCAGGATTACGTGAGGAGACACTTTTATAATTCTGATTACTCATGAACTCAGATCCAGAGACATATAATATATGAATACATTGTTCAGAAATGGTTGAAGGCTGTGGAAGTATTTTCTATGCACCGCTGCCCAGTTCCAAAACTGCATGTGTCATCTTATCACATACAGCACATTAAGTGCTGGTCATATAAATTAGATCTGCCCTATGGGTATATTAAATTGAAAACATAACTTTTTTGGAAACTGTCCTGTTTTATTTCTTGTTTTGTTTGTTTGTTTGGTTGTTTCGTTTTCTGAATCATCATAGATTGTTTGGACCATTTCAATAGTTTTTTTCTTACTCTTTGTTGCTCTCTCCCTGAACATATGCCAATGATCAAGTGCCCAGTTAGATAGCTGAGCAACTTATGTTGGAAGAATTCCACAGGAGGTGAATTATTGAATGTCTTTTTTTCCCCCGTACAACTGACATAAAATTTGAGTTTATGCAATTTGTAGGTTATTCATGATGAAAAGAGTCTTGAATACTTTAAACAATTAAGGTCAGCACTTGAGTTCATGTGGTTTCTTTTCTTTTGTTGTCCTGTTATAGTTTTGAGCTCCAATTAACACCCCATCTGTAAATGTAGCAGTTACATTGGATTATGTCACTCACATTACACCTTGGGGTGCCAGATCCTCGTAATTCTTTACTCCACCAGTGCCAGAGACTGATTAAAGTGTGCTGGCTTGAAATGGCACTCAGTTCTTTCCTGTGTTTCTTCATCCTTGCCAAAAATCATGACAATCAACCAGCAGTCACTGACAGGACTCCCTAGCTTAGCTCTGCCAAGTGAAATTAAAAAACAGAAGAAAACGTGCTACACCAGTATTAGATCAGGTGGTTTCTCCCTAGGAAACTGCCTATTGAGGGAATTTAGCTAACACTCTTCTTATGTTAAAGACACTTTATGTCACAGCTGTGGGCAGCAGAAGGAGGAGACTTGGGGGCAGACATAGGAGGGTTCTGTATTAAAGGAAATAATAATGTGTACAGAATACACATATAGCTGGACAGATACATTTGTCAGTCTATACATTTGGCAACTATACACAGAGCTGATTAAAAATAATGTACATAATTTCAAACTAGAGACATTTAACAGGCAAATGGTGAAGGGCTGAAAATGGTGGTAGTGATCTAAAATATTTAAGAACATAAGAATATAATAACATAAGAACGGCCGTCCTGGGTCAGACAAAAAGGTCCATCTAGCCCAGTATCTCTGTCTGTCGACAGTGGCCAGCACAGTTGCCCCAGAGAGGGTGGACCAAAGACAGTGATCAAGCGATTTGTCTCCTGCCAT
>CM057846.1:102050690-102063129 GCA_030068395.1 Apalone spinifera
GAGGAACCTCAGCTGCTATAACCCATCATAGCATCATCGATGTCAGTGAAACTGTGCCAGATCCCACAAGTTAACATTCCATCTCTGACAGCATCCCAGGGACAGCTTTTCCTTTTCAGCTTTGCTTGGACAAACCTGGGTATTTAGAGTGCGCTCCTCACTACTACACTTTGATGTATGTAAATTTGTACTGCACAACCTACACTTTCATTATACGTGTATTCAAAAGATAAAGTTAGTATAATTATTTATTTGTATTATGGAACCTCAAATGAGATCAGGACTCCTTTGTGTCAGCTGCTGTACAAACATTAAGTAAAAACCAGCATCAGCCCCCAAAAGTTTAAAATTTAACTCAACACAGCACAGAAGGATTGAGAGATGGGATTTAATGCTCAAGCAGAGGGAAACAATATTCTTGGTTGCAAATGCCACTCTTGGGGGTTTTTGTTGTTTTTTAAAATTATATTGGGGTAGAGTTTTGTTTGAAAGGGATTAGAGACAAAGGAAGGGGGAGATTTTTGAAAGGAGGGAGAATAAAGGGGACAAGGAAAAAGAGAAGAGGGGAGAGAAAGGGAGCATGGAAGGCAGGTGCAGTTGAGGTTGAGGAGAAGGGACTGCAAGAGAGTAAGCTGAAGCAAACAGCCAATCAGTATATCTAGAGCAGCAACTGTAAAAAGACAGGTAACATCATGAGCATCTGAAAGTCCCAGCTGTAGCTACTTGCAGCTCTTGTTGGCTGAGTTTCTGCATGCCCTTCCCAGCAATTTTTCTTCTCTGAGTTCGTATGATTGGCATGAGTTCTGATGCCCCCAGTGGCAGTGGTGGGGGACTTATATCCTGCAAAGTACTGGATTCACGAGAATAGGTAACCTGGGCTGGATATCAACTCTCCTTCCTACTGCCTCTCAAGGTACCTGTACAGCTGCTTGTCTCTGTGCTTGTCAGCTCTTTTCTGGGTGACCCCTCCTGACAGAATCTAAGTTCTGTTTTCCAAGTAGCTTCAACTGCCTTACTATTTATGAAATAATCATACATGGCAGGCAAGAGGGTAAACACATTTGTTCTGTGCCTTCAGTTTGCAAAAATGCAGAGTTTGTCTTTATCAAGAACATAGATGATATAATTCTATTCTATGATTTGCTGTAGTTGCTGCTAGTTCTAACAAACTGTGCTGAATGAAAAGCCTTTAAACTCCAGAGAGTGGTGAAATTCAGACTCTTTGTGCATTTTACTGTCATTTTAAAATGGTGGTTCCTTGTGTAGATCAATGGGCATCAGAATAACAATAAATAAATAAATAAAAACAATCACCCCAGTATGCCAGCCTGTAGGTACATTTATACCTGCAAAAAGTGCTGGCATTTTTTGCTTGGAACTGATATATGTCATACAAACAGAAGCACTTTGTTGTTGTTTGCCAGTACAGCTGCACTGGTTCTCTATACCAACAAACCCTTTGCACTGAAGACAAGGCCTAAGACATACAATATTAGGAATCTCCTGGGAAAGCCTCTTTGCTTAAAAGTCTCAACAGTTAGTGGAGGGTTTAAAAGATTCCATTTCAGAAGTACTATAAAAATAACGCTACTGAACATCAATTCTAGTTAAGGGTAAGAGACTCTGAAACTATATGCTGTTTTCCAGTTGCATTCTTGAATTGTGTACAGGCTGTAATCAGAAATAACATGAAAATAATTAAATAGGAAACTCCTGACTTAAATCAGAAAGCACAGAGTCTGCTCAAGCAAATATGTTTATAGCAACAATAAGAAAATATGTAACTCTGCCAAGAAACTTGCTCTGTACAGCACACTAAAATACACATTGGCTACTCTGCCTCTTTAAGTTTGCAGCACAAGCTTACATTAATACTATACAGAGAGCACAGTGGGAAAAAAGGGAAAGGCTTCTTTAAAAGAGAAAAATGCAAATACCTGTTCACAAAATTCACCCCAAATATATAATTTTTAATTGGCATTTTCATCTTATTATTTAACCTATCCTGCTTGATCTCCCTACTTTTGGTTAATACAGGAGTCAGTTACAGCTTCATCTGTGCAGAATTAACTTTATGGAATGCACACTGGGGATTTGTCTATCTTCTCTGTTTAGATCTGTGTAATAAAATATATGTAGTAGAAAAGCGTGCAGGCACTCCATGTGGCACAGACTTTGCAGATTTATTGTAAAATCATTTTAAATCAGTTTTAAGCTCTTGCCAGCAGTTAATTAAATATATTTCTTTTGTGGTTGGGGGGAAATGGGGGGGGGGGGCTTTCTGTCTCACTAGGTGGCAGTGTATGATTACATCTGGAAGGACCATGCCAACAAGTCTGGTGTCTCCAACTGTGACCTCCAGTGCCAGAATGAAATCTCCGAATCTGAAGCTCGCTCAGGGGAGATCACTGTCCATGTGTCTATATTCACTGTTCATCTCAGTGGCTTTGAAGAACTCTATAGACATTTCTTCAGACTACCTGATGGGGCTATTATTGAGGTAGGTACAAATATTTTACATGCTGTGTTTGCACATACAAACAGACACTTAGGGTGTGTCTAGACTACAGGATTTTTTTGAAAAAGTAGCCTTTTTTCAAAAAAACTTCACCTGCGTCTAGACTGCATCTATATTCTTTCGAAAGTAAATCGAAAGAGTGGCAGCTTTTTCGATCACGGTAAACCTAATTTTACGAGGAATAATCCCTTTTTTTGCAGACTTGTAGTCTAGTCATAGGCTAAGAGTAAGTCAGTGTCATGGGAGTATTAGGATATCATAGCAAGACAATGGGTTCAGCCTGACCTCTCACAGCCATACCCAAAGTAACACTTAGCTGGTAGCTAGTTTAGGGTAAAATAAAACATTTTGTGCATTTGGTTTGAAAACACTTTTTGAAACCAACACTTTATCAGTGTTTTATAGAGCTATTTAAATGTAAGTGTAAAAGTAAGTGCAAAATATACAAACTATATTGGTATGACCTTATGTGCATACTGCATACAATCATATGAATTTGTGTAGGACAATCCTGTACCAAATATACAGTGTATATATTTCATACACTGATAGCTCTGTACTGTAGTTGACACAGAGTTTTTCTACAGATGTAGGTACATAGATAATTGGTGCAGAATGATGGTATTTGGATAAGTTCACCGGTATTATTTATTTAGGTTATAAATGAGTCACTAAGCTTTCTTAATAGAATATGTTCTAATTTTGTCGGACCACTCTTTGTCATTTTTTTTGCATATTGCAAGTAGCTCATACGATAAAAATCCAACACTTCTCTAACTGAAGAAAAATTCCAAGCTGTGACTCGTTTCATATCTTGCATTTGTTCAGTCACATTGTAATGATATGGCTTTCTCTTTTCAGCCATGTGATGATGTATTTCCTCATTGCTTCTGGTTATATTCCAGTAGACGTAGGTCAGCGATTCTCAAATGTTAGCAATCTGAGGACCCCATTTTTATTTATTTATTTTATTGTGGATTTCCAAATCCCATCCCCACTCAGCTGTAGGCCCTGTTCCCACTTCACCACTGCCTGTCCTCTTCCTGCCTTGTTCCATCTCCTTCCCCAAGCACACCCCTGTTGCTCTTCCTCAGACCTACTGAAAAACAAACCTGGATAAAGAGTGGGCTGGAGCAGTATGATTTTGGGGTTGTCTAATGGCACAGATTCTTTAAGAATAAGGTAATACTCATACAAATACATCACATTCATGCTGGCAGTTTGGAGGCAGGCTGCAAGTGTGGTATAGATTACTTTTGATTTCACTGGTGGCTGGAGTGCTGGCCAGGCATCAGCTTCCTGGAAACTCGACCATGATGTTCCTTGGGAGATCTCTTCAGAGGCTTTTCTTTTCCAGGGCCAGTCCCAGGTTTCTGCTGTGATGTTACATTTTGTCCAGGAGAGAGAGAGAGGGAGATTTTCTGGCCAATTCTCAGTTAATTTATCTGCTTGCAAGGTCTTTGTCTGTCTTAAAAAGTCATTGATCCTAAACTGTCTTTTGGTTGGGTATTTTTCATTCACACCTCACACATATTCCACAGGTTACATACATATTCATAAGCAGTATGGTTTCTAAGCAAAGTTGGGCCTCATGATGGCCTTGAGGACAAGAAATTGCATTGTACTACAGATAACATACCAAAGGCCTGATAAAAAGCTTAACAAATTATAACTAAGAAAGCCAAGGTCAGGGAAGAAGGGAAAAGCAGAGAAGTATGTCTGGTCAGCAAGACACCAGTAAAAAGGAGAGAGGGGGGTCGTGTCCAACTGGTTAAAAGTCCCATCCCTGCTTCTCCACTTTCCTCCTAGCACCTCCTGCATGTTGCTGCTAAAGACACTGCAACAGGGCAGGAGGAGTTGAGGGTGGGACAGAGGGGCTGGAAAATATTATAAGTATTTGTTCACTGGTATTTTAGAAATTCTGCAGGCTTCTTGTGTAATAACCAGTAGTACTGAATCTGACAAAATAAAAATGCTCAAGTTGTTTTATTTTCCTTGAATTTTATGAGCTCACGAGCACCTAGACTTCATTATCAAATATATTGTGAGCACAGTCATGGAAAATGTATTTAATTTGCTCTGGAAAATGGTGCCCTCAAATACACATCCTCAGCTCCTATTCTTTTCAGCTGGAGTTACATCTGTGTATCTTAAGGAATAATTTGGCTTACATAAGGTGGTTTTGCATAAACCTATTAGGAAATTCTTAGCTATTTGTGATTTTATTATATTATCAGTATTACCCTGCTCCGATTCACTCCAGTGGGAGCAGCATTGGCCCCATGGCCCTAATTCAGCAAAGTACTTAAATGTGTTCTTTATTTTAAGCGGGGCCCTAACCCCATTGACTTAAAGTGAAAATTGAAAAAATCCATTAAAGTGAAGCATGTGCTTAAGTGCTTTGCTGAATCAGAGTTTACATCAACTCAGAGGAAATCTCTGTATAGATAATACTTTGTTTAGGGTACTTACTGTTCTAGATATGTTATTCCCATTAAAATACACTTTACTACTCTGACCAGTAAATTGATGTTTGGTATGAAAAGTAGTTTCATAAGCATGAGGCAAACATGTTTTAAAAGGCACATTCAGTGCAAGGTGACTTGAATAAATTCATTTACAATGTTAAATAAAAATCCTTTCAAAAATGTGTGGCATGCAAATTATAGAGGTTAAACTTGTAAATGCTATCCTTTTGTCACAGGCATTAAAAAACTGAGAATTCACTTGCAATACACCCCATTTTCCTTTTTTACTTATCATGTATTTGCCCTTTACAGAGCTCAAGAAGGATGCTGTTTGCCCATGGAATGACCCCCTCCCCCCCAAAAAAAATTGTCATGCCTTTCCTCATTAATTAATCTTATATTATTTTAATATATGGAAAATTATTGAGTTTTAGCATTTAAAATGTATTTGAAATCCACGCACAAAAAAGTTAATGCTGAAGATAAGTTTTTGCAGTCTACATTGTGATAACACTATCTCAGTGATTTTTATCTTGACTTCTACTGGTGACTGGAGTTGATTTCTTATTAAAAGGGCAAAGATAAGTCACTTTAACTCAGCAAAAAAAATCAGTTTCTTATTATAGGCCTAGTAAACCTTAACATTGTAGAAAACCTTTTTATAGTATGATTTTATCTATCAAATAAACCTAAACAAATGTCAAGGATTCATCCAATTTAAATATACTGGATAAAAGAGATATGTTTCCCCTCATTATTTGAAATATACCTAGTGATAATAGAATAAGACAGTGTAGGTAACTAACCAATTACTTAGTGTAAGCTATTTACATTCATCCATATGCTATGAATTATGTTTAAATTCTCTTGCACTTCTGGAAAAGCGAATAAAATCTTGTAAGTTTATTTTGAATACTAGATCAGATATAGTATGTTGAGTGACACTTAAAAAGAATGAAACAGTAACTGTAGCTTATTTTCTGAAGCAATCTTGACACTAATGCTAAATTACAGCTTGGAAACATCTAGCATTTTTACCTTTATGAGAAAAGGCTTTTTACATATTTAACATAATTCTAGGGAAAATATACTGGAATGATGTATAAAGATATGTACACTGTAACCAAAGGGCATTTATATTCCCCAGTAGAATACTTACAACAATTTTATTGCCATTTGGTGTCATTTTCTAACAGATATAAAATACAGCCAGTAAACAAACTAGACTTTAGATTTAAGCTGACAGCTGTTCCTACAGAAGCAATATTCAGATATTTAATCTTAGGAATACTGAATATTTTACAATTGTTTGAGCAAACTATACTTTTACAAAGCAGAGGCCTGTAAGCTTGTGTATACAGTATTAGGATCTGATGATGACATAAAAAAACAACCCTAGGATAATCTTCACATTGGTTGCTTTTATATACTCCCTGGGCAAATAAACAGATTACCTCATGTTTTAACCTCATGTTTTATTCTTAATGCAACATAACATTTTATAGATGAAATGTTACTGTGCCTACTGTGGGCTAATTTCTTTTTTCTGTGGCAAATAACCAATGCTGTTAATTTTATTGGGGATGTCACTGAGGGCAGGTTGCATCTCTGGCTTTATTAAGAGAAATATTTACCAATGTGCAAAAGGCCTTTTGAGGCCTTCTGCACATAGGTAACCAGATGTGGCCCAATGTTTTTGGGTCCAAACTGATATTTGGGGCTTTGTCTTATATAGGCAACTACTACCTCCTGCCCCAGCCCTGATGCCATGTCTGAATTTCTCACACCTGCAGTCTGGTCATCCTATCCGTATGACAAAAGCCCCATGTTGAGCCTTCGATGGGGGGCTGATGGGAAACCTTTATGTCATCCCAAATAGGGGTAGGGGGTATAGGCTCATAGATTCACGGTTATATGAATTCAGTGGCCCTATAAACTCTAGAGATAGAGCAAGAGAAGTTGTGACTTGTGAGCTATTTAAACCTGAACTTGTAGATTAAGGGCCATGATAAAACTCATGGGTTGGAGAGTGATATTGGGCCAAATTATCTTCTGTTGTAAATAGATGCAAGTCCATTGGCTTCTATGGAGCTGTGTCAATATACTCCATCAGAGGAAATGGGAATTTTAGCACTGAATTCAAGTGTGTATGATCAGACTGCATACTCATCATTCCATCACAATATTTGTTCATATTCAGATTAGAGCACTATATGGTGTTAATGATTAAAGAACACTCAGTTCACAATAGGTAACAGAGTAAAGAATGACATGATGCATGCAGCATAAAAATGAAAAGGTTTTTTTAAAGAATTTCATCATCTTTCATTACTCCCTTTCTTCTATAAGCATTACAAATAGTACTAATTTCTTGTGTTAATTTGTGAAAAGAGTTGCTGATGTAAAAAAAAATATTTTACTCGGGATAAATCTTCTTACAAGACTGAATTATACCTTTGAGTCATAACTACATATTGAGAAATTATCAATGCTCATAAGAAAGTTGACATGGAAATGCATTTGGCCTGCAGGGAGCAGGGCTGCTAATCATTCTCCTCCTGTACACCTTTCACTGTCAAAACTTCTCTAAACCAAGGTAGTGTCCCTGTTGAGGAGAATGCACAGAGCCAGTGAATATAGAAGATGTCTATTGGGAAGCAGCATTTCTTGTTTGTTTGGGGCCAAACTCTGTGGTTCTAAAGGATAAGCAGAAAGCTGATAATATAATTCCACCATGGACTCATGGCATGATGTGAGTGCTGTAAAGTAACTAGCAAATCAGAGAAATATGTGCTCAACAGCATGACATCCTAGCAATGTAAATGGCACCCTCACCCCCATTTTAAATTGTATTGGTTTCTTTAGTCCAGGCTTAGAGGAAAGGGAAAGTACACAGAGCTATGAGCATTTGAACTTGTGAATTTGAATTTATTTTCCACTGAGAGCTGGGGAGTTAAAACTCTATCATTTCAATCTTCATGGACAGGAAATACAACACGGATGCAACCTCTGCCAATGTGAATTCATCTAATGGGAACAAAAACTCATGGGGATAATGTTGTGATAGATGCACAGTTCTACTTTATAAAAAATCATTATTACTCACAATAAAGATGCATTTTAAAAGTGCACTGCCATTTTTCTCAGGTTCTCTCCTTCTTCCAACACATTTCGAACATACAAATTTGATCTGAATGAGTATTTTGTGACTGACTATGCTATATGCTCAGTGGTAGCTTATTGCTGTAACATGCATTTAGAATTCTTCAGTGTTTATAATCTTTATTCATTTATCACATATTTTACTTGAATCAGCAGTATCTGTGCAAAGGATAATTGCCAAAACTGTATCAGCTTATTTTACCTAAATAAAAAATAACCTTTGAAAAAGTACCTTGCAGCTACACAAATTGATAAAATTCATCAATTACATTTTTTTCTCAATTTATAATTACACTATAGTAACTGTAAAGTGAACTTTAGTGCATGGTTGATTAATTATAAGGTTACAGACATTAAGCCACTTTCAGAAACAACAGCTTGGTCTGTAATTAATTTAATATTACAACTTTGTGCCAACATCTAATCAAATCAAAAAAATGAACAATGTATACAAGCTGCAATTTTGAATTTGTAGACATGGGACGTCTAAAGTGTGATATAGCAGTTTCCCTTTTCTTGGACAAGCTAGATTATAACTGAGCTATGGAACAATAACCTATTTGTCATACTGAAGAGAGCATAGGGTTTGACCAAGAGCAAAGGGTGACCAGGTTTCCACTTACAAAAAAAAAAAAAAAAAAAAAGAGGCTTTTCCAGTGACTGCCAAATATTTCCTGTTTCCACTCATTTGCTTGTGTCCTTGGAAATAAAAACCTTTAAAGAGTATTCTGCACTAGGGAATTAGGAACAGGGTGTGTGAATACACAGAAATGCTTCTATAAATTATCATACAGGAGTTGGGGGGAAATTTTGCTATTTTACAAAATGCAATTGGTTTCTGGAGTCTTGGAATCAATTTGTTTTTCCTTCTTCAATTGTCTTGTCTGATCTTGTGAAAGTTTCTTGAGCCCAGATCTTCCAAGGTATTTAAGCTCCTAAATTGTCTGAGGATAGGGTTGCCATCCAGGATTGTCCTGGAGTCTCCAGGAATTAAAGGTTGATTTTTAAAAAAACATAATGTCATCTGATGAAACCTAGTGGAATTCATCCAATCAAAGTTGGCAACCCTATGGGGATCTGGGCTTTAGTCTTTCTGTGCCTCAGTGTCCCACCTGAAATAAATAATTACGCCTAGTTCTTATATTGTACTCTGCATCTTTATATGAAATAAGGATAATAGTATTGTTGCATCTTATAATGGTGTTGTGATCATAACTACACTAAAAATTGTAATGTGCTCAGATAATGAGAACTTTATAAATACCTATAATAGATAAGGATGTGGGAAAACCTACTGTCAGCATTTTATTTACTCCCTTCCTTAACAAATATTGTCCAGTTGACTGCAGTAACTCAGAACCATGGTAAGAAACTAAGGGCACGCTTACAGAGAGCACGTTTAAGATAGTGCGCATTTACACTGTAAGCCTTTATTTCAAAATAATGTCGAGTTGGAAGACTTCTTACTCTGACTCATGGTAACACTCATTTCACGAAGAGTAAGGGAAGACGAAGGAAGAGTGTTCTTCCTTCAGCTTCCTGTTGTGTAGACAGCATCAAAAGCCGAATTAAGCTATTTTGACTTAAGTTATGCAATTGACATAGATGAAGTTGCATAGCTTAGTTCAACTTTAGCCTTGCTTTGTAGACGTACCCTAAGATTTATGAAGTGCATTTAAAAGATGTTGATTTATTACCAGAGAAACTTACTTATTCCACCACTAAAGCTGATGTAGAAGAAAAGAAAGCATGGGCTATAACCGAGGCAACCTGTGTTCTAGTTGCAGCTTTGACACGTACCTATCTGTAAGACCTTCGGTTTAGTTTTGGTGTTCACATATGGAAAATGGAGATAATAATTTTTACCTCCCTGGTGAAGCATTTTCAGATTTATGGATAAACAATGCTATAGAAGACAATGCTCATGTTTAGCATTTGATAAATGTTGCCAATTTTTAATTGCAATTTTCCATGCATAAATCACAATCTTTTAAAGAGTTGTTAATTTAAAACTGTTTTTCTCCATCAAATGCTCCGACTTCCTCTAGGCCTTGTAGGGTGTTTAAGATATGCCCTGCCTGAGCATCCATGGAGTTGGTGCCTATGTTTTCTATACTGGGGCTATGTCTAGACTCTGCCACATCCAGGGAACATGTCTGCTCTTCCGTTTTTTTTTTGTTTTTTTTGTTTTTGCAGAAGAGCAGACACGCTCTTTCGGAAGCCCTGTCTTCCTCCTCGCACAAGGAAGAAGAGCTCTTCCAAAAGAGGGTTTTTTTTTCTGAAATTTGGCCCAGTGTAGATGGGAAAAGCTATCGGAAAAAGGTACGCAAATCATGGAGCTCAATTTGCGTACCTTTTTCCAATAAAGCCCCATAGTGTAGACATAGCCTGGGACATCAGAGTGTTCCTCAGCCTACAATCAGATCTAATAATCTGTGTTCCTCCTGCAGTGCATTAGTGTGTGAAGCAGATATTTTGACTATGGGGTAAATAATTGGAGAAATTGTTTGCAAACATTTGTATTCATCTTGAATCCCAGCTTTTGAGGGATGAAGCTGCATCTTGCAGGAACTGTTCCAGGATTGGATGACCTCACATCTTCATAAACTGTTTCTGCCTGAAGTATGAGTCTGAAATTTGCTTTCTGCTAACACAGAAATGAGAAAAACTTATTTCATATGAATGTTCACAAAAATGAACAACATCAAGGTCTGGGTACCTATATAAATTATACAAGTTGACCTATTCTGTGGTAGCAGTTGCTGAATTGGGTTAGATTTGAATCAGTGACCTGGAAGTGTTGTATCCTATTACCAGTCTTATAATAATCCATCAAGTGGCCCTGATTTTTTTAATTTAAGGGACACTTCTGTATTTAGTTACATTTTTTCCATATATCAAGAATAATATAAAATGCAATTATTAAAGGATACAACAATAACAATAATTTCCATTCTATTGTTTTATCTGATCATTCTAGATTCTGAGCAAAATTAGGCGAATTCACATTTCACATGTGTTTAAATTGCTAATTTTGCCACTGTTATCTGTATGAGTGAATACATGTACGAGAACTCTTACTCTATAATGTTTTGGCAGTACTGTTATAAAAATTGTTATAAAGTCTCGGAGTGGAACTGAACCATGAAACCCAAATTGTAAGTTGCTGCTGAGCCGGGTTATTAGTATGACAGTACCAAATTTCACACACAAAGAGACTTTCAAGCTATAATATTTTAAAAAGGCAAAGAGGAAGAGAAATGAAAGCAAACTCATGTCTTCTAACTTAATATTTAACTGAACTGGGCCATTGTAATGTGTCTGGATTTTATAACTTTCTGTTTTTTCAGGCATTTGGTGACATTAGTGGAGTAAGTCTTTTATATGATGAAGTGAGCACAACCATTCAAGAACATAGCAGCGAAATGGACAATGTGCTAGAAGCCTCTTCAGTTATAAAGAGGAGGAAAAGAAAAAAAAATACAGCCAGGTGGAAAGGTATTATTTTCAATGACTCCGCCTCTTTTGAGTGTGCCCGTTATGTCAAAAGATATTGGGCTAGTTATTCCGATACCCCTATAAAACTCATTCCATGAAGAGTAAGGGATGTTTCGGAGTAGTGCCGAAATAAGTACTGTGAAGACAGCGCCAAAAAAAAAAGTACTGTGAAGACAGCGCCAAATTTCGAAATAAGCTATTTTGAAATAACATCGAAATGAGATACGCAATTTACATATTATTTTGATCCACAGTGCAGTGTAGATGCACCCTGATTGGCTTAGAGAAAATGCCAGCATGCATATATAAAGCAGCATGAGCTATAAAAGAGTACGGATAATTTCAAAGTACAATTTCGCCTTGAAAAAATAGGCCCCCTACCATTTTTTACTGCACTTGAATAGTGGAGTTGCTGTTTATCTCAGTATGACGTTTTTAGTCTGTCACAAGGGTACATCATGAAGAGAGAACAGCTGTCATTCTTTCACTGGGGAACATCAAAGATCATAACATTTTCCACAAAGGAATTTGGTACAGCAGTAATGCAATTGAGAGAAGGAGATCTTGAATAAAAGTCAACATTTAAAATGTGCTGCAGACATAAATCAGCTGCTTGATTTATAATTAGGTAAACAGTGTGTGTGTGTGTGTGTTTACCCATGAATATATATACTATGGCTCCAGTCTTACAAGGACTTCTGCTGCATTTAACTGTATACACTGAAATACACTGAACTACTTAATAATAATAATGGAGATTGCCTATCTCCTAGAACTGGAAGGGACCTCGAAA
>CM057846.1:102063229-102096321 GCA_030068395.1 Apalone spinifera
ATGCTCAAACCACTGAGCCATCCCTCCCCCCACTTAAATGTGTAATGTTAAATTCATGTGTAAATCTTTGCTTGGAATGGTGCCAGTATATGTCTGTCCACTAATAACTGTAGTAGCAGCCCATGACAAAGTAGTAGCAAAGTATTAAATTATACAGAATTATCATAATGACTTACTTAAACCTAGTCATTAATATGAACAATATATTTATGTTATCCCCGTATACAAAGCCTCAGTCCTACATCAGAATCCATAAGCAAACTACACTTCTTCTAATTCCCTATGGATTTCAGTGGTTCTCCACATATACAGAAATGTTGATGTGCTGTCAGCACCCAAGTTTGGATAGAAGTGTCATGCAGATAATGATGGTTGAATCTTTAAAGGTTCAATTTATCAATTCAGATGAGCAAACAAAAATAAACAGGGAATTTTTAGTGAAAATAATGGAGATTGATATATAGCCAGTTGCTCAAACTTCTTGCTGATGAGGAAAAAACCCACAGCAGTTCGTATGGTGTCAATCATCTGATTATTTTATATGTCTCTTTTTAACTTTAGGGGCTCCTTTTGTCTCCTGCAAGAACTAAGTCACGAGGAAGAATGCTCAGTTCATAGCACTTTTTGCATCCTGCTTCATCTTCATAATCTGCATCCTTATCCAATAAGACATCCACTTCTGTTCACAGCTCCATGTGCATAGACCTGTAGTTGCTTAGTACAGCAAATGCTGTGTGCACAAACCTCCAGGTGTTCTCAATGACCGGTGGCACATCAGATCCCATATATAAACTGCAAATACAAATTTTGCATTTGAGTTCCTCACAAAATATCAGGCTATTCCTCCTGGGACCTCCAACTTCACAGGCTTTATTTGTATCTGTTTCATTGTAAAGGTGGGGGAGAGGTTTATTGATTTGCATTTCAGTCTTCATGAATAAAATACTACTGTATTTGACAGTCATTTTTCAAAGCACTACAATGTCATGGTAGTAAGATGTAAGATTCAAAGCAGGACAAAAATATCTTCATACCACCTTAATCACCCTTAATGTTGTGGCCAGCCTCCAAGCCACCTCACAGTCCCTGAAGCCCCAAAGAGGCCATTTTCCTCCTCATGACCACTTCACTGGGGACCACAGCATTTCTGCTACCCAGGGATGGAGTTACTAGCTGTAGGCTTTATTATTGTTGTTGTTATTATTTATTGCAGTATCCCTAGATACTCCAACTAAATAAGGGGTCCATTGTGCTGGGCACTGTACAGACACATAAGCAGAAAGTCCACACCCCAAAAAGATTACACTAAAATTAGACAACAAAGCAAAAAGAGAGGCATAGAGAAGTAAAGTGACATGCCCCAGATCACACAGCAGGTCCATGAAAGAAGTGGAAATAGAACTTAAATCTGCTGACTCCCAATCCTTTGCCCAGTCTCCTGATCAAAGCTACTTTACAGTCCCTCTGTGCCCTGTTGAGGTACAACATGTCTGTAGTGAAGGAAAGATTTTGATTCAGTATTTTCTACTATTCATGGAAAACAGTTTTCATATTTTAATTTTAATTTTAATATGAATGGATGCTTTGCTCTTCTTTTATGCATAGGCTGTGTCTAGATTGGCAAGGTTTGCGCAAATACTTTTAACAAAAAGTTTTTCCGTTAAAAGTATTTGCACAAGAGAGCGTCTTTACTGGCATGTGCTTTTGCGCAAAAGATTTGCTTTTGCACAAAAGCATCCGTGCCCAGTGTAGAAGCTCTCTTGCGCACGAAAGCTCCAATGGCCATTTTAGCCTCGGGCTTTCTTGCGCAAGAAATAAACCTGGCTGTCTACACTGGCCTTCTTGCGCAAGAGCGCTTATCCCTGAGCGGGAGCGTCGGAGTATTTGTGCAAGAAACACTGATTTTGTACATTACAAAGTCAGTGTTCTTGCGCAAATACAAGCGGCCAGTGTAGACAGGCGGCAAGATTTTGCACAAAAGCGGCCACTTTTGCGCAAAAGCATGCCAGTCTAGACGCAGCCATAGGGTTTTCTGACGTTGCAGTGTATACGCTGGTGCAGTAAAACTGCTTCAGATGCCTTGACCTTCTGTCGGATTTTTCTGAACATCTTACACTATTTGATTAATTTTGATATATAGATCTTTGGTTCTCAAATATCTGGAAATTATTAAATTACTTAAGGTGGAAACCCATTAATGTCAATGTCTGTACCACTGATGAATTGTCTTCTGGGGTGGCAAAATATCATGAAGGTTTTCTTTCTTTACTAACTGGATTTTTTAAAAGTCCAGTAAAAGATCAAAGAAGAAAAATAAATCTCTGGTACAACTATAAACAGTGTTGTCATTTGTTTTGGATGTTATAGTTTTAAAAAACACTTCAACAGCATCTTTCAGTGACCATCAAACTGAAATTGCATCTTTAATTTTCACTTAATCTTTAAATTATGGTTGAGAGTTTTGAAGTGGGAAATGCTTCCTGTGGGTGCTATTTCTTTGGAGAAAATCAAAGAAAAGTCCTCGGATTTTTCAGTGGAATTCTTACATTTGAGCTGAGCAACACTTCTTGTGCCTAATGTACCAATATCAGTTCATGGCTTGTACAGGTATATCAACACAGCAGATTTTAATGTGCCAGACTGTGACCTGCACAACTTCAATTTAAGTACAGTGGAAATATTACTTTTGTCTGAAAGCAGGAATGGTTTTATGTATGGAGATAGGTTGGATCCTAGAAGCTTTCACTGAGACATATCCATTTATACCAGCTGAAGATCTGGTTCTGAATACTTAATTAAAAAATTCAGGATCTGTATTACCTCATTTTTATGTTGTTGCTATTCCATGTTAGTCAGACGTATATCTGTTGAAAATAATTTTGATATGACTGCAAATTTTGCATCAGATCTTACTTTAATTTTAATTCTGTAGGAGCACATTAAGTTCAGTTGGTAAACCTAGAGTGAACATGGTCTATAAATTGAATATTCTTTGCTGTTATCAGCAACATCCCCACGGCTATGTCTACACTACAGAGTTTTCCTGGGATACCCCGGCACATGGAAAAAATTTGCTACATCCAGGGAACACCTCTGCTTTTTCGGATCAATTTCCGAAAAAGAGGGCGCGCTCTTTTGGAAGCCATGTATTCCACTTTTTATGAGGAATAAGGGATTTTCTGAAAGAGGAAGTTTTTCCCACATTTGGCCTTATGTAGATGGGCCAAATATCGGAAAAGCCTCTTCCGAAAAAAGAATCAGAAAAAAGGTATGCAAATTGCAGTTTGCAATTTGCATACCTTTTTCCAAAAAATAATTACAGTGCAGACATAGCCCACCATTACTTAGAAATCTAGCAGTGTTAGTCTGTAACTTAAAAACAAGTAGTCATGTGGCACCTTAGAGCACTCATTTGATTAAGTGTTTTTTACCCACAAAAGCTCTGATACTATATATTTTTGTTAATCTCTATGGTGCCATAGGACAACTCACTATCACTTAATGAAAGATAATAATTACCTGTTTGTATGGTGTTCCTTTACAACAATTATCTCCTGTGTAGCTATATATATATATATATATGTAGTCATTACTAAAAAGTGTAAATAAAGAACCCTTTCAGGGATGTAGTTTCCCTAGGTACCGATTTTGCTCCCTCATCAGTAGTTCTCTTCTATTAAAGGATAAAGACATAAATATGAATTAAAAATTAAAATGTTTGTGGTTTAGAGAATGTGGACAATTATAATATATCTGGTGTAAGGCTCATGCTAAAGTAGATTCATTACACTGAGACCCAGTTAACCAAGTGGATGAAAAATGAGTGATTTTCATCATTTTGTTAAATATAGTGCTAAGTGTTACGGGCTAGCATTAAAAGCAAATTACTTAGCTCTTCACCAATCACAGCATGAGAGTATTCCATTGGAACCGGTGTTTTCAATGAAGCTCAGTCTTCAGTTTTATTAAATAAATCAACTGCTTAATGCTTAGAGAGGTAGTTGACGGCATATTGCTAAAATAATAAAAAGTACACACACACACACACACACACACACACACACACACACACGCACGCATATAAATATTTTAAAAACTTATTTTAATTATATGCATTTTTTAAAAGAAAAGCCCCAGCCAGGACACACATATCACAACACATTTCTCAGACAACAAAGTCCTGGAATCCTTGTGTCATATTCTGTATTTTTTTTTAGGTTTTTCTCTATTTCTTCAATGAGCATGCCTTCAAAAATCTTTTCAGTTCAGTCCATTTAATCTATAAATCTTCTATTCCTACATAGAGCAGTTTGATGAACTCTTTTTTTTCTATATCCCACCATCATTCTTATTTTTACTAAGGTAGCATTATCCAGTACAGTCTAGAGACTAGGGTCCGAGTCTGAACATGCATAAATTGTTGTAACTTAGTTGAAGTCAGTGGAGGTATGATATTTTATATGAGCTGAGGATCTGGGCCCCATATGTTCCCTTTGTGCCTCATTGCAATGTCATTCTCAACCACTAGGGTTTATTATTGTGGAGTTCATGGGGAAGTGGCTTTTATAAGAGATATGCTGGCAGGGTATCATCAGGGGCTGGATGATATGAGGAAGCTTAGGGACTGCATAAATCTCTATAGATCAGACTATTTGGAGGCCACAATTGCTGCCAACCTGCTCCTGGTAGAACAAATGTACTGGAAACTCCATGAGTCAGAACTGCTGGAAATAATTTGCAAAGAGGATGATCCAGGTCCTGATCTCCAATTGACTCCACAAAAGACGAACACCAGTGTTGCCACATCTGAGAATTAAAATCTAACAGGTTGTTTCTCAAAAACTAATGATTGGCTTTAAAATGATAAGGTTTTAGAAAATAATAAATGTGTGTTGGGGGTGGAGGCTATTTGTCTTGTGGCTCTGGTCAACCTCTAAGTGGTCATGGTTTCAAGCTTTTTGCTCCATATCCACGAGGGCTGAAATGTGAAAGACTGCATGGCTGAAGACACTGCAAAAGGCTTTGGACGAGAGAAACTTAATTAGACAGAAGGTTGAACTAGTAGTTAATCTTGAGAAAACATATTATCCTTTTGTTTTATCTGTAACTCTATTTTCATTATCCTTACTCATTATCTCTTGAATCTTTGATAATACATTTGCTATTGTTTTCACTATAAATATATCTCAGTTCTGTGATATTAAACAAGATGGGGATCTTGAGTAGATTCAGGTGAGCTGCTTTGTGCATTATTCCCTTTACGGACTGTAGACCTGGTATTTCTGTGAATGTTCAGTGAATGAGGAAATAGACAATACAGAGGAATTCTTCAGAGGGGCTTGGGGACTGGGGTGTATATATTGTTGTTAACCTGCAAGGCAAAGGAAGGGCTGGCACAGCCCAGAGAAGAGTGCTTGGGTGGATCACAGGCTGTGGTTTCAGAGAGCTGATACCCAGTTAAACAAAAACAAGTCTCTATCATGGTAGAGGCAGGGGGATAACAAGGTGACTCACAATCGTGGGTGCACTGAGGACCATCGCACCTCACCTCCCACTTGGAGCTCAGTACAACACTCATATGTTAGGGAATTCCCCTCTCCCCCACTAGACTGGAAAGTGTTTATGTGGCCTGAGGGGTTCATTAACCTGATTAGGCCACATCTGAGGGAGAATTAAATTTGATAAACAAACATTGACAGAGCCCAGCTCAACAGGAGCAGCAGAGGCTAGTGTAAAGCCAAGAAGTATGCAGTAGAAAAGTGGCTGCAATATTGAAGCCTCCAGGTATTCTCTGTGCTTCGAGGGGGAAAGGAGAAAATCTAGGGGGAGAGTCCTGGGATCCTGGCCTTGAAGAAGGGGTAGAGTAGGGGAAAAGAGCAGAAAAAGATTCAGGGAAATGGTAGCAAGGTTTGGGACAGTGAGGCTCTTGGCTGCTGATTTGAAGGTTTCTGAGCTGGAACCTAGAGCAGAGGATGGGTCTGGGTTCTTTGAGCAGTCACAGGGGAAGTAGTACTGGCTGGGTAGTAATTGGAAGACTGTCTAAGAAAGTTTGTATTGAGAGACTTTGATACCCCAGAATGGGAAGACTACAGTGACCTGACTGAAGGATGACTGAAGCCAGAAGGAGCATCCCAACTCACAATGAAGAAGCATGGTAACTCCTTGGGCAGGAGAGGACATCAATGTGAATGAGAGACAGAAGAGGGTATCATATTGTCCAGAACTATTCCCCACATGGAGCCACAAGAAAGTGCCTCAACAGTGAGTAGAGAGCCCTATGACAGGGCCTTATATTTGAAAGATTATGCTGATGACTTTGCTTGCTTCAAAGTCTTTCCTTGTGGAAGAAAAGTGATAGTCTACTACATATTTTAGAGAATTTGTTAGTCTGTTTGATCAAGAATTCCTCCTAAACGGTAAGAGCTAGGACCACCAAATTCAGTATACAGCTTCCTCTGATCATAACTTAAAGCAACATAAGAATTTGGTTGTGTCATGAAAATGGAATGTGCCTGGAATGGGTTTGCTTTCCATAAAATCAAACCGAAAAGAGACAGCATCACCAAATCAAGTACAGGCCTCAAAACTGACATAATTGAGTGACTATTGAAAGAGGCTGAACCAAAATGAGCCAGAAAAATAGGATGAACACAGAATAGGACTGCTTCTCAATAAACCTTACAGAAAGGAGAAAAAATAGAGACATTTTGACTAGTGCTCTGTTTTGGCACAGCTAAATCAGTGTTGAAGGCTTGAAAACTAGAAGGCAACGTTATTGGAAACTAAATTGACTACAGCCTTTTTTTGTTCAAATGATAAGAATGTATAAGGATGAAGGAAAAATACACTTGATGGAATTCCCATTAAAAATACTAAAACATTAAAAGGACAAACTTTAGCAATCCCCTTTTTAAAGAAATCTGAAATAAAAATTAACTTCATAAAAATAATACTATTTTTAAAAAATACAATAATTTAAATAAAGCATTTATATTTTCCTTTTATTTAAAAAAATAATTGAGTTAATGTTAAGGACCTCAGCAATGCTGGGTAAATCTGCTAGTATTCTATAATAATGAGCCATACACTGCAGTAAAATCGTTCCTATTGCTTACTGCAGAATACAGTAGTTATTTTTTGTCCTCTTTTTTTGCTGTCAGGGAAATATTTGTATATTTATACTGATATTTGTTTTTATTTTTTACAAGATCTATGTTCAAAAAACCTTCTGATGTTTAAAATATAACCATTTTTTGTTATAGACATTAAGATACATTTTTTCCTATTAAAAAAATCATGGGGGGGAAATGTTATTTAGCTCAATTTTCATAATATAACATTCCTTTTCTCAGTTTTCCTGGCTGAGGTAATTGTTCTGAGGCATCTTGTTTTGCTATGCCAATTCTGTCACAAACACTAATATAAAGTAATGACACGAGGCTGACTTAACCTGACATAATAGGGTGCATTTTAAAAAGACTGTATGGGAAGTATGTGCACACATTGTGCTATTTGTTAATGAAATTGCTGATGTTCCTCATCTAGGCTGCTATTGCATATATTTAAAATATCTGCCTAGACAAATGCAAAATTGTATGATTTCTAACTGACCACATTGTCTGAATGAAGCCCTGTTATAATTAATTTAAATGCAATGGGCTCAAGTGTTGAACCTACTACTATGACCTGGTCACCATCCAATATTAAACAGTTTTAAGGTTATACAGAGAATTTAGTCTGCTTAGTACCATACTCAGTCTGCTTAGTAATATAATGCGAACACCATCAAAAACCCTTTCTAATTTTTAAAAAAGATACAGGCAGGCTATGGGCTGCTGTGGCCCATTGAGGAGAAGTAGGGCTACTCATGTGGCTTACCCACTTGGCTCACCCACTATTCGTGATTGCCCATCCTTGGCCTAATCGTCAGTGCTCTTTTGCTAACAATAAAGTTTGTTTGTGTTTAAGAGGTTCCTTTAAAATCCCGTTTTCCTTACTTTACATGCCACATATCCCTAAAGAGTTAACTATAAGCTGGAGTTCCTATGGGGGTAGAACTCTGGAGATGGGAGTCCATAAAGAGGCTTGGGAGGTTCAGACTTTATTTTGAGGCTTAGGGTAGTTGACTGTAGAATTCAATATCCCAAGAAGGATTTCCAGCTAGGGACTCTGTACCCCAGGAATGTACCAAGGAGGCCAAAACTAGAAGCAGTCTCAGACACTATACAGACCCTATTGGCTTGGAGCCATATGGAATACAATGGCGGAGTACAATACAACAGACTGGTGACTTTTCATCCGGAAACTCCTCCAGGGCTGTATCAGTCTGTATTTCCAACCCCTGTAGGGCTCGGGTCATCAAACTCATGCCTAACTTTAAGCACTTAAGCAGTCTCATTTGAAATTCCTTTTAGTATACCTCTGTATTTGTAGCATTCACATCTTCAGCCTTTAACTCACTTCAGCTCATATATGTGATAGCAAGATAAATAAGAATGTATGAAGAAAATTTAAAAAAAAGTAGTGCATTTTATATGTTAAATTCTTTGGCTGCCGTAGTTTCCACAGGATTCCTTTTGTCTGTTCTGAGGATGAATGCTGGTAAAATGTTAATCTGACACCCAAGTAAATGCACTTTAGATGGAGAACTACACAAGAACTGTAGAATCTAACCCTGATGCACATGTAGGTGAATGGCAGCTCTGAAGCCCTTCACAGCCTCTGTTTTGGCCCTATGCAGGAATGGGGTTAGCGACTTCATCATACATCTTCTGTGAATACTTCTTTACATGCCACATGGATCTGCATGACAAGCAGCCCAATAGCCATGCCCCTTTCATATTTGTCTATATGGAGCTATCAAAAAGTCAAAGGAGTCCTTTAAGCACTTCCTCTGTAGCTGCCTATTCCCTATACTGCAGAAGCACAGGGATTCTTTTGCATTGCAGTTCTTTTCAGTCACCACATCCCTGTATGAATTTCACCAGAAGTGAAAAGATTATATAACTGAGAAATAATGAAACAGAATCTGTGATACTGCACCCCACATTCTTCATAGTGATTCTACACAGTGATGTATTTTGTACAAGGTAAGTCATGTGAGGTATCATTGAAAAAGTTATGATTTGCTAATGAGTATCATTTTTGTATGCATGTATCCTTTTTAAAATCTGAAATAATAAAAACCGACTAGGGATCTATATCTCAAATGGGCTTACACTAGACAGCATACATCTCCAGTATTTAGGTGCAACAATAAAAAAGCCAGGAGGGGCTGATGGCCCATCCACAAAGACAATGGGACATGGATTAGCTTAACCTTCCTGTGGGCATTTTTGATCAGCCTCTAAGCAATGGCTGCTATAACTCTACAAGGTCATGTGACCAGGCCATGTGATTCTGGATTCCATCTTGAAATGTCATTATTTTTCCACAAATAGATCTGTTTTAGAACTTGGTTCGTACTGTATACAAA
This sequence comes from Apalone spinifera, assembly GCA_030068395.1. Lineage (NCBI taxonomy): Eukaryota > Metazoa > Chordata > Testudines > Trionychidae > Apalone > Apalone spinifera. The sequence goes on from CM057846.1 coordinate 102,072,705, forward strand.
AGCCACATAAGGCAGGAAGGGACATTATCTATGGTTCTTTGCTTCCCACCCAAGAAGACTCCTGGAAACACCTGAGGAACAAAAACTGAACCTCGGGGAGAACTGGTGGACCCAAGCTAACGGGATTTCTCTTCTATTTATTTGCTAGGTGATGTGATTTGGTTGGATTGCTATCCCCTATCATCACTTAAAATCTATTTTTGTAGTTAGTTTATTTTATATTTTAATCTAAGCTAGTGAATTTAGAGTGAAATGCCTGGAAATCTTAGCTGAAGGGCCAATGGATATTCCTCTCCACATTGAGGGAGTGGCTAATTGTATAAGCCTATGCTGTACAGTTCTTTGTGCAATGCAAGACAGTATAATTTTGGGCTCATAATCCAGAGGGGTGCATATCTGGAGAGCTTGGAAGTTGCCTTGGCTACATTCTTTCTACTGTTGGTTCATGCAGAGAACCTGAATGTAACTGCAGCTGGGTGTGTCCCTACCTATATGTATGCTGGTGGACATGTAGGACTGGTAGCATGTCTGCAGTTTGTTATTGCAACACAGCATGAGTGGAAGCCCAGGTGGCACCCCTGGGAGGGAACCCATCATGATGTCATCTTTAGCTCTTTGAATACCTAGTACCTGAACTAGAGAGAAGTGGCCTCCTATGAATTCAAAGCACTGTCCCATTAAGAGCTGAAAAGTAGGGTGGTATATCCTCTGGGCTGCAGTGATTTAAAAAACAATCTCTTTGCCAAGAGTTCTGAAATAAAACCAATTTGTCTTGGTAATTAGGCCAGAACTGTAATAGTTTGGATTTCTTTTATCAGTGTTATGGGAAAGAGATCCCTTTTTCCTCATCCAGAGACTCAGTGGACACACCTCTTATCAGAAGTTAGTAATTCAATTGCACAAACTGTGTCTGCTAATGCTGAACTACCATTTTTATGCTAAAAGCTAATAGGCACAGTTCTTCCTTTGACATTTGATTTTAATGGCTGTAATGTTGTTCCCGTCTTACCAGTTAAATGTCTGGGTGTTTTTCTTAACTCCAAGCTTTCTCAACAGGCTGCAGGAGCATCTTTTTAACTCCTCAGATACTGGCAGCTCACATAGCTTTTGTGATTTGTAGAACACCATATATTCTGAGGAAATGCCAAAGATGCATTTCAATAGTGATGTGTATTAAACAAGTGGAGAGGGGTGCAGTTTGCCATGTATTTATTGTAGGAACATTAGGCTTGAGCTGCTGCAGTTTTATGCCAGTGCTATAGAAATAATTCTATTGGTGTAATAGAGTAATCATGGAGTAATGAAGTGATGAAGGAGGCCTATTTGAATGAATCATTTGAAGTAGATGGACATGTAGTAGCCTTGGATGCCCTCCTATGTTACTAGTGTCTGGATTACTGCAGTTCAGTTTTCACTGGCCTTCCAGCAAAATCAATTCATGAACTATGGAATGCAGCTTTAAGGCTCTATTTATGAGACAAGCCTATCTAACAGAGGGATGATGCCATATATAGGTCTTCTAACTGGCTACAAGCAGCTTATCATATTGATTTTAAAAATTGTTCCTACTACATTTTAAAGCCTATCCTAATTATGATCATTCTCCACTCCTTGCTGTTTTCAATTGTACTTCAAGTTTCCTTCTGCGTGACCTCATTCATTTTTTGCCAACCAGAAAATACCCTTGTAGGAAACTCTATTCCCACTTATACAAGTTTTATGGAACTTAACAAGTCACTGCTGGTAACAAGATACTAAACTTATTGGACTAATAATTTGGCACAATACAGCAATATCATTTAACATAGTGGAAGGTTAGTTAAAACTGATTAAAACAGAAAACACTTCTTAAAAATGAAGGGGTAAGATAATTTTATTTGTTCATTTTTAGCAGTGAGGAGAGAAGCTGGTGGAGAGATGTGCCCCCCATTGATAAAATGTATCACTTACTACATTTGGATAAGGCCATAGTGGGTACTGAAAACCTCAGGAAAAATCGTTACTAACTGATTTGTTATTAGTAAAGTATGTTTATTAAGTATGACATTTCTGTTACGATTGATACAGCATGAATAGGACGGATGGAAGATACAATACCAAGCAGTGGTTGTTTGGATTTTTCTAGAACTTTTCCCAGGATTTGGGACCCTTTGTATTAAAGTCCTTGCTCGAGCCCAAATCCCGGATTACAAACTAGGGGACTGTCCATATGACTCTCAAGTCTAGGACTTCAGCCTTTTCGCAGTCTCACTTTCACTGAAAATCATGGGAATTTGTCTGAGTACACCATATTCTGCTATCAGTTTTTAAGAAGACTAACAGCCAATGGCACAAAGAGATGGCCTGGAGTTCAAGATTATTTAGGAATCTAAATTAGGTTTATTCATTTTGAAGGGCTAACAGATATTGTCACCAATCCCCTGAGGGTGAACCCTGTTACTTAATTTTATTATTCCATGTCTTTGAAATCCATATTTACTTTTTATTCATTATTTTATTATCTAAATTCAAATTAAATAAAATATGTCCAGACTCTCTGCTGTGTATAAAAAAGTTTATTATCAAATTATGACTAACTATATGAATAATTACCAATTACAAGAAAACAATGCAGATGGATAGCTTCATTAAGCAAGCGACATGGGGTCATTATAAGGTTCTGGTTGCTGCCCCCAATCTTAGGAGAAAATATAGTTCTCTGAACCACCAATCTGAACTGGTGATAAAATATCACAAGTAGGCTCACATTAAGCTGGATAATATGCAGGCTGCTTGATTTGTATTGAATATGTGTCTGGTGGCTGGAACCCACTGTAATGAACTAGCCCACAAATCACAGCTTAATGGGAATCTACTTATACATATTGCTTAATTAAAAGTTGTGAGCTTATTAACATGTGTCTTTGGCACTGAGCTTTGGGGATGTAATCTCTGTGCAAATAAGACTAGGTTGTAAAAGTTTTATAGATTGACAATGATATTAAATTCCATACCTTAATAACCCATCATTTTCCCAAAGAACGGTTCATATTCTGTATGTAGGCACTGTTCCGGCAAAGTAGTTGTTTATATTCTTTACAACCCAGGACCTGCTGTATCCATTTTATTTCACAAATCCAGAGCTACTGATTCATCACCTGTTTTCTCTTCTTTTTCAGAGTGTTTATTCACTTCTGTGCCTGACATAAAATCTCAGGGTTTTTTTATTATAATAGCAGCGTCCAGTAGCGAGCCCCATTAGCTAGGATTGTGCTAGTGTTTCTTTTAAAAACCTCTGTTTTTCCTAGGTTTAAAACTTCACTGTAAAAAAATTGGCTCCAGGCACCAACTTGGAATAGAAGTTTTTAAACTGGGAAAGAACATTTTTTAACAGCTAAAACCCAAAATCTACAGTGTGGTGGTGTTGGTAGGTTAAAGATATAAAAGTCAACAAAATATAGCCAGTTTCAGAATTTGTTGGCCCTTTTGTTTCTTTTTATTTTTCCATTATGTTTTATAGGATTAGGCCCAAGTCCTGAAAGATATGTAGGGGCCTAAATCCAACAGGAATAAATGGGAGGTAGATGCCTAAATCCCTTTGTGAAACTAGGCCTTTCTCACTAATCTCAGGTAATACCTCTCAATCTGATAAAAAAAAAAACGAATAAAAGGATTTCTTTATATTTCTCTGAAATCAGGGATCCTGATAGGTACCTCCCTCCTGCCTTCTCTGGGTCTCTATTTACTGTATCTTGTCTGGTACAACCTTGTATGGAATCCTCCAGAGTGTGGCTGTCACCAGGTGCCAGAAGCAGCAAATGGAGGGAGTTGCACATGTGTTTGACTGGGAGTGTGGAGACATAGATTCCTCAGTTATGGATTCCATTTGATATTATCACTAGCTGTACTTGTAACACAGTGTAAATTAAAACATTCATTTGGGATCAGGAGCCTAACATGTTCCACGTGTGGAAAGGTGTGACAGAACAACCAAGGAGCCATAAGTACTGAATGACTCTTACTGCTTGAATAATGAGGTGTTTACCAGCAAGGCCTCTCCCTCTGAATGGGTTATCTCTTCACAGAAAACTGGATTGGAGGGGGAGAAGCATGATGGCTAGATTCTCCCCACCCCCACTAAGCACATGGGTAGAGGAATTGTTCTCTAACTGACCGAATAGGAACATTGTATTAGGTGTGGCTCTACGAACCAGAAGTGCCATTTCATGATCAGAACCAGAAAATAAAAAGAGATTCCCTTAATAAAAGACTTAAACCAAACCCAGAGTCTCAGAAATCAGATTGAGGGGACATTCAACTCTCATGAAGAGTGTGGGATTTTTTAAAAAAATCCTCCTATGCAAAGCCTGTGCCTCTTTTCTTTACTACCACATGACCTCTGCAGAGTGTAACTGGAGTAACCAGAGCTCACAGAACTAGGTGAATTCTGGGGAAGAGGGAGGAGGAATCATGTCTAGGCAACTGGGTGGCTCAGGAGGACTGAGGTTCAGGTTTCAGAGTCTAGGAAGCCAGATTGCAGGGCCTCCCTGCTGAGAGGGGTTTTGAACAGAGGGCCTATGCTTGGAGTGTGGGCCTGAGGATATGTCTAGGCAGTATGCAAAAACCCCAAACACCATAAGAGCAAGTATCTAACCATGGGTCCATCCAGAATGGAAGAAGTAGGCAAGCTCCCATCACCTGCTGGTGTGAGAAGCACGCATGGATTACAAGCACTCTCCCCTCATTCCCTGATAGTCCGGAGTACACGGCTACTGCTCCCCCTGCTCCCCACCTTCCCAAAATGGCATTCTTATAGACAAGGCCTGTGTAAGAAGTTTAGAATGGTGGGCCAACCAATACCTCTGTCCTCACTGCATGTTACAAGAGGATGTCTAATTCCCTGGAAGAGGTGCTCTTTACTGTGTATCAGGGCAGCTCTGGTAGGAGGGCACACTATATGAGATTGAGTCACCATTATTACTTCCAGTTTTATTTGATACTGGCCTAAAACTACAGTAATGCAGTTGTGAATTCCATGACCCAGGCCTGGGAAGTCAATAGAGCTGTGCCAGTTGGCAACAACTGAAGATCTAGCCCAATTACTAAAAGAACTGTAGCTAAGCATGCTTCTTCTCTTGCCTCCTGGAATCAGATTCTCAGTTTTGCCCTTGTGTACTTATTTATATACATGATAAATGAGTATGTAACAGGTGTATAATACAACCACTAATGAGAGAGGAGAATGCTGATCCTATAGCATTATGTATCCACTTTGCATAGGCAGAAATGACCATGCAGTATTCAAGTCATGAAGAACCATGCCACCGTAATGACTTAATACAATCACCCTCTTGTGCGTCAACTGACTTCCTTCCATCATTCTGTAGACATGACTTAGTCATGTTCAGGGCAAGGGTTTCAAACATTATGACCTCACATGTTGCACTAGACACTTTAAGTTGTTATAAAGACATAGCTACACACTTAGCTCCAAACTGCTTTGTGTGTATGCAGGATTTTTGTTCAAACCTTCCGTATGATAGCACTTGCACGTACTTTTTGGTGCTTTAATTGATATTCATATCAAACTTTCCTCACATTAATGGAGTTCACAGTTAATCTTCAGGGAGGAATCAGCACTTTTATGTGAAATTAGGTGTGTATTGCTTAATCAAGGCTTTTTCAATTTAATTTACTCACTAGAAGTATTCATGCTGGTTCTCTTAGAAAAGTCCCTTTCATTTTAGCTAATAATTTTAACACAGTTATAGCTAATTATCAAAGAAAAACTAATGAGGCTTTTCATTTCATAGTGTGATAAGTCTTTCTGTTAAGTTGTTATGCTTTTTTTTGGTGGGTTCTTTTGTTTTTGTTTTGTTGCTAGTTTTTTTTCAGAAAAGCCACAAAGTATGTGGACTCAAGCATCTCTTAGTCAGGTTCTCCCTGTTAATAGGTCATTGACGTAGACTCCCCACCTCTACCCTACATGGAAGTGAGTTTTCTACAGAGTGAGTTAACCGTGGACCATAGCCTGTGTTTCTCTCTCAGATGCTGCCTGTCTCCCCTGTGTTTCTTGCACAGATATAGACCTCGCTCAGAAAGATGAATCTACTGTCTCCATATTTACATCCCATCTATGTCCTGGACCCTGCAGGACATGGTTGCTCAGAATCTGAGTAAAAACAGGGGAGGGAGTAGTTTGGCCCAACAGGTGATGTGATGTGATGATGAGACCTAAGCACCCATGACCACACAATGCCTCCTCAGAGATACCTAGGAAAATTGATAACCTCTGTCTATATAATTGTCACTTGTTTGTTTGTATTGGACTGTGGCTCTTGGAGGAAGAAGGAGAGAGTGTTTTTGAAAATATTTATGTGCCTTTGTACAACTTCTAACTTTCCAAGACCTGTCTGCCACACACATTGGCAATCTTGTAGCCATTCAGTGACCCCTAGCAACATCGTCTTTCTGTGAGGGTATGTCTATACTCCGGGACAAAGTCTAATTAAGCTATGCAACTTCAACCATGTTAATTGCGTAGCTGAAGTCGAAGTACCTAAACTCGGCTTCTGGCGCTGTCTACGCTGCAGGAAGTCAAAGGGAAGAACATTCTTCCTTCAACTTCCCTTACTCCTCGTGAAATGGCATTGACTGGCCCCTCACAGTTCGAATTAGCTGTCTTAAGTAGACTGCTAATTTGAGCCCTGAAAGATCGATAGCAGCATCTTCAATCTTCCCCTGTAGTGTAGACGTATCCTGAGAAAGTAGAACTGAAGGTCTTCCAAGAACACAACACTGGGTTAGAGCACAGAGCTGCTGATAAACAGCTCTGGCCTCCAATGGTCCATGAAGATCATGGAAAAAAACCCGGAGTAAGTGAAACATCTCCAGAGGCTATTCCACAGGAAACAGACTTCACTTCCAATCCCTCAGCATGATAATTTAAAAGAAATCTCTGCCAGCAAACCTTTGCAGATACTTGCTCTCCCTTGCTACCTCCCACAGGAAAAAAAACTATAAGAAGGGATTAACTGGGTCTTTAATCAGGTAATCTTCTATTGACTTCAAGATCTGGCAGCCTAAACAAAAATTGACCAGGACTGCAATTTGTACATTGCAATTGCTGAAAGGATTCCAGACAGCATGGGTGAAATAATGACCCCTTTGAAGTCCATTGGAGTTTTTCCATTGGCTTCAGTACAATCAGGATTTCACCTGATGTGTACTGTGGCAATGCCAATTATTGTCACAGCCAAATTGGAATGAAAATGTGAAAAAAATACTCACCAAAATGTTTAAAAATGATAACAACACAGACATTAATATAGGGCTAACTCCTGCTCTTCTCGCTCATGCAAACAGTCCCAGTGGCCTCAATTGTGACATTAAGGTGAGCAGGATATGGCCAGCAGTGTAGGGTTAGGATAAACATGATTGTTCATTTCTCCCACTAAATAAAAGAGAAGCTTAATTTGGATAAACTCCTGAATGTTTGGACATTCATCTGAATTCTGAGTTATCCGATCCTCCCAAGTCTGTAAAAACTGTATAAGAAATGCCGGAGTAAGAGTTTAATTTTCAGCTTGGTTTTAGTTCGGGCAAGATTCATGGATTAGTTTTTTTAAGTGAATCCATTCTTCCATCATAGTCAATGTAAGGAGATAACAGGGAAATCTGAAATGCATCATTCTTGACAGACTTGTGGAGTTTTGTCTTTTTCTTTTTCTTTTTCTTTTCTTGTATTTCTTGTCATCTTTCCTCTGCCAGCATGGAGTGTCCTTTAAAGGTGAAATGACTGTGCATTCTTTCCCTCCATTTAATCCTTGACAGCTCTGCTGAGACTGCCAATTATTGCCAAATCTGGCATTGGTAGGAGGTTTGTATCATGAACACTTAACTCTCAGGAATGAGACAAAGACTAGTAATCCATTTTACAATGGCCTAATCCAATGCTCAGTGAAATCAATGGGAGTATTTCAATTTATTTTAGTAGGTTTCAAATTAGGTTTTTAATTGCACTTGTGAAGGATTTCAACTACTGACCAACTTGATATTCCAAAGATTTTTTTTTTAAGTTTAAGCTTCCATTTTTTTTCCTATAATGGCTTTGTCTGGTATCTAAAGTAGACACATGAAATAAACATTTCCCTGCAATTTAGAGTGGTAAAAATCTGGGTTTTTAAATCGTAAGTTTTACAATGTTTGTTAGATTCAAAAGCAAGCTAAATTATATAGCATACTATAGGAAAAATGAGGGACTTCATTTACAAATGTGACTGGTCATTTTAAAGGCCTCAATTTTGGGATGTCCAACTTGAAAGACCTTATTGGAGGGTCTGATTTTTTTTTCTTCAGAAATTAGGTTGGACATCCAAAATCTAAAGTACCAAAAATCACTGGAAACTCTTTTGAAAATATAGACCTAAACGAGAAAATAATTCCAAATAGTAATAGTCTGATTTTATTATGGGCTGAGCTGGAGGTGCTCAGCACTTTCCTTAATGTGTTTATTTTTCCCCTTGTTAAATGCCTAGTTTAACACTTACAAGTAATGTCTTGCTATCATCTGGTTAGATTTAAGGATGAGTGAACCAATTTAGATAAAATCTAAAATGAAAATAATCCCAAATCAAACCTTTCAAAAGATTTGTGTATTATAGAATAATAGAACTGGAAGAGACCTTAAGAGATCATCAATATCTAGTCCCCTGAACTCATGGCAGGACTAAGCACCATTTAGACCATCCCTTACAGGTGTTTGTCTAACCTTCTCTTAAAAATCTCCAGTGATGGAGAGTCTACAACCTCCTTTAGGCAATTTATTCCAGTGGTAAACTATCCATTCTACACTGCCACCCTAGTTCAAACTAGGGTGCCTAATGTAGGCATTCGAACTTGCAAATGAAGCCGCGATATTTAAATCCCAGGCTTCATTTGCAAGTTCGAATGCCTACAATAGCCACCCTAGTTCGAACTAGGATGGCAGTGTAGACATAACCCCAGAGAGTTAGGAAGTTTCTTCTAATGTCCAACCCAAACCTCCCTTGCTGCACTTTAAACCCATTGCTTCTTGTCCTGTCATCAGGAGTTATGGAGAATATTTTTTTCTCTTCTCTTTGTTACACCTTTTGAGGTACTTGATAGCTGTTATCATAATCCCTCTCGGCCTTCTCTTTTCTAAACTAAATGAACTCAGTTCTTTCAATCTTCTTATATACATTATGTTTTCTAGACCCTTTAATTAATTTAATTTTTTGTTGTTCTTCTCTGGACTTTTTCCAGTTTGTCTACATCTTTCCTGAAATGTGGCACCCAGAATGTTGTAGAATAATAATCAAAAGTAAAGAACAGATTTGTCACGCTTTGATGAAATGCACCATGTATTAATACCCTAAATAATAATTCCATTATTACTATTGTAATAATCTTTGTATAAGGCATGCCTTGTGAGGTATCATTGGAAACTTCATAACTTGTTGATCAGCAAGTTGTATCACTGTAAAATATATGTGGCATCTTTATGGTAAAATGATACATTTTCCCCTGTACAGTATTAAAAATACATGATCTGACTCATATAGCACCAAACTAGTCAAAGAGACATGTCCTGACCAAAGAAGCATATGCGGTATTAATTTGCTTGAAAACAGTATAGTCATGAACTGGAAAGGAAACTCAGGAAGTTCACACAGTTGAAAAACCTAGCAAGGAACATCACTCCATACTGACTTTGTCTCCTAGTTCTGAACTGGAAATGCTTTCCAGGAGAGGAACTGAAACTATAAAAAAAGAGGTGCAAACAGTAGGACTCACCACCTCTTACTCTTTGCTTCTGAGAAGTCAAAAGAAGAAACTGTTGAACCAGTAAGATTGGTTCAACAAGTAATGCTCTTGGAAGCATGTGGTGAGAAACTTTTGCTTTAAATCTAATACAGGCTACATCTAGATTGCATTGCTTTTTTAGGATACTGGAGGTACCCTGAAAAAGCAACGCTGCATCCAAGGAATGCGTCCACTTTTTAAAAAAAAAATTCAAAAAAGCGGATGTGCTCTTTCGCCATCCCTGTAAACCTCATTCTACAAGGAATAAGGGATGCATCGAAAGAGCACTTTCTTTTGCAATTTGGTGTTGTATAGATGCTCCAAATTTCAGAAGAGCCTCTTTCAAAAGTAAATCGGCAAATTGCGTTTCTTTTTCTGATTTAACATTGCAGTGTAGACCTACACTGTAAGGTTATGTTTTTCTCATAACCCTTTCTTGAATTCATTTAAAAGTCTTTCTTTTTGTAGCTAATAAACTTGTTTTTATTATTTCACCTAATCCAGTATGTTTAAATTAGCATGTAGGTAACTTCATTTATCAAAGAATAAAAAAATTAATATTTCTTGACTGTTTGGGAGAGAGATGAACAGTGCAAGACATACATTTCTGGGGGAAAGTCTGACATTAGGAATGTGTTGGGGGTGTTTCCTTGTAGTAATAATCAAAACTGGTGAGAGCCAAGATCTGGTTGGTAGACTGTATTACACACATGCTGGTGATTGTTGGAGCACAATCCAAGCTGGAGGCTACAGTGGCAAGGGACTGCAAGGCATCCCAGGTTACAGGCCAGGGGTGACATATTCACTCATACATCAGGATAGTAACCTGGAATGTCACACAGGGAAGTGGAACCTCTTTTGGCTCTGTTTCAGCCGCTGAATCTTGTGGGATAGGTTGAGGAGAGCGTACCTGCTGTATTAGTTATGTGGTATGAGAGCTCTGTAGTCCCACACACTGGAAATAAATACATGTTTGGTATAGGAGAGCATGGATGATGGGAAGATAGTGCCCCTTCCCATTTTAAAGTTTTTAATAAAAGTTGTGGTCTGTCACTGAATTCCATGCATAGATCTGTCGTCTTTTTGCCAGTGTGCCCACATCAAAGGGAATTCTTATGGTATTTGCTACTTCTTTCTTCCAGTTGGGTCCAATTTAATCCTCTCTTCATGGACTTGTCTAATTGTGCATCTTCAAGGCATTTAAGTGATCACCCTAATATTTGTACTTTACAAATTACTCATTAAATGAGCACCTGATGCTTCAATGTAAACATTACCTTTTCACCCCTCACCTAAGATTGCATGCATTATCCCCTTTTAAAAGGAAGACAGAGAGTGGCACCTGCTACCAAAAGAAACACAAGGTATATTCCTATAACTTGAGACAAAAGGTGTCACTATGCTAGCTCCTTTCCCTTCTGGCAGCATTTCGCACGGCAAAGAGAGGGAGAAGTCAAGCAGGGAGCTCTGAATCTGCAACTGTAAGACATAGAAAAAGCTGTTGTTGCACAAGTGTTTCTTTTGTTAGTTCATTGTGTATATATTCTCAAACATCTATGGGGAAGAGAGGAATTACATTTGCATGTTGCATGTCAAATTGGGTAGAACATAGTAAGAAGATAGTTGTGTTTGGAGTGTGAGGTACCTGGAAATGATTTTGTGATTGGTGTAGTACCAGCAGAAATTTTTTTTCAGAATTTAAGCCCCGATTATCTTGAAATGTGCCTCAATTCCCTTTCATCACTATAAGCCTATTATCTCTCTGTTTAGTGGTACAGTTATTTGTGTCAGAAATGTCTATGTACAGGATTAAAAAGTTCCTTGGTTTTTGTTTTGTTTTTCCATTGCTTAGGAGTATTGACAAGGTTAAGAATTCAATTCCTCCAATCACATAGGCTCTGATTCAGCAAAGCATTTAAGCCCATACCGAAGAAGGATAGATTTAAGCGCAAGCAACAATGTATTGAAACTTTTTTCCAGATGGAAAATGCCATTTTGATACATCCTTTTGTGTCAAATCTTATGGATTTTGGATGGAAATTCATTTTTAAAACATTTAGAAGTATTTGGGGAAAATTATACTTCAAATGAGAATTTTTAACTTTTCATTTTGAAACAGAGGTTTGACTTGCAGCTTTTTTTAAGATAAATTAAAAAGGTCAGCAAACAAAACATTTTGATTGACCAGAAACTTAAAAAAAAATTATTACATGGACAACTTTGAAAATATGACCTTTCATCAAGACATAGAAGTAGTTGTTTCAAGATGAAAAATTTTGTCTTCCAATAAGCTGTACTAGGCTTTCATTTGAAATTAGGTACATGAATAAATATTTTGCTGCATTGGGATTTGCAACAAATTAGAGATTTTGAGGCCTTCAGCAGGTTTGGCAAGAATGGTTTAGCTTCTGCTCCCCTTCTTCATTCATATTAGAACTGCTTCTACCATTCAGGCTGAGTATAGATGCAGAACATGACTTTGTAATTTAGCACTAACAATGTCACATATTCACACTTCTCCTATAAATATTTTGTTAGCCATTTTGTGAAGCTCATTGTACCTTCTTGGCTTTGTACTACTGCTACTATAGCACCTTTTGTCTATTTTAAACTTGACAACTGCCACTTCTCTTTTGAATTCTATATGAAGGTTTTTGTTCCTCATAGATACTGAAATTAGGAGGTGTTCTTGGGTGCTACCATTCCTTGGCCTGAAAGGCTTACAGTTTGGTTTGATGGCTCTCAGCACCACCTCTACAAAAATTGTTCTAAATCTTCTGCTGTTTTTCCTATTTTTCTTCAATCTTATTTTTTTTTAAAACGAATCTACAATATTTTATCAGCTTAGAATGGAGTTTATAGACAACATTCTCACCTTTCTAAATACTTAAGCCTCAGTGAGTGAAGAGAGAGAATAGCCTCCAGTCACTACCAAGGATGAAATCCTATCCCCATGAAAGTCAATGAGAGTTTTGTCATTGTGTTCAATGGGGACAAAATGTCATCCAATAGTCATAGAGAAATTCCTTACCAAACTGCTGATGTAGTCAGAACATCAACATTGGAGCTAAATCACTAAGAACTCTGGAGCACAGCAGGGTGTGTGCTATTGAAGCGGAAGATATTAGACAACAGAAAGCTGGGTGAATACAAGGGATAGGGAAGAGGACTCGGTTCTAAACCCACAAAGTAACTGCTCCTGACCTTTCAATTTTTTAAATAGAAATAGAGTTTAAGGCCAGAAGGCACCACTTATCAATTAGTCTGATTTCCTGTATGGCACAGGCCACTAGCACCCACATACTAAAACCAGCAGCTGAAATTGGACTAAAATATTATAGTCCATGATTTGTCCCACAAGAAAAGAATAGGAGGTACTGAGGACCCTGCAGTGGCTGAGAAATGATTAAGTGAAATACATTCCAATAGTCCTGGCAAATCACTTGAACACACCAGAGCCATTCTTACCCATATGCAGTTGCATAGGGAAGTGGTTCCAACCACTGGGCTGTGGACCAGTGCCGGGCTGCGAACTGCTGGCTGCCGGGCTGTGGTGGCTGCCAGAGCTAAAGCCGGCTGTTCATGGTGGCTCTGGGGGCAGGGAGTGAGGTACATCCCGGCCCCCTGAGCCATCACACAGCAGCTGGCATCGGCTGAAGCCGGCTGTTCGCGGCTCTGGGGACCAGAGCTTTTGGCAGGCTGGTAACATTTATTCGCATATTCATTATTGCATAATTAATATGCACATATGCAAATAAAATATTGCTACTTCGTGGTATAAAATAGGTTGGGAACCACTGACATAGGGCACCTGTAAATTTAGGACACAAATGGGTCTTAATGTCCATCTACTTGCTTCTTTTTAGTGCTGTTCTGTGGCTCTGCTTCCTCCAGAGAGGGTCTAGTTAAGATAAAAGTGAAAAAGCCTGTGAGACCTATTAGCAGAACACTGAACCCGTGAAAGAGCCATTCAAGAGGTAATGAAGCCATTTAACAGGCATTTGCCAACCACAGGTATATTCTCTGAGTTTCTGAATTTACTGTGTTAAGTCTACAGGACCTTGGTTTACAATTTGTATAAAAAAATATTTCATTTGTGTGTTTCTGAAGATTATAAAATCACATCTCTAAAAAAAAAATCATCCCTCACCCACCTGCCCACCCTTTGTCCCCGGGCTGCCGTCAGGCATAGGGGCACCAGTTTAATAGTACTGCACAAGTTGTCATACATCCTAAGAATAGCCCTGGAACTCACAGGTGACATAAGCAGACAGGACCCTCTCAAGAACATGACAATTTGACCTGTGGGAGAATTCCTTCTTGATCTCATATATGATGATCAGTTAGACTCTGAGCATGTGAGCAAGAACCAGCCAGCTAAGGCCCTGAAAGAAAGCATTCACTGACACTTCAAAGCTCTGTCCCTCACCACCTGAAGTCCATCTCCAGATATGGCTATTACTATTCTTCAAAAGAAGATCAATCTCTTTTTTCCTCTTCACAGAATACAAAGGGGGTGGGCTGGGGTAAACCTTTCGTGAAACATTTCTAGTAAAATGGATCTGAGATGGTCTGTTTTTTTTATTTTGTTCCCCTTTTTTAACCAAAAATCAAACAAAACTAAAACCTGTACCATACTTAGGGCTTGAAAAAGTTTGTTTAACCTTGTTTGCTTTATACATGCTCCTGAACTCTCTGGCTAGAATCAGAAGAACAAATCCTAGTACCCGGAATCAGGAAGTAAATGGCTCTTGTGGCCTTTCTGGTATAAATCAGGTTGTAGAAAAATCTGAATTGATATCCAGACATGTGCCTGATGCTGGGAAATGCTAAGCTCCTACTTGAAGTAAAAGGGAGATACAGATGTTCAGCATCTGAGAAGGTTTATTCCAAAATTAGTAGTTTTTTTATTGTTCACCTATCCCAGCATATTTCCTTTTTTTTTTAAAGTAATGTCATGTTTTATATTTGACTACTCATCTGAATAAGAATCATCCTGAACGTTAATGAAGAATTCCCAAGTTACTGTAGATCACAAGAGCTTTTGATACTATTTATCTGTAGCTAAGCCAAGCTAGCTGTATGTGCCACAGATATTTTTAAATTTTAAATGCCAACTTACTGCCAAAATGACCTCTGACAAAGTAAATTGTATCTATGCGTATCAAGTATGTATTTAACCCTAAAATTAAAAATGCAGATTATGAGTATAGAAAACAAATGATGAAAAGACAGATCCTCTTTTTTTCAAGTAAGTCCTTTGTGGTAGCATCTGGATTGGTTTTAAGATAGGCGCGTCTTTATCCAGGCAGATGTAGCACTCATCAGAAGTTAATTTGCAGGGATATTCTCATATGCAAATCATGTCACTATGCTGAAATGCAACCACGTAATGAGTGGAAAATGTTATACCCATAAATCATACTACCACAATCATCAAAATTTCCATTGAGCCAGGACAAATTCAACAGCATTTATGTCTTTCCAGCTTTTAGCCCATAAAAATTCTGTGTTTTTGGAGAGTGTTACACTGGTGATCTTAAAACTCCCAAGTCTGGTATAATGAGTCCTCAAGTGCGTTATAACTTACCAGTAATTACATTTCAACATTTCTGCTTTCAGCAGTTAGTGTTTTATTCATAAACATTTAAACACTGAATTAGGCATAAAATAAGAATGTTGGCAACAACCCGGCTTAATTTCATTAACTATTAGGTAAACGTAGTATTGCTTCTTCAAATAATCCTTGGTTTGAATGCTAAAGATGTAATGAACTTCATGGTTCATAGCATCTGACATTGCTTAATTAATGGGTGCATTTATACTACATAGGCCTTGGTAATTGATTTATATGCATGATTTGCACATACAGCTGTTAGTTCCTGTAGCAAAGTCATAATTCAAATGTGTGCATATTTTCTAGATATGAGAAATAGAAGGAACCCCCTCTCAAACTTGTCAAATTTGTCCCCAAAAAACATGAAAGCAAATTTAAATAAGACAATACATTAATGTCTTCACATTGAGCTTCCATAGCTCACACGTCAAATGGAAAACATGACAAAACGTTCCTTGGAATTTTTGTACTTTTACAGTAGATCCAAGTCAGTCTCTTTACCTATACCCTACTGTGATTTCATCTGCAGGAGTGATGAAATGAAGTACAACTACAACTGTATCGCTTAATCTGATTCCTACCTCCCCACACTCCCCACAAGACAATTGTACCTTTACATTTAGTGGCCATGCTAACATAATCAAAATGGGTCCTCTCCAGATTTACATCAGAATCCACATTTTCCCAAATTTCAGGAGTTTTCAGAGCTGCAGTTCCTGTTTGGGTTCATTTCCCCTTCCCCCAATATGGTATATCATTTAAGTTTATGAGCATATACAAGATGGTCAAGAAAAAAGTTGTAGTTAACATTACATATGTTTAGTCTTGGGGCAAGCCTCCTCCACATCTAAGCCAAACGCTGCAGGCGGGGGAATTCAGAACAGGTTTCCTAATCTGCCCAATAGATTACTTGTGAAAGCCAACATTGTGTTGAGAAGCTGGAGCTGAAGAATAACTGAGCTCAGGGTGGAAAGAGGTCTCCTGTGGCAGTTTAAAAAAAATGGAGGAAGAGAAACAGCTGTTTCTGGATTATCCATTACCATATAGTTAAACCTGCATCCTTCCTGGTTCCTTCTAGCTCCTCCCTATGTTCCAAGAAATAATCCCATGCTTCTTATTGGAGCCCTGATTCCCGCACACAGAATTGCAGACCAAACTCCTTTCTCTTTCCCAGTGACTACTCCCTTCCACTGTGTTATCTGCTAAACTTATTTCAAGGGTGCTTGCAGGAAGCACTTACCACTTGGGGGCTTTTGAAACTGGCAATCAAAGCACTTCAATGTGCTCTGCATTCTTTAATGTACAGGCAGCCTGATGGCTTTCACAAGGCTGGCTCCATTTCCTGGTGCTCTCAGGCAACACTTAGCTTTTCACTTTCTAACCCCTTATACTCTACAGCTGCTATTCTAATGCCTTCATTCATCAGTAAACTGGCAGTCATAAATTTTCTTTTTCCAAAGGCCACCCCCACCCTCTCATCCCACAGACTTTTGTCATTTCTTCACTATCAATTGCCAGCTGGGAGTGGTGGGTAGAGGAGTCTCTCTAGCTAACAATTCCATTGCAATCCATTCCTCTTTTAACTACTGATCCTATTTTAAACCCTAAGTTGTTACTTGACTCCTATCAATGTTATATGTGGAGGAGGAATGGAAAATATATTTCCTCCTATGAATCTGTGCTGCCTTCCGGAATCCTACAATGCCTTGAACTAGAGAACATGCAGTGCTGACTCACTTGGCACAGGTTGGCCACCTGAGCTCTTTATTAACTCTCTATGGTGCAGTGCTATGAATACAAATCTTCACTGATGAGTCACTTTTTTTTCTGTAATGGTTTGATCAGAGCTGGTGGCAGGGGGTAGGGTGGGGTTAAAAATTGCCCAGTGATTTTAACAGGGCCCAGGGCTCCCAACCACCACTGCTACTACCTCACCAGCCGGAGTCCCAGATCCTTTAAATTGGTGATAGTGCCCTGAGCTGCACTGAAAGGCTAGCTGGGGAGGGAGCCTAGCCCCTCCCCATCATCCACCCGAGTCCCCTCCCCTTCTGGGGGTCCCAGAGCCAGCTTCATCAATGGCCTGGTGAAGTCTTTCATCATCCCTGCATCTAATCCTGTGAGAAGCTGAACCCCCCCTTCCCCATCACTCCTTCTCTTCAATGAGAACTGAAAGCTCTTGATATCTCACAAGATCAGATTCATAGGGTTATTATAGAGACTATTCTTTTTGATTATGGAGGAAGAAGTCACCATCTCACAACAACAAAGTACATCGGAAATAAGTATTGTACCATCATTTAAATTATTTAAACCAGTTCTCTCTCTCTTTTTAAAAGGAGCTGCTCTTTGAAAACCTAAAGCTAAATGAGAATAAAATGGAAAGAAATAGAATAAATCCAGTATTAATTGACACTATAGAGAACAGATGGGAAATGTTTTTTTCTCTTTTCATCTTTTCAACCTGGGCACTTGCAGGTTTGCACGCTTGTTTACAGAGTTGATCTTAGCTCTGAGAATTTAAACCTATCTTAGTAAGGTTGGGAGAGACCTGAAAATACCTTGAGATTGTTAAATGTTGTTCACAGAAATAGGACAGAAGCAATAGACCAGTTTATCATCGTACATGTGCAAGACTACAGTGCTGGCAGAAATGGTGATTGTCTAGGGGACAATATTTGCATATTTTTGGACTAATGCTTCATTCAGATCCAGGATATAATGTAGTTCTCAAAGAATTCCGTGGGAGTTAGATCTGATTCCTAGTTATTAAGGAGTTTTCAAATATTTAAACTGTACTCATAGTGTACGTCTACACTGCACTGTTATTTCGAGATAACTAGCATTAATTTGAAATAACAATGTGAGTGTCTACACACCCATTCTGTTGTTTCAAAATAATTTTGCAATAATGGACGGCTTATTCCAAAATCTGTAAACCTCATTCTATGAGGAATAACACCTATTCTGAAATAGGTATTTCCAAAGAAGGCGTGTGTAGATGCTCCACTGCTGCTATTTCAAAATAGCCCCTCAGAAGGGCTATTCTAAGTTATTCTTCCCCAGTGCTCCTGGGGCTCTAAATCGAGATAGCATGTCTAAATTAGGGAAGGCTGCCTAAGTCTAATTTTGAGGCTTCCCTGTAGTGTAGATGTGCTATTTTAAAATAAGCTATTTCAGAATAACTACTCTGGAATAGCTTATTTCAAAATAAGTGTGCAGTGTAGACGTACCCTTAGTTACCCTCCAGAGATTGAATACTTCCCAAAGGTGGATAAGCTATAATTATATCCATTTTACAGTGAATAATGAAGTATAGTTAGAGCTACTCAAAAGATTTAAATGTTGCCATTTTTCAATAAGAAAAACCATTTTTCTTTTCATGCTAATTTTAATGTGGACTATTCCTATTTTTCAGCCTGCTCAAGGCATGATCAGGTTAAATCATAGACTCATAGCATCAAACAGTTTAAGAGACGCCAGGAGGTAATCAAGTCCAACACCCTGCTAAAAGCAGGACAAATCCCAATTAAATCTTCCCAGAGAGGACTTTGTCAAGTTAGGACTTAAAATAAAATAGTTTACCCCAGGTTACACATTGAATCTTACAAACTGAGGACTGAATTCAGGTGTCCTGGCTTTCCTAACGTACAACTTAAAAAAAATACAAGTAGAAATACAAGCAAAAAGTAGGGGAGTAGATATCACACATGTACTATGTGGTTTAGGCAGGGTCATTCTGAAGGCTATATTTTATAAGGCTCTCATATAAGACCAGACTGTTATAACCTCATTCTCAGTTGGTCATAAATTTCCTCTGCTATAGACCTTATTGTCTCCAGTGGGACTGACTTCACACAGAGTACAATACTACTTGGTATTAATGGCCAAACTATGATAGCCTCATATTTACATCAGATCTTCTCACCCAGACTACATGAAGCCATCTTTAGTCATGTATTTGTAGATACCGTTTTCATATAACGATACATTAGGAAACAGGCAAGAGTGAGGGAGCAATCAATTTGGCTAATGAACATGGCAACCAGTTAAATTATGGCTTAGAGCCACTGTACTATTTTCCTTTTGTGCAAAGGGATAGAATCTTGAAAGCCTAGAATTATCCTTGAGTGCTGTACAAGTTGCACCTCCTACAACTGATACTCTCTGGTACGGTGCTGAACCATAGATCTTCCTTGACCAGAGAGTCTGGGGAGCTTAGTATTAGGAGGGCTAGCATGTAGTCTAGGGCCAAACCCCCAGCAGCCCAGTGCTGTGCATGGTTGGGGCGAGAGCCTCCAGCAGCCTGTGGCATCCCAGGGCTTAAGTCAGGATCCACAGCAGTGCACACGGCAGGGGCCAGACCAGATCCAAAGCCAGTAGTCCAAGGCAGTGTGGGTCCAGGCTTGGAGCTCCCAGGAGAATGCAGCAGCCTGACTGGGGCCAGAGGCTGGCAGCAGCATTGCAGAAGCTTGGTCAAGGCTGGTGGTAAGGGGGCCAAGCTGGGGCAGTAGCAGGGCCAGGAGCACTGAGGGGCAGTGGGCTAGGGAGCCTGTGGAGAGGACCTCTCCTGGTCCAGCACATTTTCTCATTCAGGACTGCTCAGGTCCCAAGGGTACTGGACCGGGGGAGGGGGGGTCCAACCCATACTACTCAGTGTGGGAAAGGGGACCATTCAAGGTCTGACCCAAAGGTTTAGCTCTCCTGTTTTCTAAGTACAATAATACGGGAAGTAACTTGAGAAAATGCGCTACATTGGTTCTGGAAGTACTTGGTTTTCAATCTTTCTCCTCCTTACTCCTTTGAGTCCTGAACCTTGTAATGTAATTCCTTTCTGATGGCTCAATGTTCTTGATCCGTTCCCTGGAAAAGTTGCACCACCTTGAAATGCATTTACAGTTACTATTCATTCCTTTGAAATAAATTAGTGTTCCCTTTTTCCAAACGCAATGAACTTTGTTATGAATACACTAAACCATTCTGAATGATTAATTTAAAATAATGTCTTTGTTTCAAGTCTCAGAGGAGTAGTTGTGTTGGTCTATATCAGCAAAAACAACAAGGAGACCTGTGCATAAGCCCTAATAAATCTGATAGTCTCTAAGGCACCACAGTACTCCTCGTTGTCTTTGTTTCAGTGAGTTTAAATATATAGTAATCTGGAATATACAGTAATCTGGAATGATTAATTTAAGAGTATATTTAAAATATAAAATCATCTTCGAAATACTAATTAAGAAATTATAAATCAGAGAAGAGCTGCATTGGGTGTTCCATAATATTTAATGTTGTATTCAGCAGGACAACTGACTTGTCCTCACTACAAAGTTTTTGCAAATAAATCTCTGACAAACTTCAGGGTATATTAAAAAACCTCTGACTGACATTTTTATTCCCAAATATAATGCTCTTTATTAAGTTCCTTCTGCATGTCCAGTCTTCACAATCTGGCATGCAGTGGAAAACATGCTCCATTTTCTTTAGAAAGAAATTTTAGAAGAGTGATTTTTTTCTCCAAATGTCATGTCCTACATTTGGGTTCAGGGATTTGTCTAGAATGGGTAAGCAGACAACAGAGGGAGACTACGGGTTGGAGGCAGGGTCTGGGCAGAGCAGGGTGGAATATGGGCATGCCGCATGGCCATAGGTTGGGGAACTTGCCTTCCCAAGCAGCAGCTCCCTCCACCCATTGCCCATGGTGAAGATCAGGGCCTGATTGCTTTCCATTCTTTAAATATATTTTCCCCTAGGGTGGGAACCCTTTGTTTGGTCTCCCCATCCCCATGGAAAAGTACTAGATTCAAGATGGATTCCAGTACCAAGTGGCTTGGTTACATGTCATTCTAGGACCAAACATAGTTTGGGCTTACAGGACGTTCACAGGTTGTTGGTTTGAGTACTGAATCATTAAGTTCCTAAAGTATCAATAAGGGCCCTCATTATCACATTTAGAATTAAAATCAGAGTCACACTTCATATGTTTAACTTCACATACAAAATCAGAACATGCACAAAAACAAGATGCATATATTCAGCAGATTGGAACTTTAAAATTGATATGCCACATGATGCATTTTATATAAAGTGTCTCTGAGTTATGAATACTTATATTCATAAGCCAATTTTTATAAAGCATGGGGGAGCCCCAGGATGAAATTCAAAGGACAAATGCAAAGTATCCATTCACAAAAGCACAATCAGTTGCACATATACAAAATGGGAAGTGACTGCTTAGGAAGGAGTATTATGTAAAGGGATTGAGTTGTCATAGTGGATCACAAGGTAAATATGAGTCATCAGTGTGACACTAGCAAAACATCATTCTGGGAGGTATTAACAGGAGTGTAGACATAAGGTAGACCCAAGAAGTAATTCTCAAGGTAGAAAAAAGAAGTAATTCTTCTTCTATAATCTGGGCTGATTAGGCCTCAACTGTAGTAGTGTCCAATTCTGGGTGCCATATTTCTGGAAAGGTGTGAACAAATGGAAAAAAGTTCAGAGAATATCAACAAAATGATTAAAGGTCTAGAAATCGTCATTTATGAGGGAACGCTGAAATAACTGGGTTTGTTTAACCTGGAGAAGACTGAGAGGGAACATGGTAACTTTCAAGGACCTACAAGGTTGTGACAAAGATAAAAATTATTCTCCTTATCCTCTGATTATAGGACAAGATGCAATGGGCTTAAATTTCAGCAAGGGAGGTTTAGGTTGGACATTAGGAAAAATCTTCTGTCAGGGTGGTTAAACACTGGAATAAATTGCCAAGGGAGGCTGTGGAATCTCCATCTCTGGAGATTTTAAAGAGCAGAGCTAGAAAAACTCCTGTCAGAGATGGTCTAGACTCTAGATGGTGCTTGGTCCTGCCATCAGTGCCGGGGCCAGACCTGATGGCCTCTCAAAGTCCATTCCATGATTCTATGTATGATTCGATGTAGGGTGACCAGATCATAGTAATAGAACATCAGGACACATTGAAACAACATCAACTTCATCTACAATCCAGCCCCTCCCCCCCTCCCACTGTAAACCTCTTCACCCCCAATCCACCTATCACTGGCTTGTTGTGTCCCTCTTCAGTCCCCTCCAGCTGTTCGCCTCCTCTCACCTCCCGGCATCATGCTGCTCACTTCCTCACTCCTTTGCCAGACGCTACCCTGCCCTCCATGACATCTCCCCTCTCACTGCTGGCTCCCCACTCCCTTCCTCCCTTCCCAGCATTTGCCTTGTCACCTGAATATTGGGACAAATGGCACCTTATCGACAGGGCTTGACAAACTCGCCAGCTTGAAATCTACTCGCCAGCCCCGCATTGCGCATGCGCGCGCCGCCAGTGAACGGGGCGACCGGCTGAAATCTACTCACCACGGGCGAGTAGATTCGCTGATTTGTCGAGCCCTGCTGATCAATGTTCCCTCTAACCCTGTCTATCCATGTGCTGAATAAATTGTTTTATGTGCACTGAAGCATGTGTGAATATATACCACCACTAAAAACAGAAAACCTAACTGAGGGCATTCTCAAATACTGCCCAGCTGATTAGCAATCTCTCCGGAGTGGCCACACAAGCACACAGCTCAAAGGAAACACTGGTACTGATCCCACATTGGACAGGATATGGAACAAAGGACTGTCTTGAAGTTTGTTTGAAAAAAAAAAACATAAATAAATCACACAGGACAATCTGTGAAAAAATTAAAATATATTTTCAAAAAATTCTCTGTTCCAGTGGCCCTGAGTGACCCTTTGTGTTTTTCCCACGTCTGGAGTTGCAGGGAAGAGAGAAGGGGCAGAGTAAAGAGGAGTTGCACCACTTTTCACAGGAAAAAAGGAGGGAGCAGAGCATCCCTGACCAGTTGGGACCTTCTTGCTTAATCCTATCCCCTCTTGAGAAAACGATCGAAGCTGATGTTTCTCTCTCACCTCTTCTACCCAAAAACT
The DNA here is from genome assembly GCA_030068395.1 of Apalone spinifera. NCBI lineage: Eukaryota > Metazoa > Chordata > Testudines > Trionychidae > Apalone > Apalone spinifera. The sequence goes on from CM057846.1 coordinate 102,096,064, forward strand.
CTACTGTAGGTGTTCTGGGGGTGGAGTGTTGTTGCCTCAGAGCACCTGCCCTCCCCGTGCTCTGGGGCTGGGGAGGCTCGACTCGACTCTGGATGGGGGCATGGCCTGGGCATAAGGGGTGGGGTAGGGGATTTGCCTCCTTCAGCCCTACCTTCACCAGCCACCTATGTTAACAATGAAGATTCCTTTGGCACCTTAAAGACAGAGGGTATGTCTACACAGCAAAGTTATTTCGAAATAACTTTCCTAGCGTCTACA
>CM057846.1:102097996-102111937 GCA_030068395.1 Apalone spinifera
CAGCCCCACACAGTAAGTCCTGACCTGGTGCCCTGCCGGAACTGATTCCGGCCATCCTTAAATGCAATTCAGAGTCCACTCAGTGTGGACACACTATTTCGAAATAGCAAAACGATATTTCGAAATGCATTTTGTGTGTAGACACGTTATTTCAAAATAAGATATTTTGAAATAATGCTGTAGTGTAGACCCACCCTAACAGATTTCTTTGGGCATAAGCTTTCCTGGGCAAAGACCCACTTCATCAGATAACTCTTTAAGGTGCTTTCATTTTTGCAGATAAGCACTAACACAGCTACCCCTCTGATAAACATCCCATAGGCTCAGATTTCATATTCAATGAAATATTCATAAAGATCAATCCTAATCCTAGATTTGTGCAGGAGAAAGCTAAATGTTGTCAAAGAATGAGTGACAAATGTAATTTTTTACAGCTAAGACGTATGCTTTCATTGTTTTAGTAGTGGAGTAACTGATAGGAAATAGGCTTCATATACGATTTCAAACATGATACTAATACTTTTGTAGAGTTTGTCAAATCCAGAATTTCTATTTAGGAGGCAGACTCACCAAATAACTGCACCACAGCTCTTGGCTAAGCAATAAAATATGCTATATTTGACCAATATGTATACATTATAATAATTAATGTGAGCATTGCAAATATCTGTTTGATAGCTAGCAATATGCTTTGTGCAGAACAATTCCCCACCCCATCCCTCTGCTCCAGGGCCGATAATGGGCATATTTCTGCTTCTTTAAGTCCCTTCACTCATCTGAGGCACACAAAGGCTGTAGAGAGTAGTTTAGGTATTGACACTTAAATCCTGTTCCCAGCTCTGCTACTGTCCTGCTAAGTGCCCTTTTGTCAGTCAGTTCACCTCTCTCTGTTTTCTCCTCAGTAAAACGCTGCAGTCTCTCAGGCGAAAAAGCACTTTGTAAGAACTAGGTAGTATTATTAGTTGTAAAGGGATTGGAGACATATTTTAACAATCCTGCTACTTGTACTCCTAGGCTATGACTACACTACAAGGTTTTTGCACAAAAACCGGCGGAGAGTCCACACCTCAAGCATGTTTTTGCACAAGTAAATTGGCAGAACAGAGGGCTTTTGCTGGTAGAGTTATTCCTCTCCCCACAAGGAATAAGTCTTTTGAGCTACAGCTTTTGTGCAAAAAGGCAGGTGTGGATGCTCTGGAGGGGTTTTTGCACAAGAAACCCCTATCGGCAAAAACACAGGTGCTCTGATGGCCAGTCTGTGAATGGCCATCAGTCTGTGAATGGCCATCAGAGCTTTCTTGCTCAAGAGTGTGCATGCAGTGTGCACGCTCTCTTGTGCAAAAGCACATCACTTTTGCAATGCATTTTGAGGTCTGGACACGCTTTTGTGCAAGAAGTTTTTGTTTAAGATCTCTTCCACAAAAGGCTTCTTGTGCAAAAACCCTGCAGTGTAGACAAAGCCCCAGAGTAGGTGACTCCCTAATGAGCATTAAGCCAGCATAACTAACTCATGCAGCTTCATTCCTGCAACCGCTGGCACAGAAGACCTGCAGGGCATGGAGAAGGATAAGAATGAGGTATGTTAAGGCAGGTAGTTAGAGTGGACAGAGCTCAATTTACTTCTACTATTCCCTATTGGTAAATGGTCCATTTAGTATAATTGTCCCGGTATAAATTAGAGCAGCCCTCAGACTGCCCTGTTCTATAGCAAGTCTGGCATTGGGGCAGGTGATTGTGGAGTCCTTACTGGATCTCTGATAGACCTTCCTGATTTGCTGAGCACAGCAGAAATTGCCTGTTATGCACAGGTCCGTGTAATCCACTGACCCATTTGTAGACAATTCTTCAGGGATTGTCACAAATGCATCTAATGTCCCTGAGTGCTGGATTTTATTGTTGGGTTTGTTTTTTTTAGCTGAAGCACTAGTAAAAACTCCAATAGACAAACTGTTCCAGAATGCACATCAGACCACTTATTCTACAAGTATTCTAGTAAAGTGTGGGCATGACGCTACTACATCCCTCTACTTCTCTGTTCTCTAGGCACAAACTCAATTTTAATGAAGGATCTAAAGATCTACATTTTATTGATGTGGGCAGAACACTGGACTTTTCAGCCCTTCAAACTCAACCTTTACTACACTTTTGTTTCACATTCAAGTATGTGTGCCTCCAAAGGCCACTCTAATCTTATAGTCTCTGGCCTTAAACCTTAAACCTTTGCTTAAACCTGGTTGAAGCAAAGAGTTTGTCCAAATTGGCTTTATGCCACTTTCCCCAGACCCACTGGGTTGCTGGGGGCCAGTTTGGCTTCTGGCATAAGTTAGAGCAGTTAAGGGGCCATTCCATATCTGGAGACAGCTGTAATACAGTCTAACTCCCACCCTTCCCAGGCCAATAAGAAGGTGTTAAGCCAGGTTTACAGTACCTGGGCATTCCTTGTAGGCCAGCTCTAGTGGCTGTTTTGCACCTTGCTCTATTGGAAGTAAAGATCTGATCCTTTGCATATGTGTATTGTGTTATACTAAGCACATCAGTTACAAAAAAGAAACAATGAGAACTATGACAAAAGAAAAAACTGCAATGGATAATGAAACAGTAATAAAATAGAAAGCAAATGGTGTTTAGCAAGTTTGAAAGCTTCAATGTATCTGAACTTCACTGAAGAGACTTGACCGCCAAATATTAAATAGTACACCAGCTAGTTGAATTTTATGTCATTATAGTAGCAACATTATAGTTATTAAACTTGATATGGTTTTATTTTTAATTTCAATGGAATATATTTCCTGATCTTTTCATGAAAATGACCTTTGGGAATCACAGTAATCTAGACATTTCCTTATTTATCCTGCTGCATCAGCTAATATTTCCAATCAGAAAACTATATTGGAAAGCATGAGAGTGCTGGCAAGATACTGTATTGTTACTATTTAGATGCTTTATTAAAAGAATTTGAAATGAGAAAATGAACTCTTTTTTATGGTATTATTTGATGTGCCATCATGGAGAGTAGACATTCAATGGATTTGCAGTCTTTTTGAGAAAATCACTTTGCATCATTTTCTTGTTCTTTTGCTTTGCTTTTACTCTGTTTTAGATCATTGTGTGTGAATAGTCTTTTACGATTAACTTTAATAAATTATTTTTTTTTAAGTAGAAAGACTTGGAGAACATACCTTTTTTATATAATTAGGCCTGCATTGTTTTTCAGAAGGACAGTACTTCAGAAGACCAGTTGTCCATTGCACAGAAAATTCTTAACCTTTCTAGTGATTGATTGGTTCTACAGAGGACAGTTCTGAGAAGTTGATTTTAAATATGATGTTTGGAATCAAGAAACCTGAATCCTACTCATGGCTCTGCCATTGACTTTAGTGCTCCTGGAAGTCACTAGAAACATTTCAAAAGTGGGCTCTTTTGTTTTTTGATACTTCAGGGGTATCTGAACTTTGGGCAATCTGGGTATGTCTAGACTGCATCCCTCTGTCGGCAGAGGGATGCAGATTAGGCAGGTCGACATTGGAAATGAGGCATGGATTTAAATATCCCGTGCCTAATTTGCATAAAAATGGCCGCCGTGCTTTGCTGACTCAGCACTTTGTCAGCAAAAAGCAGCAGTCTATGGGGGGATCTGTTGAGAAACAAAGCCTTTTTTTGACAGATCCTGTAAACCTCCTTGCAGGTTTTCTTTCTTGACAGATCCCCCTCTAGACTGCCACTTTTTGCCGACAAAGAGCTGAGTTGGCAAAATGCGGTAGCCATTTTTATGCAAATTAGGCATGGGATATTTAAATCCCTGCCTCATTTGCAATGTTGACCTGCCTAATCTGCATCCCTCTGCTGACAGAGGGATGCAGTCTAGACATATCCCCAGTGACTGATTTTTTTTAGAGGTATGGAACACTTGCAGCTCCTTCTCACCTGGTTTTGTGAATTGATCAAAAATCAGGCTCTTGTTGTCTAAACTTGGACACTCAAAAAACAAGACTTCCACTTTTTGAAAATGTAAACTGCCAAGTTTTAAACTACTGTCCTAACCATTGGGACAGCTTTCCTCTTTCAGAAAACTCCCTTGCAGCATCTGAGAAAGTTGGAAAGAGAGCAGAAACACGTCCTTTTTTCAAGCACCCTTGAGAGAAGTAGTGATGATTGAGGGAAAACTATCCCACTCCATCAAAATAGCACCCAGGAAACTAGTCAATAAGATAAGGTCTATTACATTCCTTAGGGCCATGTAGAGTCACAAAGAAATGACTCAATATTTGAAATTGCAAAAAAATGTTGAAGTGCTGCAATTAGCTAGAAGGACTATTCAATAGATAAAGTTGCTTTCTAGGCCTTCACAATTAAATGACAAGGCTACTGAGTCCAGTATTGATCTAACGTTCATATGATGTAGAGCTGCTGCCATAACTTCTTCTCACTCATCCCCCTGCTCAAGGTGGTTACTGCATGATTTATCTCCAGGTGTGGTTCAGAGACCCCTTGGCAAAAGATCTCCTATTCTGTGCAAATAATTCTCACAGACCTGACAAACTCATGACACTATGCATTTCTTGAAGGATAATTATGCATAAAGGCCAACATGTTATGAGCTTTTATAACTACCTTATATGTCAAGATTCATTAATATCATTGTGAAACACATAAAGAGCTATATTTGTATACTGAAAATATGTTTCTAAAGTCTGAACCAAGGAAGGGTTGACAAATAGGTTTGTTGACAAATAGGTTTAAGCCAGACAAGTCTGAACCAAGAAAGGGTTGACAGACAAAAGCTGTATATTCACATGTATAGGCTATCATGTTCTGGGCAACACCCTGGAGCCTTTTGTAAATGCAAAAGCAAAAGGGGTGTGTGAATTCAACAGGGAGACAGGACACTCCAGAGCATGAACCACAGAGAGTTGTGTGTCTGAAAAAGACAATGAACTTTGGGAAAATAAGGAAAAAAGTCTCCCCTTTACCTAGGAAGTAATTAGCCAGTGCGATTACATTCATGAAACTGGACTGGGTCTCATACAGACCTGGTTGCCACACTGCAAAGGACATTTGGGTTGAGATAAAATTATTTGGACAGAAGGTTAGCTGGTTAAGTTTTGTGTCTAAAAAACTTACAGTGTTACAGTTTTGCTTTATATGTTACCTGTTGTTTCTATTATCCTTACTATTTCTTAAATCTTGATCCTTATTAAGTCTATTGTTTTCACTATAGGGACACCCAGTTCTGTGGCATTATAGTCAACGAGGAAGTTTGTATACTGTTACCTTGGGGACAGCTGACTTGGTATATCTGTTAATGAAGAAAAGGCTGGACACTACAGGGAAGCACCTATGGTTAACCTGCAAAGGCAAAAGAAGGGCTGGCATAGCCCTGAGTGAGCTTGTTTGAGAGGCTAGCAGTCTGGAAGTGTTAGTAAAGCACAAGTGTCTCTTACTGGGGCAGAGGGACATGGTGACTCTCAGTCCTGCGTACCTTGAGCACCCATCACATCAGGAAACAGGATGGTAGGATTAAGATGGTCAGACACCACGACACTCCTCAGAAGCAAATTTGTTTAAAGCTGTGGTAGACACTGGCCAGCATACTTTTTGATGTCAAAGCTAGCATTGTTATTTACAGTTCCATAAATAAAAATGGATTGAATCACCACAGCTAGGTCTAGATTATAATTACTCCTTACCAAGAAGCCATTTTTTGCTGGAGCACTCTGGACTGAACCTTGCGTAGAGCCCAGGAACAAATTCCAGCCATCTTCACTTCTCCATGTTCTTTTCACCGGTTGTGTGCACATGTGTGCACACTTTCTAAAAAGAAAAATAAAAAACTGCCTTTTCTGACCAACAGGAAGCAAGAGAAGAGACAGCAAAGCCACCCCACTCTGTAAAAACAAAGTGAGAAAGCAGAATGAAAATCCAGAAACAAATATCCAGTACAAATATGGGGTACATCCTCATCAGATAGCTTAACTCACAGCAACAATGGCTATGTCTAGGCTACACTGATCTATCTGAAAAAGGTACACAAATTGCGGAGTGCAATTTGCATACTTTTTTCCAATAGTTTTTTCGGAAGAGGCTTTTCCGAAATTTGGCCCATATAGACTGGGCCAAATTTTGAAAAAGTCTCCTCATTTGGAAAATCCCTTCTTCCTCATGGAAGGAGGAAGACAGAGCTTCCAAAAGAGTGCGTATGCTCTTCTGCAAAAAAAAAAAAGCAGAAGAGCAGAAGCATTCCCTGGACGCGGCAGAGTTTTTCCAGGATATCGGAGGTATCCCAGAAAAAACCCATAATGTAAACATAGCCCCAGTGATGGTAGGTTTGGGTACATAAATCCGGTTAGGGACCCAGTTCTTGTATTCTCAAGGGGAAACTTCGATATTGTATTTTTACCACTATGTTGCACTACAAGAAGCTGTAAACCAGCAGGACCTTCAGCCTATTATGTGACTCCAAGATGAGTTCTTCCAATATGAAGCAAGCCCTACAGACTTCTGCTTGATCTAGAGCAGAACCAGAACAGGACAAGTACTTCTCATAGGTAAGTGCATTTCCCACGCAGTCTATCTGTAATGTATCAGGTATGAGAGGAGAGTCAAACACTTTTGCAGTGTGTATTCTGCAGCTGGTCTTCTCCGATATCTCTCTCCAGAGACTCCATATTAGGTTTCAGAAAAAGGGCGTTGATGTAAATAGGATATTTTTAAAATTAACCCTTCAGTCATTCTCATGTTGGTCCATTGCAAGATATGAAAAGTTTAAAGATGCAAAGCTTTTTAAGCCCCATCCTCTGTGATTCTAAACTCAGCCACCTCAATGAAGAGAGAATGTATGTCCCAGCAGCCTTTCAGATGCTCAAATTTTAGAATTTTTGTTTTGAAATGGAAAGATTTAAAGCTTTTAGTTAAAATAAAATAAAAATCTGAAAAGCATTTTAACTTTGCAAGTTAAATATGCCAGCCTAAGCTAGTTAGTCCACCCTTTCATGTTAATGAAAAAAATTACTTGCCCATTTTAAAAAAAGCACTTGAGCATGAGTGAGTAGAATTTTGAAAACCTGTTTTAAATCAGATTTAGTTCACAACAATACTTTTCTGACTCAAGGTCTGAGACCATACCCGCCACATATCAGCTCAGTGTGCGTCATTACAGCTGAAATAATGAGTGGCCCTTAACTACCACAGCACTCACAGTGTCTACAAGTATTTGAATGAAGCTGACCTTTTACATACTAATGTTCCATAGCTGCTAATAAAAAAAAGCATTTTTCAGAGATGGGAGTAGAAAGAAATATTACTAATACTTTACTAAGATGTATGTATTCTAGCTGCAGTGAAAGAAGAAAGGTCAAATTCTGTCTCATCTCCTTTTATTATTATTATTATTATTATTATTATTTTAGTATTGTCTAACTTCTCACCCATCTTTGTTGTACTAATAAAATTAAGATATCTTTCATGATATAACTGTGAGCTGGGGGATCTAAATTACCTTCATCTGGCATCATTCCAGTATACTATAAATGAGGTAATTGTCCTTGACTATAAAATTTGCATTTTCAAGACTTAATTGCTATCATTACATCTTTTTGTAATTCTATTAATTTAACTGAATGGAGCATTTGGTTTTATGGTAAAAATTTGCATTAAAACATTGTACATCTAAATAGAATTTTAATATTTGTGTCAAAAGCGCAGTACAGTTATCCCACAGGACCTAAATAATTTCACAAGACGAGACTAGGAAGCAGTTGCACTTTAGGTCAACAAACAGGTTTTCCTTAGGTGCATATTAATAGATCTTGCTCTACCGGTACAGTACAGTTATCTGACAAAAGCTTCTGTTTAGAATTTCTGAAATTATTGTCCCAATAATGTCTGGATTCCTTTTGCATAATTATTTACCGGCAATACATTTTCCTAGACACAATCAAAGAAAGATTCTTGCTTATACATTTTGTCTCAGAGATATTCCATTGGACATTTATACCAGATATGGTACATTTCAAAGGAATCACTGAAGTCCCAGTTGACTCTTTCTCACAGTATAAGGACTTATACTTTGCTGTCAGCCAAGAAGGTTCAAGGTGAAAGTATGCAAGCACTGTTTTCAAAATATTCTTATGAGCACACATGGTCTGCTAGCCAAGGTCCACTGCACAAGCTCTGAAACTAATTCATTGGTTGGTATTTCAGTATCTGTTTGGGAAATGTTTCCATCGTTCTCTCTGGAGCCCCGCTGGCCATTTCACAAACATATGGCTATTTTCTTAATGGTTTTTTATTTGAACGTTGAACCTCCCTAGAAGATTAACCGAAGTACATTTATGCAGTTAACACTGGTAATCCTTTACTTATCAACTCTGTGACCCTTTTTTGCCAACGTCAGCTTCTTTGGTGGTAGAATGATTGTGAACATAACTGCAAGACAGTTTCACAAAGGACATATTCTTTATGTAACTATAGCAAATACATTGAAAGCTGGACTGATAACATATGTATTTTTGTGACTATATATAGCACGATTGGAATATGAAAATAAAGCGCAGAAAATAAGCATTTTGGGGTAAAAAACCATCTTTTTAGTTTTTGTGTTTGTACAGTGTCTGGTCCAATTGGGCCTCCAATCCAATGTGCACTCCATTTTCATAGAACAAGTTATAACAGGATACGCTTTTTGGCATACAGAGGGCTGAGATTCCTATAATCAAGCTACTCCTTCTACATGTTTTTTCCAATGCGGGAGAACCACCTGTGGGGTCTTTTTCAAAGAGTGAATTTCATTGAATATGAACGTTGCACTGAGTCTGAATTTCTAGTCAGCATGCATGATGGTTCATTTGAAAAATATATGTATTCTTTTGAAAACTCCAGGTTGGGCTGTTAGTCCCAATTACTTCAAACACCAACTGCCTTTTTTGGCACATCTATCTTATTGAATCTTGGCAACCATTTGCTTGCTTTAAAAATTTGATCACATAACTGGCCTCTGCAAGGGAAGGCAAAAAAATTGGATCAGTGTTCACAGTTAGTCATGTCAAACCCAACACAAAAACAAAACATAAGGTAACAATTGAAGTTACAATACATTGCATCACTGTGCATACTACAGCATTTGCTTTGGCAACCCACCATGCTTATGTGTGCCTGTGCTGATGCCATCTGAACACGGACTTCCTCCTTAAAGTTGACACATGCATCCCATTACATCAGTGTATGCCTGACTTCATTATAGCTCACTGGCAAAATGGATGTTTTGCAAGAGATACATGCTCTTAAAAGGTCGTTTGAATTCACAAACTATCTTCATGTTCTGGCAACTTGGTTTTGGGAAATTCTTGGTGTTTTGTTTTTCAGAGAAAGTATTTACATATAAGATGCTGCTCAATTTTAATGGGTTTTATGTTTTTAATAGGTCTTATGTTCTTCTGTTTATGTTTATTCCTTGACAGGTCTTATCTTAAGGGAGTGTTCAAATTTTTTAAAAACTAAAATCCCTACTTGTGTTACTAATAGTACGTGGGATTATTAAAAATGGACTGGCTAAACTGTACCTCTTATATGGTATAGTTGCATAGGAATTGGAAGAAAGAAATGCCTTTTAGTACCATTGCCTGGAATTTATTCTGCCTATATTATATACAATGGCACCAAAAGTATTGATGAGAGCATAGAGAAGTGAGAATCTTTGACAAAGTGTAGTATTGCACTTCCACCAGTGCTCCGAAGTGGTCAGAGCTCTTGAGTTCAAAGGGAAGAGAATAAATGAGAGGACAATTTGATCCAGAAAGTGTGTAAAAGTAGCCAAAAATGTTACATGTACTAAATAGTTTCTTAATGCGCTAAATTGTAACTGCACTATCTATAGCAATTAATTCATTCTCTGTATATTCTAAAACTGGTATTTCACACTTTCTGTATGAAATACATATGATTTGGCATATCTCAGTATTTGTAACAACTATGTTGAAATGAACAATGCTGTGTATATATTGTGGGCTTCTTGTGTGACTTGTATTTTCTGTTGAAAAGTTGTGACTCTGTTTGTATGAATTTGTGGATAGGCATGATATTAAATCTGAAGGACTTGCTTTGGAGAAAGCATGTGATTTCTGAACATTATCCTGTGTAGGTGATATTCAAGTTTAAATTATGCAGTCGGTTATTTGATTGTTTTTTTTTTAAATTGTGTGATATGTTCCAGTTTCTCAATTTGGGCAAGTCCATCTCCTTCTGGCTTGAATTTTCCTTCCTTTGCACTACTTGTGCACCTTTTCTCTACCCCATGATCAAATTGGAGATTCACAGATGTGCAATCCTTTTAGAGTGACTATAGATTTTTTTATTTCCACTTGATACATCTGATGAAGTAGTTTTTACCCAAGAAAGCTTTTACACAGATGAATCTGTTAGTCTTTAAGGGTGCATCTACACAGCAGGGCTTACCTCGAAATAAGCTACGCAAATTGAGCTACATCAATTGCATAGCTTATTTCAAAATAGCTTATTTCAAAATTGGGAGCATCTACACATCACTTATTTCAAAATAGAGCACTCTTCCTACGACTTCCCATATTCCTCATACAATGAGGATTACAGGAGGCTGAGTAAGAAGTCCTCCAGCTTGACAGTATTTCAAAATAACAGCCTGTTGTGTAGACGCACTCTAAGGTGCCACAGGAGTTCTCGTAGACCCTTACATTAATAATTTGGTAATCTGAGCTAGATGTTTCATAAGTGATGACAGAATATTCTTCAGTGGAAATGTTATATCCCAAGGTTTGTCGTTTAGTAATAAACATAACTACTGAACCTAAACAAGAAGAAGGAAATGTGTTTCACTCATCTGACTTTTTTTTTATTATTATTATTGCCTAAGGAAATGGAGTTAACACATTTATGTAAAACAAACAAAAAGCAACAACACGTTATTACAAATCCCTACTAGCCATGGTTGTTATCAGTGGTATCTTCAGGGAAATGAAGCAGGGAACCATGAATAAGTTTGCCAAGTGTGAGTTCAAAACCTAGCTCAAAACCTTAATTATTACAGTATTTGCTCCAGAGCCAAGGTCTACGGTCTGTTCTAAAGTGGCCAGGAGAACAGGCTCTCCAACACTGATGTTGCACATCACTGAACTGTTAGCCATTTTGAGAGATCAAATTTAAGGGACAAACTGATACTTGGCAATGAGTTAATATAACACTTTTCGTATGGAGCGCAATGTGTTTTTAAAAGCAATTAGAAATAGATTCTGATCTGATACCATTGCAATCAATGGGAGTTTGCCACTGACTTCTGTGTGAGGGACAAAGATTTAGCACTGAACTATATTATAGCTGACCTTGTTCTTATATAGTGTCTTAAGTGGGAGTAGCTGTGGGAAAAGCCAATTATATAAGTTAACAACATCTGAATTTGGCAAGCAGAACCTAAAGATGTTCGTTGTTTCTGTGCCACACACTACAGTTCTGCCAGTTCTCCATCTTAGTTATCCTAACACCCTATTAAGACCTAAAACTGATAGGACATTGTTCTCTTGCATCATATATCACTTCCAGAATACTAAAATGGTTAGGTCTTTGTTCTTATGAAAACAATTGACAGTTTTACATTTTAAACCTAAAAATTCTCTCCATTTCCTCTCTTAGGGTATGTCTATACTTGCACCCTCTTTTGAGAGAGGGATGCAAATGTAGACATTCGAAATTGCAAATGAAGCTGGGATTTAAATAGCCCACACTTCATTTGCATATTCATGTTATGGCGCTATTTTGAAATAGCTCTATTTTGAAAAAAGAAATGCTGTCTAAACGCAGTTTTTTCGAAAGAAAACCCCTCTTCTGAAATAACTGATAAACCTTGTTGTAGAGGAATAAGGGTTATTTCAGAAGAAGGGTTTTCTTTCAAAATAACTGTGTCTAGACAGATGTTTCATAAGTTTCATAGTTTCACTTATGTAATATCCTTCTTTCAAAAGAGGGTACAAGTGTAGACATACCCTTACATTTCTAATCATGTTCTCAAACCTAAATCAAGTTTTGATTCCAGACATTCTTTTCTTAAGAAATAAGTATCAGTAGTTATGGAAATTTACCTTAAATGAACTTCCAAAGTTGGATTTATCTATAATTGTATACAGCATCTTTACTCACTGTTACTTCCAAGCCTCATCAAAATAGATCTTATGGAAAAGTCCTGGGACATGACGACCAAACATACTCCTGTATTCACATCCTATACACACCATGGTAATAATCTTTGTACAAAACATGCCTTGTGAGGTAAAATCCATAACCCACTGGTTAATAATACGATGTGTAACTCTGTGTGTAACAACATTATATGTAAAGTTATGATGATCTCTCTCTGAAAGATGTTAGTAGCACATGTTCAAACCCATGTAGCCCCTATTAGGCAGGACTGGGCCTAGTTGTGTGTTTTCCTCAGTTTACATGTAAGTTGTAAATAGTGTCCTCAGTCAGCGGGAAAAGGAAAATCTGCATTTCAGTAGACAGAGGTGACAAAAAACTGTGCGCAGCCTCTTTTACCAGAAGACATCATATCACCTTCTTTACAGTTTGAATAATTTTTTATTAGGGATAACCCTCAGCAAAATGCATTTCAATAGGCGATTGAATTATAAAAATGAGGGGTAAAAATACCCCAACTTATTTTTCCCTATCCATCATTCTTTTCCACATAACAAGAAAAAAGAAATTATCTATGGACTTTGGGAGCAGATTCTGACCTGAAATCTGGTCACCTGAAAGCATGTGGTAAGAACTTCACCTTGACCCAAGTCTAGTTTGTTAAGTTTAGAAAGCCTTTGATCTTTATTTCTCTTGTAATCATTTCTGACCTGTATGCCGTGTATTTACCTAAAATCTTTCTTTCTTCATATTTTATTTAAACTTGTTCAATTTATTGATTAAACTAATGTATTGTTGTGAATTGTTTCGGTAACTCCATTTAAGTTACCGGGCCCCCGACCATTGGGCATCTGTCGACATAAACCACAAGGGCTACTTCTTCAAGATCCTGCAGGCCCTGGTCGACCACCATAGGCAGTTTACCGACATCTACGTTGGGTGATCAGTGAAGATGTACGACATGTGTGTTCCAGAAGCTGGAGGCCAGCACTTTCTTCCCCAAGCTCACCATCAAGATTGGGGACATGGACATACCACTGTGCTTTGTGGGGGACATAGTCTGCCCTCTCATTCCATGGCTCATCAAGCCTTACACCAGACACCTTGACCTCAGCAAGGAACGCTTTAATGCTGGGCTCAACAGGGTCTGCATGGTTGTGGAGGGTGCCTTTGGGCATATCAAGATGCGTTTCAGATGCCTCCTCATGTGACTGGATGTAGGAGAGTGCAACATCCCCAGGTGGTGGCCAAGTGTTGTGTGGTCCACAACCTCTCTGAGAGGAAGGTGGAGGTGTTCTTCCCTGGGTGGGGGACAGAGCCAAGGCAGGTCAGCAGGGCCTTTGAACAGCTGTGTATAGCTGCCATCTGGCAGGCCCATCAGGCAAGGGTGTGCATCCAGGAGGTCCCGAGGACGAATTTCTCACAAGGACCCAAGTGACTCTCTCCTCAGGGCCTCCCAACTAGGGACCTGTGCCTTGCTCCTCTCTGCCTTTCTTCTCTCACACTTCCCTTCCCCACCTCCTCTCCAGAAACAATGAAACTGACATTGTTTTTTGGAAAAAAATCAACTGTGTGTGGTTTTTATTTGGAATCAAAGTAACTGGGGAGGGACTGGAGAAAGAACCTGGGAGAGGAGAGTGGGGGAGGGAACAGGAGGATGAGAACTTTTGAGGGAGGAGGAGGGGGAAGAAGAGGCTTAGGACTGGGAGTGGGATTGGCTCCTGGCTCGGTTCATTCCGCCACTTCATGTGCTGGGACCTTGGTGACTACGGGGGGGGGGGGGGG
>CM057846.1:102119473-102151256 GCA_030068395.1 Apalone spinifera
GGGGGGGGGGGAAACAAGATGGGGTTCATGTCTGGCTACAGCCCCCGAGAGGGCTTTCTGCTCGACCTCCCAGGTCCCTGGGGTTGGAGTCACTGTTGCCTCCTCCGGACTCAGCCCCTGGAGTCTGGGGCACGCCATTTTTAAAGGCTGTGCTGCAGCATCGGCGCGGCCACGGATTGGCCCATGCCCCGTATGCTCCTCTCCCACTCGCCGAGCTTCCCCCAGTCGGGTTGCCTGGTGGTGGTGAGCAGTGGTGGGCCAACCGGGGGGCGACGGTGCTCACAGCTTCCGGCCACCGCAGGTACGCCCGTGCTTCCTGTAATAAGGAGGGGTATTACAGCTGGAGAAAAACAAAAAAATCTGCAAAGTCTAACTTGAATGATTCTTATATGACTCCTCTTTTGCTATTATCAATTGTTCCCATGTGACATGCTAGGATAAGAACATAGGAATGGCCAAACGGGGTGAGAACAATGATCCAGCTAAGCCAACGCTGGTCTGTACCAGGTGCTTCAGAAGGAATGAACAGAACTGGCAATCAGCACATGATCCATTCTCTATCAACCACTCTCAACTTTTGGCGAGAGGCTAGGGACATGCAGTGCATGATGTTACTTCCCTGCCCCTCTTGGCTAATAGCTATTGATAGACCACCCCATGAACTTATCTAGTTCTTTTTTGAACCCAATTATAATTTTTGCCTTCACATCATCTGCTGGCAATGAGTTCCACAGGTGGACATGCATTGTGTGAAGAAGTATTTCCCTTTGTTTATTTAAAACCTGATGCCATTAATTTCATTGGGTGACTCCAGGTGCTTGCATTATATGAAGGAGTAACTAACACTTATTCACTTTTTCCAAATCGGCCACAATTTTATAAACATCTATCATATTCCCTTTTAGTTGTCTCTTTTCCAAGATGAAAGTCCCAGTCTTTTGAATCTCTCCTCACACGTAAGCTGTTTCATTACCTTAATCATTTTTGTCGCTCCTCTCTGTTCCTTTTCCAATTCTAATGTGTCTTTTTGGAGATGTGGTACCCAGAACTGTACACAATATTCAAGGTATGGGAATATGAAGGGTGTAGATAGTGGCATTATGATATACAGCTGCTCTCCGAGTTGCGAACAAGTTACGGACCAACACTTGGTCCGTAACTCGAACTGTTCGTAACTCGGACCCCATTGAGTTACACGCGACCACGCTGTTCGTAAGCGTGGGTCGCGTTTGTAACTCGGGGACCGCCTTCACGACCGCTCCATGGGAGCTTTGGTTGTAAGTGCGAATGGTTGTAACTCGACCGTTCGCAACTCGGGGAGCGGCTGTATTCTGTCTTATTATCTATACGTTTCCTAACAGTCCCTAGCATTTTATTAGTTCTTTTGATTGCTGCTGCACATTGAGCAGATGTTTTCAGAGAATTATCCACAATGACTCCAAGATCTCTTTCTGGAATGGGATCAGCTAATTTAGATCCCATCATTTTCTATGTATAGTAGGGATTATATTTTTCAATGTGCATTTATCAACACTGAATTTCATATGCCATTTTGTTGCCCAAATACAAGTGTAGCACCTAAAGGCTCCATTCAACAATTATTTAAGCATGTGTGTAAGTGCTTTGCAGAATCAAAAACCTCTGGGTTTGAACCTGCCACGTGCTGAGCACAATCAACTCACATTTAAGTCAGTGGGGACTGAGAGTGCATAAAAGTCCTCGACACCTTGTAGGAATGAGCCTAGGGGTTCTGATTCTGAAAAGCAAAGGACATCACAATACAAGAAGTCTGAAAAGCCAGGTTCATCATTGTCCTGCCTTTAGTGTGCTCATCCTCACTTGTATCCAACTCAGAATGGCTGCATTCTGTTACCACTTTATGCTCCCTTACCAAGTGCAAATAACTACATAAAAGGCCAGGAAGTGAAAAATTATGCTTGAAATAACTAGTCTGCTCAGTCGACAGAGTGATGTATTGACTAACTACTTTATTCATACCTGTACACCCAGAGATATTTCATAACTTAATGAGGCCAGATGCAAGCAAGGCACTCTTTGGAATTCAGTTAAGGGTTAATGAGGACAATTTTCAATCAAAACATCAAGGCCTTTTAAAGTTGAATTTTACCAGTGAAATCCCACAGTATAATTCTCATTCAAGGAAAAAAGCTTAAGTTCTCCTCAGGTGCAGTGATAAGGCTGGTGAATCGTAACTAAAAGATATGAGGATCGCAGGAGGCATATTGTCTAAAGTAACAACCACTGGAAAAGAGAGAAGATTCCTCAGCTCAAAGCAAGAATTTACAAACTCCATAAGTGATTCTTAGAGGTTATTAAAAGTTTCTCAGCTTCTCAAAATGTCAGACCTAACCTTTACGTGTGAAGTAGCAACCCCATGCTTTAACCATCACAACTATCTGAATACTGCCTCGGTCTATTTGGTCATTCATCTCTCATGCATTAATTAACTCTTTTTGCATTGTTTACTGATGCTCAACAGAATGTGTAGTGTCATATAAGCACGAACTAAGGCCTGGTGCTTTTCTTACAAAGCTTACACTTCTGCTCAGTGATCCATGCAACATGTAGAAACATACAACAAAGGTTTTACTTTGTGACTAATAACAACAGTACTGCTAGCTTGCTCTTATATAGGCTATTTATTAGTTTGTTTTGGTCTTTCAGCAAATCACAAGCTTACATATGGGACCTCCTCTTGCCATTTTAGGGCCAAAACCAGCCTTGGTCAATTCAGTGACATGGCAACCAGAGACCTGGTCAGGTGTGTCTGATACTCTGAGAATCAGGTGTGTCCGATACTCAGAGATAAGTCTAAGCGTTTTTCACAGAAACACTTAAAGATACATCTTTTTATTCATGACTCCTTGTATTGGCACTCCTGCCATCATCACAACCATTTCAGAATTAATATTCCTGTAAAAGGGTCACAAATGTGTTTTCTAATTGTAAAAATTAATTTTAGAGAGTTATGAGCCACTGAAAATGGTTTAATAACAGAAATATTCATACAGCCTTTCTTACATATACCACTAACATTGCAACCATAATATGCATGCACATCTCCTTATACATATGCATTTGTCCCGTGCTGAATTTGCAAATTCATTGGAATGAATTATTTTGCAGTTCAGCTCAATATATTAAAACTGAAGTCATGTACTGCGCTGTGAAAAGCCATCATGGTCAACTAGTTTTTGTTTTGTTTTGTTTTGTTTTGTTTTGTGTGGGGGTTGTGGGTTTTTTTTTTTTTTTTGAGCAGTCTGGATTTTGCTGCCTGTATCAGCTGCCATTCATTTTTCAGGCTGATTCATATATATAAAACATATTTATATAATCTTTGATTAAAAATAATTTTGTGCATGAAACAGCTTTTCATGTTACATTTTATTCAAAAGTGGAAATTTGTCTGCAAAATTTTGCTGCTAAAAAAAAAAGCAGCTGTTGTATGGTCCAGCTGCTGCAAGAGGAGACTATTTTTAACTGTATGAAAGGCACAGTTATTTTACCAATAAGTTGCTACAAAGGAAGAAATGATGGCCAGACTATGGAACAGGGCTAAATGACAGAAAAATATTGACATGTCAGTTTCAAAAGATGTGATATCAGACACCCACTTGCCTACTTACATTTAACTAAGACCTATCCCAGAAAAGGTGTTTGAGAGTGCCCAGACGTTTTTTTTTTTTTTTTAAACCAAACATATAACTCTAATGGACTTTTTTGTGTAATGCTCTGTTACCTGAATTTGTGTACTACTATAATATCTGTTATCTAAATTCCACATACTTCCAAGACAGTTGGATAACTAAAGATTCAGAGAGATGGATGTCTCTGAGGTATAAGCTTGCAGAGTTTATTAGCTTACTGGATAACAACTCTATGTAGTGGAGTTTATAAAAACTGCATCTTTACCCTGCAGAACTTATATGGTTAAATCATCAGCTATTGTAAAGCAGTGCAGTCAACTTAGCAGCACATATTTACACCAGCTGAGGCTGTAGCACATAAAAACAGCAGGTTTAGTTATTTTACCTCTTTAGTGCAGAACATTTTTCTGCATAGAAAAAAATGTGCTCAAGTTAGATCTTAGAGTACCCATCTGAGTTTGTGTTAACTGGTGTTCAGATGATGATCATGGTTTACTAGTACACTCTGTAACAGATTAATTAGACAGCAATATGTTCAATGCAGAAGAAAAATAACAAGTTATTCTCTTAAAAAAAACAACAAATAGTCTACTTATAGTAGCACCTTAAAGACTAACAAAACACGTAGATGGTATTTTGTTACTCTTTAAGGTGCTACTAGACTATTTGTGTTTTTTAAGTTTTTCCTGTTACAGACTCACTCAGCTACTCTCTGAAGTTATTCTCCGGCAGAAATCAGAGAAGATGAGAAAATGTGGGAGAAAGATGAAACTTCAATCACTGTTTTCTAACTCTAGAAAGATTCATTTTGGTTTTT
Source organism: Apalone spinifera (assembly GCA_030068395.1). Classification (NCBI taxonomy): domain Eukaryota; kingdom Metazoa; phylum Chordata; order Testudines; family Trionychidae; genus Apalone; species Apalone spinifera. The sequence continues at coordinate 102,123,959 of CM057846.1, forward strand.
TAGATGGAAGCTTGAGTTTGTCCTTTATTTCACTTATTACCGTAACAAAGATGTAGGGAAGACAGGCTTGGGGTAAATTTATCCTTGATGTAAATCTACTGTAGCAGTCATGTGAAAAGGGTAAATTTGACCTCTTGGTTTTCAAATGGAAAAACAACCTGACTTAGTATTTAGGTGGTTTTCATACAATCAGAGCAACACAGAAAAGCTTATCCTCTATTGTAATTTGCTTACATGCAATGGCTAATCTTGCTCACAAGATGGAGGCCAATATAATGAAACTTGATGCCTATATCCATATCTAAGCAACCAAGCTTAATTTTCGGGGGTGCTGAGCACTCACAACTCTTACTGTTGCTTGACTTTTTGCTTTAGTTTCATTTTTAGATTTAATCAGTTAATGCAGGCAAAGTTTATCTATCTATATTTATTTCCTTTAAAGAATGAATAATGAATTGATGTGTACATAAGAGTCAGCACTGCCTCGCCCTCTTTTATATGTAGCTAAATGTATACTCTGAGCTGTCTGCAGGGAGTAGCAGGTGCAGCATTATTGATTTATTTTAGAATGAGCCAACAAGTACAATGGATCTGAGGCTGAGAGAAAAAAGGAGGCTGTGTAAAGTGATCCCCAACCTTGGCTTTTTAGTTAGATACTCTCATGTCTTTACAAATCTATGAGAGCAGAACAGTATTTTAATAAAACAGCTCTAATCAGGTGGCTCAGTGGGGTTTTGCAAGACTCTCTTGTTGCTGGGTGGAACAGAAGAATTCTGCTGATGATGGGTCTGCAGTGTGATGTGTTCCTAAGCCAGATTTTGCTGACTCATATAGGAGCAACCACAATGCCCAGACACAGAGCACTGTGACTGGTTTCCCCACCAGCCTCGGTAAGTGTTCTTTTCCTGTCTATCACTAGCTGGCATATAGCTGTAGCGTTAAAGAGAATTAACAGGGAAAATGAATACCGCTGTAAACAAAATGTTAGGAGACAGATTCTGTTACAGGGGCACTTAAACAAAACCTGCTGTCTATGCTACATTGGCCTCTGTTTAAAACTGATCCATTCTGCTAACTCTCCCATCAGTATAAATGACACTGTATTTTTAAATGGGGAGAAGTACTTACAATAGCCATTTACAGTTGTATTCTCTTTAATTAGTCAGCATGCACAGTGCTGCAGGCATAGATCACTTTGCTTTAAAGATTTGAGAATGTTAATAGTACAGTATATCATTTTAATTATTATTGGATTAATGTTGTGTCTCCAAGAACATCTAATGCAAATCACCAAGAAATGGCCTAAAGTGACCCAAGGGTTGTGCTTTATTAGAAAAGTAATAGTTCTGTTGCTTAACTATAAAGAGATTTTCTTTCTTCAAATGTCATTCTGCATTGGTTTTGTGTGGAAATTAAATCCTCTTGTTTCCACTTTGTTCACAGAATCATTTGGTAGCTCATGCAGTAAATGGCTGAAAAGGTAGGTTTGATGTCCAGAGATGAAGAGGAGATGCAAAATAATGATGAAAAATATCCATTTCAGGCTTGTTACACCGTCACCACAGCTGACTGCTGCTCTGCACATGATTTGCTTAGCAGCCCTAATGAAGAGAGGGAAAGATTGTCTATTTCGTCTAGCAAGGACAGAGAGTGTAAAAAAACCCTCATTGGACAACAACTCATTACTCATAATAAGGCACAAAACATAGCCCCTGGGATCACTGGCTACCATTCAACAGATGCAAATATATCACTAGCTGGATCATCTGGTCCAGAGGCAATCTGTACATTGAAGCCTGTAGGCATATCTTCTCCGTGTCCAGAAAGCCTACACTGTGACCTCAATAAGTATTCTGAAGAGTTACAGCCTGCAGTGGTTGCTAAAGAGTCGGAGGAAGCCTCCCAAAATATTGCTTCTCTGCTCAGCTGCTGTCGTTCATGGAATCCCAGTGCTGCACTAACCTGGAATAACACAAAGGAAGATATGACCACTTGTAGGCTTGGCCAAACTACATGGATGAGGACCATGCAAATAAAAGGGATCATAGAACAGAGAAAACTGGAAGAAAAGGAGAGATATCAACTCCAGGTAGCGATGTATCGGAGACTTCTGCTTCTGCGCTCAATTAGGAGTTTACATAAGCAGCTTGAGCAGCAGCAGGCCAGGTTGCAGGAATGCTATGGACGAGTAATAAATACAAAGAAAGAAGTGTTGAAACACATTTGTTCCACCTCTGCCTCGCCCTCCCCATAGTCCTGTTACTGCATGCAGAGAAGAGCTGTGTGATATCGCTACAGCTTACAGCAAGCTAGCATATGGCATGGATGACACCATTATTAACAAAGGGGAAATGCACCCACTGTACTCATAACAAATGAAACATTTGGCTATTTAAATGCTGACTCCTGCATATTTATTTGGAAGAAACGTGCCTAGTACTTTCCTGTACTTTTAGCCAACACATAAAACCTCCTGCCCAAAAATTCAAGGGATGTTTGAGACAAAGGTTTTCAAGAAAAGAAAATGAAGAATCCAAGTTTATGCATGGCTAGCATGATCAGGTATCACGTGTCCTTCCTGCAGAAAATGTAATGCAGAAAATCTGCCAACTATCTTGCTAAAACTTCCATAGAAATTTTGTTAGTTTAGCTGAAGAATATCCACCTCCTTGTAAGCAGGGACATTTATATAAAAAGTCATCATAATCTGACATTATATATGGAACCCAAACTGGCAGCTCCAGGGGAACATCACAAGTGTACACAGTGACTTATCTGTTGCTAACTTCTGGTGGCAGAAGTAGCCTGGAGAGCAGCATATTTTGTGCCTTAACTCTGTCATTAACAGGGAGGTCCAAAAAGAACTAAATACACTCCTGGAGGATTGGTCCATCAATGGCTTTTAGCCAAATCAGGTAGAGATGGTTTCCCTAACCTCTGTTTGCCAGAGTTGGGAGTGAGTGGCCAAATGGTGATTGCCTATTCTATTAATTCCTCCAGGGGCACCTGGCATTGGCCACTGTCAGAAGACAGGATACTGGCTAGATGGATCTTTGCTCTGACTCAATATGGCCCTTCTTATGTTCCTATGGGATTGTGACAGTTAGTGCTTTGTCCAGGTCCATCAGACATGTAGGAAAACCTAAAGATTACATTCTTCACACTAGTGATAGAGATGCAGCCGTGTTAGTCTGGTGTAGCTGAAACAAAAGACAGAACTATGTAGCACTTTAAAGACTAACAAGATGGTTTATTAGATGATGAGCTTTCGTGGGCCAGACCCACTTCCTCAGATCAATATGTGGAAGAAAATCGGCACAACCATATATACCAATGTGATATGCGTTCATTTTTTTGATTGTATCACACTGGTATATATGGTTGTGCCGATTTTCTTCCACATATTGATCTGAGGAAGTGGGTCTGGCCCACGAAAGCTCATCACCTATAAACCATCTTGTTAGTCTTTAAAGTGCTACATAGTTCTGTCTATTCTTCACACTGTGTGCTGGGATCTCTTTATCTGACATCTTTAAGGGAGCTACCAACAAGCCCAGGGAGAATGAAAGAAAAACATAAATCTTCATCTAGAAATAAGCAAAATGAGCCCCCATTCTTGTGTATTCATTACTATATTGTATAGATGAGTCCAGTTTTTGTTGATTTTTTAAACAGAAATGATCAAAAAGTAATACCAGAGATCAAAACATTGCCTTGGCCAGTGCTTAAAATAACTTTCCAAAAATGCACAATTTCTCGGTGCTAGTTTTAGTAGAATGGTGTTACTTAAGTCCTCTGAGTACATCCCAGGGAAGCAGGAACTCCTGAGTTCTAATGTCATCCTGCCACTGACTTTCTTTGTAACCTTGGGGAATTCACTCCTCAGCTATGCTTCAGCCCTTCAGAATGGGAATGTTTAATTTTAAATGCCTAGTACAAGTTCAAGGCAATCGGTACTTTCCTCGGTGGCCAGTTTACCTCAGGGGCAGTCCTGCATTTGCCTCAACAGAGGGGACAGCAGTCTCTATTAGCAATGCACTGGCTCTGCTGCCACCACTAAAGCAACGTTACTAAAGTAGCCTTAGTCATACTTTATTACAGTGCATTAGGCATGCTTGCCTTCCTAATGGAACCTGCCATTAAAACGGTCTTATGTTGGTTTTAAAATGATCTACAGGTAGATGTCTAGCAAAACAGCAGCAAATAAACTCCTTTGTTTACAGCCTACAGGACACTACCACAGCACACTATTTAGATAAATGTACTAAGTATCAAACTATTCAATTGTGAGCCCTTTGGGGTAAGGACTGTTAACCTTTGTGTTTGTGCAACACCTAATACAAGAGTTCTTCAATCCTTTGGCTGCTTCCATAATAAAAATATTAAATAATACAAACTCATGTAAAATAACAAGACTGTTGGGGGTTTTTTTCCAGTTACAGATTAACTCAGCTATCCCTCTGAAGCTCATGTAAAATAGATACTGTCTAATAGTTGGCAAGAAATTGAAGCTAAGCCTTATTGTGTGTGTGTGTGTGTGTGTACTTTTTGCCATGTACTGCCTTTATGGACACACACAAAATAAATGCAAATTGAGTGAAAACAAAAACATTTGTTTTTGCAGCTCCTTTCCATATGACCGTGCCTTGGTATGGTTCTGGTTTAGGGCTTCTAATGAATAGCATTGGATGAATCAATTCAGATCACATATGAACTAAACCAACATTTCTCCTGAATTTGAACAGTCTTTTTCTAACATTGGAATATGTGCCTTTGTAAGCACTCCCACCTCACCTTCAGTTAATGTTTGTATTTTTTGGCTAGAAGAGGAAATATCAAAATACCATTCTTGGTGTATTTTCAGTCTAAGTAAGGGACAGACTAGAGATCTCATGAAACACTGTCTTTGCATGATTTTTCACTCTATTTTTGTATTAGTTTGCATGAATTTCAAACAAATAGCTGAACTTAACACTAACAAGAGAGGCAACCTTGAACTGCTGAAATGTCATCTATCCACATTATGCGCTGTTCTGTACAAACTCCTAGACATCTAAGCTATGGAGCGTTCCCAGCTCTTGCACATATACCTGAGCCAGCATGAATAAAAATTGCAATGTAGGCATCAGTAGTTTAGGCAGCAGCAGCTGGAACATGATATATCTATGTTGAGTACACACCCTCCTGAACTGCGGGGGTGCATATTCAGCATTGCTAAGCTATGTTGTTGCTAGCTGTGCTCCCATAGGTATCTTGCTATTTATACTCATGCTCAGTGGGTTTTTTTGTGATGCGTCTACTCGGTACAGTACCGGCACTTCCAGTCAGAGCTTACCTGGAAAGAACGGAGCATACCTGTACCTCTGTATGCAAATGTCCGACAGTTGGCTGGGCTCGCATGTCTTAAAGGGGACTGCATCTCTTAAAAGGGCAATGATGGTCCACCCAGGTGTTTTTTTTTTCCTTGACAACTTTTCTCCTGGAGTACCGGCACCTTTTTTTACCAAAAAAAACCCCACTGCTCAGGCTCATAGGCAATGAGCTAGATGTAGCCATACTTCTCAGCATGCTGAAGTGTAATTGTGCCCCTCACTAAGCCTGTTTCACACTGTGTCCATATGGACCCTCCTACCATGCACTAAAATTTCCCTAGTACATTTTAGTCTATACCCTTTTTAAATTGGGATGGGTATTGCTCAGTAAAAATAAAAATGAACAAAATATTCAACTTCAGTTGGTCCTGAATTTTTCCATACTACTTGGACTGTTTGTGTCATTCATGTAACTTTAGCATAAAAATGCTCCTGGAGTACATGTCTTGATACTACTGCTGAAAATAATGCAGTGAACAAATGGCATCAAAGAAATGTGAAAGGCAGGAGGGATGCTGGAGGATAAGGTAGGGCAAGAAAGGAGAGTTCTACAGCTGATAAGAAATGGCATTTTTGATAAAGCAGAGCCTTGAGATCATTCGGCTAAAACAGGAGTGAGCAATAAAAGATGGTAGCCTGCCAGGGTTAGACCCTAGCAGCCCGACACTGTTACATTTTCCTGTTCCTCCAAAGGTATTGGGCAATCACAGCTCTCGCTGGCCATGGATCACCATTCATAGTTAATTGGAGCAGCGGAAAACAGGGTGGACTGGGACACTGCTTCCCACTACTCCCATTGCCCACGAATGGCAATCTGCAGCCAACAAAAGCTGTGATCGCCCGATACGTGGGGACCTGCCTAAGATTAATTCTGCAGACCAGATCCAGTCTGTGAGCTGGAATTTGCCCACAACTGAGCTAAAATGTGCTCTGAGGAGTTTTGAGTACCTGGACATTTGGGATGCAATATACATTTATGGTGCTGCATAAATAATATATATATATTGTTGATTAAATTCACAAAGCCCTGTGTAGCCCACTCACCTGCTGGGTGTGGTGTACTGTCCCACGTAGTGGCACTTAGACCACTTACTGAGAGAAAGCATGAGTGTACTCTACAGCCTTAGCTAACAGCCAACTGGCTTTTAGCTCATCTGGTAGAGACTCATGCACTAAGTTCCAGAGGTCCCACTTGCTCCCCTAAGATTTCTACTGAGTGCTTTAGCTTAATCTAAAACCTATTGAAGTTATAAGTCTCACACGATTTCAATTTGATTTGAACCAGGACTTTCAAAGGAGGGTGGGTGTTAGACCATGTTCGGGTCTCCTCTGAACTATGATAAATTTTCCCCATAAGAACAACTTTCTTCCTGCCCCTGAAACTAGTTATGAATCCATTAGTTTTACCAAAGGAGGAAGGTTGCTGCCCTCATACCAACACTCATAACATTTCCTTATTACTTGGACTTTTTAAGGAGAGCTTGTCCTAAGGAAAATAGCCTTGTGTACGTTCTTCTAAAGGGACTGCTAAAACATGTTATTTAGGAATAACTAGCATTATTCTGAAATAACAATGTGATTGTCTACACAGCAATTCTGTTATTTCAAAATAATATTGGAATAATATTTGGAATAATATTGGCTTATTCTGACTTCTGTAAACCTCATTCCATGACGAATAACTCCTCTTCCGAAATAGCCATTCTAAGTAATTTCTCCCGAGTGCTTCTTGGAGCTCTAAATCAAGACAGTGCGTCCACATTAGGGGAGACTGCCTCGGACTAATTTTGAGGCTTCCTTGTAGTGTGGACACTCTATTTCAAAATAAGTTATTTTGGAATATTTCTTCCTGAATAGCTTATTCTGAAATAAGTGTGCAGTGTAGACAATACCCTTTGGAAATTACAACAGAACCTGAATCTCAGAAGTAAACCCCTCATTATGTGGAAGGAAGTTTCTCTGAGTCTACTGACAATCTGCTTAAAGAATTATAGGAAGGTCCCATCTGTGATGATTTGTATGTCTAGAGCAGTGATTTCCAACCTTTTTCCCATGGAGGAACCCCTAAAATAATTGTTCATATTCCAAGGAACCCCTATCTATGAAAATGTTTGCTTGGCCAGAAAAAGTTGACAGCGGGGAGCACAATTCAATTACTGCTAAATTATTGTCAAGAAAATTTATTTGTAAAGAGCTGTTATATATATATATATATGTCAGCTTACACAGTAAGAAAAAAAAATTGGAGCATTTTTCCTGGGGTTTTTTTTGTATTATCTAATCTTTTTTTTCAAATATCAAAATATCAAATCAAAATAAAGTTTACTGAAACATCAAAATAAAGTTCTCATCCAAAGTCAATATAAAGTTTACTTTCAGTGTGACACTTGGGCTTGTTTCTTTTTGCACAAATATTGAATTCTTGGCCAAATCTTTGACAAACACACTCACAGTTCTTCCTCGACAGACAGCAGACGATTTCTTTCTTTGCTTTTAATGTTTGTAAGACATGAGAAAGCTTGTTCACAGAGGTAAGACATTGAAAACTGGAGTAAGATGTTCACTGCTTTTGCTGAGATCACAGGATACTCTCTTCTTATTGAAATCCAAAACTCATCAAGTAGCACTTCATTGAATTTTATCATGGCCAAGTAACTGTCATCGTAAAGGCAAATTTTTTTAATATCAGTCACTTCTCTTCCTGTTTCACTCGTTCTTGACTCTGATCATTTTGATTCATTTTCACTGTCCTCTCTTTCACTGATGCGCCTTCTTTTCAGATACTTCCACATTTTTTTTATTTTCGATGTCCGTATGAAAATACTATTACATACGTGAGATTTTAGATACACAAAAACAACCACAGTTTTGGTAAAAACGTTAATTACAAAACTGCGCAAAGACTACAAATCTACAAAATAGCAAATGACCGTAATGTGCACTAGAAAACACTAGAAACGTGGAGAATTCTGGGAAGCAGAAGGGCAGGCACAATACAACTAAATATAACCTTAGATATGAACTGACCAAAACAAAACAAAGAGGCAGTTGGTAGCGTATGAAGATTACTCCAGTATTGCCAATTGCTGGACAAAAATTCCTGTGATATTTCAAGGGATATTTGGAATTGTTCACGGTATTTACAATTTTTATTTATTTATTCCATGATTTCTCGCAGAACCCCTGATGATGGTCTGTGGAACGCCAGGGTTCCCGGAACCCTGGTTGGGAAACACTGGTCTAGAGTGATGAGTCTGAATCCACAGCCCAAAGTGACTTATGTGTGTGAGAGAGGGAAGGAATTGTTGACAGTCTCAATAAAAGTTTTATTTTTTTCCTTTGGTGGGTGGGGGTGGAGGAGCAGGGAAGTATGTGACCATTCATCACAGCTCCAGGCTCATTAGTAACCAGGAACTTTCTACTCTAAATGACAAAGAGGTTCACTGTCGCCAAAGAGAAATTGCTGCTGACCTTAGACCCCTTTTTGGAAAGTAAAATAATGGCACACAGGAGCAGGGTTTGATATTTGACCGAATCCTACACAATTATCATGCATGTGTATATAATAAAATTAATTCTGTGTCTCTGCATTGTAGCCTGAGGCAAGCAGTGTACAATCAGTTTTGTATGTATAATAGATCACAGAGTTGTTCATGAATAATACAAATGCATTGAGCAGATACTAGTGAGTGAGAATGTTTGTCTTTGCATGGAATCGAAGTGAACATGTAATATTGTGATAATATATATTTGATGAATTCAGGTCTGACTTGCCTTTGCCATAGCCTGCTAATTCCCCGACAAGGGTTGCCACAATAATTGAGTTTCCAATAACATTATGATTATTTCCACATGATAATTTAATTGTGGGTATTTTTTAATATTGTAATATTGTAGATTTGTGATTATTATGCATTTGCATGCAGATTTTCATGGTGACTCGGAGCGCATCCCCACATTTATAACTTAATTTCCTGTATTATTGCATACGTATTTTGGGATGAACTCATTAATGCAAAGTTAAAAAAAAACAGTAGGTCTTTTTAGTCATTCTGCTTCTATTATAAATAGCTGAAAGCCTTGCTCATTTTTTAGACCAGTCTGTAGACTACGATGAATAACCAAAAGACAACTTTAATTCATGGATGGATTCATTTAAAATAATAATGTAATTACAAATTGTGGAAGATTTGTCCAACATAATTGGGATGCAAGCTAGCACAAATTGTTCTTACATGAAACAAAACGTGTTTAGACAAACCACCAAGTTTACAATGTGCTGGTTTTTTCAGCTATATAAAGAGATAGCAAAGTGATATAGAATTCAAATAGCACCATTTACATTGGGAATAGAACGGTGTTTACATACCATTGATGCTAGCAGAGTTCTAATATAGTTAACCTGTCTTCTGTGGGCAGAGTGGACTGTTTGCCTGAGAAGAATGTTCAAAATGCATCAGAAAATTATGCTATAAACTAGTTGGAAAAGGAGGTAGGATGTTTCTCAAAAATAAACTCTGAATGGGAAAAACATTCTTAAAACATCACTGTTTAAAAACCAAAAGCTCTATTCCAAAGATGGACAGAGTCTTGCTGTCTGAAGAAGAGAAGGGATATATGTTCACTGTGTCTCCTGCAAATGAAACTCTAATTGACACCTATGTAACATCATTTCTACTGAAAGAAGAGCACCACGAAAATTTCCTTTTGTCACTCGAGTCAGCAGCTGTGACTCTACGTATATGCAAGTAGCAGATCTGGTGAGTAAAAGGTTCCATTTATAAATGATCATTTTTCTGTTTGAACATACTCTGTTCTACCTTATCACTTGTGAAACCCATTGAGCACCAAATACTTGGTAAATAAGGCCTCAAGACAAAAACATATTTGGCCATTAAAGTTACTAACACAAGGAAAAGCTCATAAAGCAATTCATCAATCTTGTGAACATTTCAAATATACTATTTGTTCTTCATGTTCACTGACCACAGAACTGTTAGTGAAGTCAATAATAGTTCAACGCATAGGACTTGGATGACTGGACCCAGAGTCAGTCCATCCTCACGATGGACCACCAGATAAAAATTAAGGACTTGTTCCATTATCTATTAAATGGTAATGGAACACCCAGGGGAGTCCTTCCATTGACTTTTATAGGTCCTATATGATCCAAGTCATTTTGGTTTATAAAGACCAAAATAGTTGGAATGTCCACCTTCCTCCACCTGCAAAAACTTCAGCATAAGGGTACATCTTTATAACAGTCCACCCTATATGCAACAAATCCCACACTATTCAGTCACATTGAGAACTCAGTAGAAAACATTATTTTGCACACAAGATTAACAACATATTATTTTAATTGTAATATTTTTTTAAAAGTCCAGCCAGTCTTCCATAGACAAAACAGTGGTTGACTTCATACAGGATCTGTGAATATTGCATTATTGAATGAATGAGTTTTTCTCAGATAGGACAGTTTAAAAGGGGGTAAAAATGTCAAGATCCCAGCATTTGTAGACTCACCACAAGTCCTGCCTTATCAGAAAAAGGCTGGAAGAATATATAAAATAAAAATTCACTGATTTCTTCATTAAATAGACTCGTTCTGTGTCTTCTGTGTCTGTCTCCTCACAAGTCATCAGGGTACCAAATGGTTAAAACACTCAGTTTGAGAGCATGCATGGTGATATGCTTCAGCTCTAAAGAGGCATATTGTGTGAGCATTTTGTTAGATAGAATAACACCACTGAAAAGGCAATGAATCTGTGACTACTGGATGCCTAAAAAGAATTTTTTTTCCAAAAGAAAGAAAGAAAGAAAATATAATTTCAGAGAGTCAAGTGGTAAATTACACATTATTCACCTGTCATAGGAATAGATCTAAAATATGAGGGCTTCTGTGCACCATATACATTTGAGATTGGACTGTTTAATTGATAAAAGAATAGACCTGGTCTTTTTTGTTGTTGCTAAAGTCAGCTTCCTTGTTAGCCATCACAAATAATAATGAATTGTAAAATCTTAAGTGTCTGTTCCCAAAGGCCTCCATTCAGCAACAAAACAAACTAAAAATCACATAAATTGCATAAATGTAAAAAAAAAAGTCCTTGGGCACTTGCTGGAAAGACAGCAATAATGTCCTCTAGTGAATGTAGTATTGGGAGTCTTTTCTAGCATTATTAAGCTCCCTGTATGGGTCTCCATTATCTACCTACACTATAACAACTATGTGGGTGAAACCAGAGAATCACTATGCTCTCAAATCAACTCACTCAGAAAAATAATAGAAGGCAGAAACACCAAGTGATCACTCTACGTCTAGTCTGATCTTTCAATAGCAGTACTCAAAGGAAACCTGCACAACACTTTCAAAAGACAGGCCTGGGAATTTAAATTCACAGCTTTGCTACACACCAAAAAGCATGGACTTAACAGGGACACTGGTTTTATGGCTCATTACAACAATTTGTAACACATCACTCTGCCTGCTACCCTTAATTGCCCACTTCAAACCCTTTATGCATAACAATCTAATCCCCATTTGCGCACTTCATGTGACCACCTCCAACATGCATTACCTCCTCTGCTTAGCAATCTGTCCCAATTTGTAGTTAGCTCCTCAGACATTGCTTCCTTCCTTAGACCTGATGAAGAGCTCTACGTAGATTGAACTCTAGTACCTTCCACCATCAGACGTCGGTACAATAAGAGATAATGCCTCACCTACTTTATTCCTCTCACTTCTGGGGACCAACACAGCTACAACACTGCAATCAATTATGTAGGTAGTTACATAGGGATTTGACTGTCTCACAATCCAGTAATGGATTTTATCATCACGACATCACTGTGAGGAAAGGAAGTGCTATTACCCCTGTTTCATATATTGGGAACTAAGACACAGGATAGATTCTGTGGCATACTCAAAAGAACACCAGCATTTTGAATCACAGCCTGGTCTTATAGCCACTAAACCAACCATCCTAATCTTGGATGCTGAGGTCAAAGTGAGATTCTTTATACTTAAAACACCTGAAAGGAAGCCTGACCTTTCAGCACTGGTTTTATTTGTGAAATACTCAGGTATTTATATAAATGCCAATTCACTAACAGGAATTACTCACTTGTGCCTTTGCCTTTATCAGTATAGCCATCTGGGTCCTCACCCAAAGTCTATTGAAATCAACAAGAGACTTTCCAGTAATGGGCTTTGGATCAGGCTCTCCATTTAAAATTCTGCCTTCCAACCTGTCCTTCGGTGACTGTTCTATCATCTACTCAGTTTCTTTGTTCTTATTTGGTTATGCTGAGGTGAAGGAAGAGGTCCCACCGCTCCTTGCTTGAATTCCCAAGAGTCAGCTCATTGTTAGCAAATCTGTAAACTAGCAGGGGAGAGAATCAGGCCCCAGCAAAAAGGGACAGTGCATCCTGAAAGAAAACTAAGAAGGAAACCCTAACCTCTCCTCATTTACATATGGTGACATTTTGCAGAAATATTGTAACATTAGCAGTGGCATAATGAAATTCTGCCTATCAGCCATAGAAGGAATAATGTTACTGTAAAGGTAACCTGTCCACAGTTTGTTATCAAGAAAATATTCATGCCAAGGAACATACATTTAGCAAGGAGTGTTAAGAACAGTATTTTTCCTTTATTTTTTTTCCTCTTGGGCTATCCATCTTCCCCTACAGATTTACTGCATGATCACTCCCTTTACATGCTAATTATGTGCAGCTCTGGTGAATTTGTTAGTAGTGACACTTCAGGGACCCAGTGGGACTGCAACTCATTATGTGGCAATGTCCAGATATATCAGATATTATTAGCTGTCATTAATCTGCTGTGGAAACATTGAGTGCACAGCCAGAGAGAGACCAGGAAATAGAGTAAGAATGAAGTCTGGAACTGCCCTGGCCCCCAAAAGGTCAAAGGGGCAATCAGCAGGGAAGAGGAATACACCTTAAAATGGCCAACACTCGCCAGCAGATTTTTAACCCATTACCAGCCATGAACGTTGCAGAGGTAGGAGAAATACGGGGTGGGGGGAGGAATTTTAGTATATTTTACACCCTTATGAATTTGTTATACTGAAGGAAGTTACTATTTTGAGACTATTATGTAGAGCTGCAGTTCAGCAATGGAAAAACACAGGCACAGAGGCCAACACTAGTCTGGTATGGGTGGAGTAGAGCCACTGTGCATTTGAAGTTCCCTCATAGAGTTGCACGTGTGTACCGAAATCAGAATTCGCCCTATTCTATGTTTGATGTCATGATTTATGGCACAGATCCCGGAAGCAGCTCTAATCCTCAGAAGTCAGAAGCGCTTGTTTTTGCATGTTTTTGTCCATTATGGTAACTGAATCAGCATAGGCACCAGGGTCTGCCTGTGTGCAGCCAATTGTTAAATCAGGGTCCTCGTTCTTACAGGCACCTCAGTTTAAAAACGGATCAAAGGATTTGCTGAATCCTTGGCAGGAGTTATGTTTAATGGGCACTGCCAAATTTTGTGTTTAGTTGCACTCAGGTGACATCAGGAAGATTGCAAAAATGCATCAGAACAACAGTTTTACATCAAATGTTTCTTAATACTTAATCTCCAAAGTAGCTTTAATAGTAGTGGTTTAAGTGCTCAAATCCCTCCCCTCCCCATCACTGGAGACTGCACAGCTTGAAAATACAGGTAATGTTTGCTTAATATCAGGATGGATAGGAAGGTTCAAATCTGGGAGAACCAGAAGTTTTATAAAAGAAATTGGATAGTTTTATTTGGGTTATAGACCCCCATCCTCCTTCATCTGGAAGTCCCATTGAAGTCACTAGGAGTTTTATGTAAAAATTGATGGCAGGATATAACCTTATGATTGCTCCATGAATCAGAGCTTTTAATTGTTAACAGGTGTGTTGATTGTTTAGGAAAGGAGGGTGTGAACTTCTCCAGATAATCACTTGAAAGTTTGAACCTCCCTCTGCTAATTTCAAAGGGGATCCTGCATGACGTGTGAAAGCGCAATTTTTCACTATTAACATGATTTAATCTGAGGTATTTTAACCTTTTTCTTTTTTTTTTCATACTGCCATCAAACACATGATCTAATTTTAAGCTGATGATCATGGAAAGCTAGCTAGTTCTCTTGTTTATGATGCTTCTTTAGGTTATGGGGACAGCTCGCACTCAACTGTAAAACATTATGGACTACATTTTATATTGATTTCAGTTCTGTGTGACACCATGGAAGAAAAAATGAAATCAGGATTTGGTCAAATGACCATTGTTGCTACTCTTTGAAAGAATGTTCACTTGTGGCCTCAAGTCCTAGGTAAAGTGTTAAAAGCAACAGAGGTGGAAATAAGTGAGTTGGAGGGAAAGGCTTATCCAGATAGCTGTGAAGAAACTGGTAAGTAATAGTAAATAATCATATGGAAGTTAGCTTGAAAGGTTCAAGACCAGTAATTGAACATGTTTGCTTAGATATTTATTTGAGTGCATCACAATATAAAAAAAATTAGATTATTTCTAATGATTTTAATGTGAAAGAGAATAAAGCTAAATTGTATTATAGGTTGAATATATTCATTACAGCAGTCATTGTACTCAATTTTTCTCTAGCTTTCACAGATAAACCACAAAGGGGATTTCTTCTTATAAACAGATGTCACAATCCGGACCAATAAAATATATTGAATTAATAAAGATACTAGGATCTTTTTTTATGGAAAGAAACCAGGCTTAGGTTTTCTATTTTGAATGTTTTCAAGATGAAAAAGTTGAGTAATATATCAGTGAGAAGGTATGAAGAATAGGTTATGTTTATTACAGAAAACAACTGCATACAGACAGCCTGAAACTGATGTTACCCAATTATGGTGACTTAGCAGCAGGGCTTGAATGATTTTCTGAAGGGAAGAATATCTGGTGCTCCTTTTCAGTCCTTTGTTATCATTATTATGGTTCTGATACCTATTCTTATCCTTGATACTATGTAAGTGAGTAATCCCATTGAGACTAGTTGGACTACTGATAGGTGTAAACTACTCAAGAAACTTGCAATGGTGGCCCTTAACAAGATAAATATGTACCAATAGTTACCATGTCATGGTATTTGAGAGACTGTGTGTTCCCTTTACAGTGAAAATACAGTGTGGCAAGTGTTGCCATATTCTAAATTGTGCATTAATGTGAATGTTTAATTGCCAGAAGTGTGGCTCAGCTACTTTACTTTTAAATGTCTATAATTTATTAAGTTAGAATTTGGAAGGTAAAGAGGAAAAACTAAGAAAAAAAACCCCCTAGATTGTCAATCACTGGTTTCTGTCAAAAACAGAAGTGATGTACTGCACACAGATAACCTCAATCATGTCCTAATAGATAAACAGAAACTCCTTCAGGTATGAATAAAATCTCAAATTTCATTTCTGAATCAAATGCTTATTCTCAGAATGAATGTCCATACTTGAACTAGAAATAGGCCTTCGTTTCTCTAAACCAGTTGACTTTGAAAAAGTCAACCTGGTTTATATGGAGTAAGTGAGCAATTTGAACAGAATTGCAATTATGAAAAATAAGGGGTAAGGCAGAAACCAATGTTCATACTAGGAAAGATGCTTTGTGTCTGTGTGTATGAGGCTAATAGGTAAATATTTGCTATCTCTTGTCTTCATTAAGTTTTGGGAGTATGACATCACCTGATTCTTCAAAATTCATTATTTTTCCACTGTCACTCATGACTGCAAATAACAGGATCTAACTACCGCTGGAGCATTTTTATCATCTCATACAACTTTTTATGGCATGAAATATTGCCAACATTATTTAATAAATGCTGTAAGTTCTCCAACATAATTTGAAGAGTCAAGTCATCAATATTTCTGAGTGGGGCTGGTGGGAGAAAGATCAGTACAGAGGTGCTGAGAATATTTGGTTTCATTGTGTCAGGACAACTATATTTGAAGGGTTAATCATCCAGTTATGTCTATATTTTTCTTCAGATGTAGTGAACAGAAAAAAGGGATTTTGAAAGTGGGTGGGGGAAGTTGCAAGGAGCTAAACCTGTAGGCCTGCACAACTTCAGTACATATTGTCAACAACTAGGGCAGCGGAAGCGGCAAATGGTGATCTGATTAGACCACTGATGTGGGCTTGATTTTACCACCTTTACTCCCAAAAGTAAGCTGAGTGAGTGTGGAGGAATGCCGTCCTCCTCCTCATTTTAATTGGGGCCAGAGAGAACATGAGACTCACACTGTAATCCAGTGGCTGGGATACTCACCTGCGAGATGGGAGATGCCTGTTTCCTGTGTTAACCATAAGGTATGGGAAAGAGGGAGAACCTCAGCCAGGAACTCACACATCGTGGGTGAGTACCCTAGCCATTGGGCTAAACATTAGAATGGAGGCATACTCTTTCCCTTGTTTGTTTTTTTAATGGCGTTATTTTCTTTGATCATTCCTACCAGACCCAGCCTCGCAGACAAGATTGTTTAGAAAATTGTTTACCTCAGAAATTTAGTATTGAAATTAATCTGCTCTGAACATGGAAAAAAAGCTACATTAATTGAATGAATTATATTTGGGAACATTATTCACTCATCTTTTCATATAGGGAAATGTTATCTAGTACCAAAGTGTAGACACCTCTGGGAAAGAACATGGCAGCTCCTTAACAGATGTTGTTTAAAAGAAATGAATTTGTGCTTGCAGCTCTTGCAAATCAATCTGAATAGCGCTATAGAATCAGAATTAAGGATCTGGGTGCAAAAATAAAGGTTTGAGAAATAAACCTTCCTCATTTTTTCAGGAAGAATGACTCTTGCGCAAGAGGGGATTTTTGTGCAAAAAGGAGCCATCTACACAGCTCCTTTTTGCACAAAAGCCTCTTGTGCAAAAATGGTCCCTAATTAATTATGCAAATGAAGTGTGGCAATATGCTAGTCCACACTTCATTTGCATAGGCTTTTGCGCAAGAAGGAAGCAGTATAGACGTAGCCTTAGTGTGTTTCTACTCCCCAGCTGAAATATTGGCCCAATCTGCAAAAAAACACGATGTCAGCGATTTTAGTAGAGCCAGAATTTCACTCCTTGATCCTTTATCTAAATCCAGCAACACAGCACTGTGTTAAATGAATGCTGATTCACAATATAGGCATTGATTTTTCTCTCTCTTCCCCGTTTAAAAACTGTTCTTCCTTATAACGTCCCATCAATTTGCTCCATAATATTAAAACTGTGTTTATTTCTATATCTTGCTGGAAAGCTGTTTAAGCAAACCATATATGATTACTTCCATCCACAGAGTCAAGTGGATTTGCCACAGAGCACTTGCCCATTAGCAGTCTATTTCTGAGTCTGCTTTAAAACATGTGTATGGTTATGCTCAGGTAAAAGCACACAAGGTCAGTTTGGCAGAGGAGAGGCAAGCACTTTAACATAAGGTTTTTCATTTTGTGCAAGCAGCTAATAAAATGCCCACAGGTGTTGAGAATTATCCTTCTCCTGGAGATTTCTTTACAGTCTGAACCTAAACTAGGCAAAAGCTTTGGCACAGATATCTGGCACAATAATTAAAAGGTTGTTTTGCAGGCCTAATGCTGAAACATTGATTAACCACTTCTATGCACAAAAACCAAGCCACTAAAAGACACATAATGACATATCAATTTTGTAGGTCTGCTACTGCTCGAGTTAACCTCCTGGCATTCCCTGTTATCCGAATAGATGCTCCTTGCTGCTGCTATGAGATGCACATTTTCCTTTGTAGTGAGAGTCCCAGTAAATCTGCAGGACAGCATCATTATCACATATTAATCCAAGTCCCTTATATTTTATATCTTTCTTTGGCTGGGTTCCACTAAGGAATTTCAAATCCTGGAGGAGAAACCTTATTCTTCCACTCTTTCCCCTCATTTGAACAGCCTTGCTGCACTGAATACTGCCTTCATTTTGCAGCTGCTACACATCAAAGCCAGTGGCTGGTGCAGCAGGACATGCATTCACAAATAATGTCTGGCGATGAAAGGTGCCAGCATCAGTGATTTACCATAGTCGATTTTTCTATCTTATGTTATGTTATTCATGTGGCACAAAAATGTTCTCATTAGAGCACTATAGGATTTGGCCTTTCTTAGTCTCTACTCAGAGAGCAGTCCTATTGCAGAGTGGGGACTGCAGGATTTAGCCATTTGTTAGCAGCATTCCATAAACCCTTTGTTTTCCTAACATGTTAAAAACTATGGCTTAATGCATTCATGCTGACATCAGTTATCAAGATTTGTGTGGTGTTGGCAGATGTTGAGTTTTCAGTGGAAAACCATTAAGAGGATTTGAGTCAATGTGAGTTTCACAACATACACTGTTTATAATAGTGGTTACATGTGTTGGCTTCTGCTTTATTTATTACAAGGTAATGCACGCTTGCATGCACACAATAACTACGATAAGAAATGTGATCTTCCCAGCATCAAAATATTCTGTGGAGCCAGGCTGATTATGAAGTGATGATGGCTAGGGTTTCCAATTTTTTTCAAAAATGACTAATAATTTGGGGGTACTTTTCTGGGTGGAGGGGAGAGCAACTTGAGACATTTATAAAGAAGGCTGATTTTTCTGAAAGTCCTGAGCATCCATGCTCTAGCAGTTGGGCCCTTTGAAGAGGTCTCGAGCACGGTTCCCTCTAAGCTGCACGGCAGCACAGCCCTGCCTGCTCAGGGCCATGGGGCCATGCTGCTGCACAGCTTAGAGGGAACTTTGGTCTCAAGTTGCCCACCCAATAATGGAGGCCATTGAGATCATTAACATTGTTCCATAGCAATCCATTTTAGTTCTAATTTTCTGAAACATAAGACATGGGGAAACTGTTAGTATGTGGTGATATTGTTTGTCTCATACTATGGTCTATCTTCATGTTTGTGTCCTCACCTAGGTATTGGGTGATAGGCATATTAGAGTATTGACCTTCTAGGAATGTCTACATAGAGTGAAGTTGATTTGCCAATGCCTGCAGTGGCAAGATACCATATAACACAATCCATTTCAGCTAATGGAGAACAGCTCCATTTATTTTTCTTTCTTCTGTGTGCTGTACAGGTATAAATATTTGGGCTTTCTGCTACATGATGCTTTCTTGTCCATCACTTATAATAAATCTTGTTTCACACATTAAATGCAGATTTCCATTTTTAGAATAGGGGTATATTCACAAACTGTACTAACATATGTTTGTTGGGTTTCACTTTATAATGAAAGAAGAGTATCTACCAAAGACTTTATGTCCTTGGGATCTAATTATCAGCAAGTCATTATGAATAATATAGGTGGTATTGATGCAGTGAAGAAGCTTTGGCTTCCTTGCTGTTTCCTGTTGGAGATAGCCAGAAATCAGACCAGCTGAATAATTGCTATAGAACAGTGTTTCTCAACCTTTTTTTAATAAAGTACCCCTTTTTAAAAAAAAAGTACCCCCTTTTTTTAAAAAAAACAAGAAGTACCTCAAGTACCTACAGTTTTCAGACACACACAATTTTTTTCTACCATTGCAACACATTTGTTTAAACAACTTAATCATAGCTGGGCAGGCGATGAAATTTTTGGGCGTAAAAAGTACAAAAATAATAAAGCTTTGTAAAAATTAATACAAAAATTCAGTTTTCTCCAAATCTCAGTTGTGTTGAAGTACCCCCCAAACTTCTCTCGAGTACCCATAAGGGTACTCGTACCACTGGTTGAGAAACACTGCTATAGAATACACTCTCCTCTCCTATAACCTGCCCTGAACATTTCATAGCTGGTGCTGCTGTTCATACACCAACATTTCCAAATGCCAAGTGAGGTGCATTCTGACAGTGCCTTTGAATGTAAGTTTCAGTGTGGTAGAAAGATTTTTCAACCAGTTGCTTGTCTGTACATCATCTAGTGAATTACAGAAGGATAATTGGGGATGTTGCATTTCACACTAAAAAACAAAACATGGTTTGGTAGCACTTTATAGACTAACAAAACATGTAGATGGTATCATGTTTTTTAAGTATGGATAGGCATCCTATGAAAATTTTGATCTACCTAGCATGTGTAACAGCAGCAGCATAGATGTGGTGGCACGGGCTAATGGGCAGTGTACATACACAGGATCCCTGGAGGTCTTGTGCTCAGATTGCTGTGTGTGAAGCCTGTACTTTATCTACACTACTATTATACAAATTAATGATAGCACGAGAAAACCTACACATGCTACAATCACTCCTTGCAGTATAGACCTACCCTAAAGCATTTCATTTAAGGGAGAGAGGGGAGTTTGGGACTAATCTCATGCTCAGGTTTCTGCTAAAGCACTATTTAATTTTTTTCACTGTTTTCACCTAATTGTTTCCAAACCAGGAAATTAAAATGTTCTCAATAGTCACAGGCAAAATGACTCTTTTCACATGAATACCAACTTCATCCTTCAGTACATGAAACAATCGGACCCTAAATTTGCAGCAGCTGAAGCACAAGAAATCATTCACTCTCACACATGTGCCAAAGAAAAACAATCATTCACAAACCATTTAAGTAAAAAATAAATGATGAAACGTTAGGTAATTGTAATTTCATGAGCTACATGATCTTCTGATTATTACAAATGGATAGATGGAAATCTTCTGATTATTTACACTACTGACTTGTCCCAGTTGTATGCCATCTATTACAGTCAATTTTGTTTATAGCAAAACTTTCTTTTACAATAACATTTTAATATTGGGGGGAGTTTTGCATGAAAGAATTTCAATGTAAATAAACTTAGAGCTTTCTGCATTTGGAACTCTTGCTCTAGCATTTTACCCATGTGACTCCAAATGGGCTACTCACCATGACTAAAGTTAAGCTCTTCTGCCTAAGTGGTTGCAAGATGAGGACCTTAGTACTTCAAGTGATTGGTGGGGGGACATGTGAGGGGTGTGTGTGTGGATGAATAGATATATGCTTGACCCCTTTTAGTAAAATATTTCAGTATCTTATTGTTCTCTAGTGCCATCATTCTGACTGTATATATAGAGGTATATATAACCATTTTGTCTATCTTACTGAGGCTCAGGGCAGGAATGGGGGACTATAGTTCGAATACTTTAAAAAGTGGGAGGGCTATACTCCCTCCCCCCCCCTCGCACACACGCACTCTAATCCTGCCTTACCAGGAAGTGGCTTGGAGGGGTAGGAGAAAGGGATGGAGAAAGAATGAGCAGTGGTCAGGGTCTCAGGGAAAAGAGGTCAAACAAGGGGGAGGGGCAGCCACTGAGGTGCTGATGGTCCTCCCACTTATAAGGAATTTCCTATACTCCTGCTGAGGGGCCATTTTCTACAGTACTAAATAAATACACTGCAGTCCTCAACCAAACAAGCAAGCAAACAAACAAACAAACAAAAAGAAAGACAGTAGCATTTTAAATCACATGCTGATATTTGTGATCAGCATTAAATACAGTATGTTAAGCAAAGAATTGCTATTCTAAAACCAACTTCTGAGTTATAAAATGAATTGTCCATATTGCAAATTGAGCCCAATATGACTACAGAACACCCGGGTAGTGGTATGTGTGTATGTGTGTGGTGTTTTATTAGAATATACATTGCATCCATAATACCTTCTTCCCAGAAATGTAATTAGGTTTTTTTATGAACTGGTAAAATATAGTACATAAATGACTCGGGGGAGTTCCATATAGCCACATTTATTCCCACATGTCTCCCTGAATCATAAATGGTTGTCTTCCTCAGCAATGGATTAGGACAAATTGCATTAGGACATGATTGTGAATCTGATTAAGGTGGAACCATGATCAGGTTTTTTCTTTTGGGCAACCATGTTTTCTTATAACAACCAGAAGACGAAAAAGCCTTTGGCAAAATGTTTCAAAGGCATTTCTCATATGCACATAAAAGGCGTTTTCATGCTAATTCAAAAATTGGTCCACACCTATAATTTCTTTATATAGCCAAGACAAAGCTTTGGGCAAAATTTGCAGCAGTATATGTTTCAGATACGGACTTGTGGTTTCAGTAAAAGCTCGTAAAAAAGAATTTCCATGCATAATTTCCTTAAGGAGACGATTCTGAAGGCAAGCTGCAAGAGGCACATAAGATGAAGCACTGCTTCCAAATCGGTTAAGTGAGAATAACAGTAAAAACAAAATCCTGAGTGGAAAACTGATTTAATATCCTGAATAAATACCATTTTAAAGACCTTGAATCCTATGCAGTCCCTTAGCCCCTCCTGTTTTTGTTTTAGTATCTGATCCTGCCTAAGCAAATTCTATACCACATTTGACATAGAAGGAAAGTATGAGATCTCTTTATGGATGATTAGAGGTTCTAAATGTTTGGAAACCCTCTTGGCAAAACCTAGCATTAACTTTCCAACCTTGGGAAGATAAAAGGAACTTCATTTCAAGTTTTGTATCCATAGATTCTATTCTGATTCTTTAAACTTCTTTACTATTTAATATACAATTTAAACTGGAAGAGGCTGGAAAAATCTGCCTTTAGGTGAATGCCCACAATTCTTACCATTAGTCTCAATTATTTGTATTGTGGTAGAGCCTAGAACTGCAGATAGGGATAAAGGCCCCATTGTAGTAGGCACTGTACAAACATAATAATGAAAAGACAGTCCCTCCCTCAAGAAGCTTATATTTAAAGTATAAGATGAGACAATAGGTAAATACAAGGTAGAAGAGAGAAAATGTAATATGTGGCAGTTACAGTACACCAGCTGCCCAACCACTATCAACTATTTTGTAGGCATAGCTATTTTTTTTTCTTAGTAGACATTTAAAGAAGCATAATGTAGTGGCCTTGGTAATTTTTACAAGGATTTCTCTCTCTCTCTTTTTTTTTAAATGCCAAGATTAAATAGAATTTAATTTAAAATTAATTTGCTTTCAGTGCCTCCAATAGCTACTTTCCTGGCAAATATAATCAAGAGTTTTGATCCTGCAGCTGTTGCTAGGACAGAAATACCAACTTAGCTGAAATAAAAAAATGATCTGACTCTTTCTCCACACTTTAAGATGTACCGCACTGAACTGAACCTTTGTGAAATTTGAAAACATCTAGCTATCATTTTAGTTGGCAACGGTTTATGGTTTCACCCAGAAGCTGAAGGACTAACATGAGTTTGGCTGGAAGCAATAACTGGTGACCTGACAAGAGAATTCTCAATAGATTTCAGCCTGATAAACTCTGGATAAGTATCTAGGCTTTTCATGCTTACATAAACAGACCATCAAACTTATTGTGGCTTACTATCACTACATGCAGCTCAAGTTCCGTGTTTAGCAGTGATCTAACAAATACATTTAAAATTAAAACCTTTTTCATAGTCAGTCCCCCCGCATCTTGGTAAGGAATCTCCTCCAATTTCCAGCTGGAACCAGGATCTAAAGAAAACATCTAGTACATAGATGGACTTTAATTGGAACAATGGAATTATCCAAAAATGTAAGAGTGTTCAGTTTGTAATGTAGATCTGAAATTAAACAAACAAAAACCCAGATTTCTTCTTTGCCAGCCTGCATTATAGTGTCCATTCCATGGGTTAAGTTGGCTAGGTAGGTCAATTAACTGCCCAGACTGCACCTGGAGGTGGAACCAGGGAGCAGGGCATGGATTAAATGAGACTCAGATGAGCAGGACTAGGCCTACAAGGCCGAGGTGTTGAGAGGTGAAGGAGGCTGCTGAGAAAGTCTTCAGGAATGCAGGCAGCAGTTAGTCAGTAAATCCATCTATCCATCTCTGGGAAGAGGGACTTGGTTTGGAGCTGGTACTCCCAGAGAAGGGCAGGGGAGACCAGCAAGAGTAGGAAAGCAGTTGAGAGAAGGAGTGGTAAAGGCTGAGAAGGTGAAGCCCAAGACTGCTCAGTGGAAGGTTGTTACACTGGAATCCAGGGAAGAGGGTGGGCACAGGTTCCCGTATGGCCACTGAGGAAAAGGCAGTGCAGAAAAAGACTCCCTGGAATGATTTTCATACGGGGACTTCGGATAACCCAGCAAGGGGGAAGCACAGATGGTGACCTGGCGAGATGACTGAGTCATTCAGAGGATGCTGTAGTTCCTGATATGAGGTGGCTCTGTGGGGTGAGAGGACAATGAGAGATCCCCAGACTGGACATCAAGAGGTATCATTATGGCTCTGTCTACACTACAAGATTTTTGCACAAAAACGGATGTTTTTGTGCAAAAACCGATGGAGCATCCACACATCAAGCACGTTTTTGTGCACAAAAAAAAAACAAAAACAAAAACAAAAACAAAAAAACAGTAAATTGACAGGACAGAGGACTTTTGCCAGTAGAGTTATTCTTCTCCCCAGAAGGAATAACTCCTTTTTGTGCTAAAGTTCTCACTCAAAAAGTCATGTGTGGCCGCTCCGCAGGGGTTTCTTGTGCAAAAAGAGCCTATCAGAAAAAGCACAGGTGCTCTGATGGCCATTCTGTGAATAGCCATCAGAGCTTTCTGCCGCAAGAGCTTCAATGCAGTGAGCATGCTCTCTTGTGCAAAAGCACATCGCTTTTGTGATGCACTTTGAGGTCTGGATGTGCTCTTGCACAAGAAGTTTTTTGTGGAAGATCTCTTCCACAAAAAGCTTCTTGCACAAAAACCCTGCAGTGTAGACAAAGCCTGTAATGAGTGCACGCCCTGACATACCCTAAAAGAGTTCACCAAAATAAGAATAATGAAAAAATCAAAAATTGACAAACCACATTGTCATCTTTGGTGTAGAGTTCAGACAGAAGGCCTCAGAGATATTAGCATAAGTTCCTCATTCAAACATGACTGAAGCTGATGGGGGAAGTTCAGGCAAATTAGACAGGAAGCAAACCAAATGGGGGGAAAATCGTAGGGTATGCCTGTAGCTTTCACATGATCTTGCTTATTCATCAGAGTTTGTCTTAGGCTTATTTATCCAGTCTGTAGTTATTTCTTCGCATTTCTCTAAAAACCAACATACATCTTTTTATGAAAATGTGAGAGTCAGAAATTCACAAAATACCTTACTTAAAAAAATCATGCCAGGAGTCACCTTGGTCAGTACAGCTTATCATAACAAACAATGTATTTGGCATACTTAGGTCATTTGTTCAGTTAATAAATTGTCCACATAGTGGATGTATTATTTAATGTGTTTCTTATATGAAGTGATTTGTGCTAGCTAGAGATAGTTTGGAAATACTTTATTTTGTTTCATTGAAAATAACAGCATGTTTGTTGTAGTCAAAAGTTTTCATCAGAAGTTTTTGGGTTTTCATCAAAATCAAAAACTTACCTCTTCCTCCAAAACCTTTTCAGTTTTCAAGTGCTAAAAACGTGTGTGGGAGCTCTCAGTAAACTTCTTGAATATAGGACATCTGCTGTAGAAACGTCTATTTCCACCAAAGCCATTTTTATCCCTCCCCAACATTGTTGTGAATGAAAAATTACACTCACGTCTTGAGCAAACAAACTGTGTCTGGATTGCTCCCAAATGCTTTGCTTTAAATATTCCATGGAGGATTCAATATTCAAGCAATCTGGTTACTTAAATCACATACTATTGTTGTTGTTCCCAGAATGGATAATGACCCAATTTTTATAATCTGTTTCCATTTCTGCCTGAAACAATCTTTTTCACAAAATGAATTTCATTTCATGATTGACTTTTTAGCTGAAATTAATTTCCTGTCTGCTGATATTCATGTGAACAAACTTTGCTCACATTAATATTTGTAAGTAGCAAGTTAAAAGGGGTGAGATGATGAAGCAAAATTTGGGTTGAGAATATTTTTTCCACTATTTCTCCATCTCTGTTCAATTCCTTGACCAGTAATGCAAGATCTCCCTTTTCTTTCCCTCCACACATAGGTAAAATAAGTCACCAGCCTTATAGAAGGCAATGAAAATCCAGAACTCAATAGTTGTATAGTAGTTGAAAAACTGGACTTCTGGTTGTAATTATTTGAGTGCCTGCTATCACTGTAGCACTTAGTGAGGGATGCAGCATGTATTTATTTATTTAATGATCTCAATTAATTCTGTGACTATTGGAGTGACAGTACAGAAATCCAGCACATAGGATGCTAGATCCTCAGCTTATATAAAACCTTGTTAAAGCCAATGGAGATGTTCTGATTTGAGGTTCACGTCCAGGAAAGGTTAGGGATGGCAAAGGCCAGGATGCTCATTTCAGTTTTATTCCACTTTGAATTATACTGGATATATCTCTGCGATGGCAAGTTATGTAGGAGTACTAGAAAAAGACCTGCTTTTCCAGGGTAATTTGACTGACTCCAGGGGCTACTGTTACAACCATGCAAAAATTTCCTTCTGCTCATTTGACAGTATTGACTCCAATCCATCATTATGATTACTTTTAAAAACATTTGAGCCCACATTTCTTCTGCTTTCCAGCTATGCAACAGTAGTACAGTGCACCACAGGTCATAATAAGCTACGCAACTTGAGCTATGCTAATTGCATAGCTTAAGCCAAAATAGCTTATTTTGACTTTTGGCGCAGTCTACACAGAAGTTATTTTTTATATTATTCCCCTGACTTCCCTTACTCCTTATGAAACTAGGTTTACAGAAGTTAGAGCAAGAATTCTGTTATTTCGAATTTGGGCTTGCTGTGTAGACGCGCACTACGTTATTTCAGAATAACTGATGTTATTCCAAAATAACGCTGCTGTATAGACATAGCCCTAGTGTGGACCAGACTGATAATATGATTGATTACAATAATGGTAGCACAATGGATCATATTGTTTTATGTCTACACATTGTTATGAGCAGTGGGATTTTCAGATTGTATAATTGTGGTATAAGGTTTTTTCAGAATGTGTTGTAGGACTCTAAAAATCCCTCAGGGTATGTTTACACTGCCATCCTAGTTCGAACTAGGGTGGCTAATGTAGGCAT
>CM057846.1:102154530-102173955 GCA_030068395.1 Apalone spinifera
ATATTTAAATCCCCGCTTCATTGACTATGTCGGTATGTCTAATTTACATTCCTCGGTCGGCAGAGGCATGTAGTCTAGACATACCCCAGGAGACAGTAACCTAAATAGAGAGCTATATTACACTATAGAATTTTCTCAAAAGAAGGGGAGGAAATCTTGTTTCTGTTGGATAGTACCATCTCCAAGAAAATATACTGCAGGGAACAATTTTGCACTGGCAGGGGATGAACCAATACCTTGGGTATTTTCCAATGACTAATGTCTATCATTCCCTAATTAATGTTAGTAAAAATAATAATTAAAGGTTTCCAACAGCCTCAGCCTTTTGAAATAGTGAAGCAGAATGCCCACGCAAGACATATAAATAGGGGTAAGAAGGAAGAGAGGGATAGGAATACTAGCGGTTAGAAAGTTTCACTTTGGATTTGATCAAGACTGTGTTGCATGAACAGTATTACTCAATTTTTATTCAGTGCATACACCTTTGTTTTATGAGACATCTACCATTTTAACAAGTTTCAGGGTGAACTCCTGGTCCTGTTGAACTTTATGACAACGCTCCAACTGACCTCAATAGGGGATGTCTCACTGAGTGTAGATTCAAGTGGTGTATTTTTCTAAAACAGAATCCCTGTGGGAATATTTGTTCAGGATGATACTTTTGCTAACTTAAGATCAAAGAACTGCTTTTGGAATGGACTGTACTTGAGGTACTGGTTTGGTTTGGTTTGGTTGGTTGGTTAGTGGGGGAAAAATGATTTTCTTTCCCATTCTTTTGATATAAGATGTATAAAAATGAATGGATGACTTAACATGCCTGCAGAAATCTCTTGTTTTATCTTACAATTAAGGACTTTTGCTAATATATACATTAACTTAAAAAAACAAAACAAAGATAATCCAACAGTGGTCGGAGGTAAGTAAATGCAATAGAATATTCTGTGCTGGGCTAAAATTGTTCTAGTTTAGAATCCCGTTTAATATTGTAGTGCCTAACTTGGTTTTAGTAAGATAGACAGGTAGCTAAATATAGTTTTAATGGCACATGCACTGCTTCCTTACTGGCAGAGATGTTGTGCATATTCCAATATTTCATGTTGGTCAACAGCATTCCAGTCTTGTAGCATGTGTGATCCTGGCAGGAACAGATGGGATGAAAATGTATATTATTAACAGTGTGCTGTACTTGAGACCAGCTCATCCATCAGGAAATCAATTCAAGCAGTAATTTCCACTACATGCATCTGACGAAGTGGGTCTTTGCCCACGAAAGCTTATGCTCCAAAATTTCGCTTAGTTTGTAAGGTGCCACAGGACTCCTCACCGCTTTTGCAGATTCAGACTAACACGGCTACCCCTCTGATACTCAACACCATGCAAGGCACTGCATTTAGCCGTATGGAGTGGAAATCTATCAGCCTCATGAAGAAACTTGCACAAGTACAAACAGATACACACAATTGCAGATCTAAAGGTAGCCATCCAGCAGCAAAATAACTTCAAGACCAGACTTCAAAGAGAAACTGTTGAGCTACAGTTCATCTTCAAGTCTGACACAATCAACTCAGGATTAAACAAAGACTGTGACTGGCTAGCTAACTACAAAAGCAGCTTTTCCTCTCTTGGTATTCACACCTCCAGATCAGCTACTAGAAGTGGGCCTCATCCTCCCTGATTGGATCCACCTCATCATCTCTAGCCTGTTTCTGGCCTGCATATTTATACCTGCCTCTGGAAATTTCCACTACATGCATCTGATGAAGTGGGTCTTTGCCCACGAAAGCTTATGCTCCAACACTTCAGTTAGTCTAGAAGGTGCCACAGGACTCCTCGCCGCTTTTGCAATTCAAGCAATAGTTAAAGACATACTTTTTAAAAGATCTTTGAATAAGGATGATCCCATTCTTCCCTTTGTTTCCTTTTCTTCTTTTCATTCATTCATTAGTGGGGGAGGAGATGGCAGAATTTCTCTTTAATCCATAGGGAAAAGTAAACAAAACTCCAAAATAAGTTATAAGTAAACAATAACTCCAAAAGGCAACAAAGGGTCCAATCCAGTCCACCTTACTCACATGAGTACTCCCACTGTCTTCAGTCAGTCTGTTTATATGAGTAAAGGCTACTCGTATGAGAGAGGATCCATAGAGAGAAATGTAGTACATGACAAGAAGCAAAGCAGCCAATTTGCCTCTTCTAACAGACAGACAAATCAATTGCAATTAAGAGAAGTAGTAGACTATTAAAGTACCTTTGTCACCAGTTGTCATCTTATGGATCAATTCACACTTCCATCACAATAACATCAACCCTTCAAGCGCTCTAGTGACCCTGAATCCCTACAATGCCAGGACGATTAGGACAAGGATAATGTACTGGAAAGGTGCTAAAAAAGCGGTGGAGTTAGGAGATGGGTTTCCTCACTGCTAGTAGGCAAAAGGAAACTTTCTACCTGGATCCTGTCATGAGCTTCACGTGTCTAGCAACTCACTGACTTCAGTAGAAGTCAGGATCATGGTCTTAGTTTGTCTGATTCTATTTCTTCAAACAGAGTCTTTCCTGGAAGAGGCAGTTGCTGTTTACAAAACTTAAGTTTCAGAGACATAGTCTTATTTGTCTGTTTCAGCCAAACCAGAAGGAGTTCAGTGGCAACGTAAAGACGAGCAATGTTATGATGGCATAAACTTTTGTGAGTTGAAGTGAGTTCATTGTTAACCTTTAAGGTGCCACCAGACTCATTGGTGTTTTTACAAGCGGTAGGCAGGCTTCTTTATTTACTACCTGTATATTGACTGATCAGTGGGGAATCTCAGCTTCTCTATAATCTGCATTTTGTAGTCACAACTGCTGTGTTTATCATTATATTTTTTGCATGATTCCTTTTAGTGTGTTTAAATATAACAAGCAAATAAAATTTGCTTGCAACCACTTTGCCAACCTACAAATATTTTAAGATCTAATAATTCTGCATCTAATTAGGACAGGGTGAAATTAATTTATGGCATACCTGTGCTGTGGCATAAAATGCAACATACATTCGTATCTTCTTGTGTGTACTATTTATAATTTGTTCTGAAGTAGCACCTACGTGAAGCCAACATTTTTTCTAAAATCAGACTATACTAATCATTCTATTTTGGGTTCGTACTGTGGTGAATATGGTTTCTTTGCCTGCATCAACTCTAAGCAGACCTAACGCAAGTTTAAAAAATAAAATGCATTTAGTTTAATAACAAAATGACCTGAATATTTGTGAAAACTACCAGATTAGCAAGATACTTTCCTGATGGGCAGCAGTAGTACATAATCCATATTATTCCACCACTGTGCTCAAACCAAACTACCTTGTTAGTGTTTATGCAGACTAACTCTTTATTCATTCTTTGCCATTTCTGCTTGAGCCTACAAACAAAGGTACCTAATGTCACTTTCTGATGGGATCTTCTGTGGTGAATCATTTCAACTTATATACATTTTAACTAGAACAATCCATTTCACATCAGTTACAAAATGGACAAAGGAGCATGCTGACTTTTGCCATAACTAAAGGAAAACCTGTGACCTAGCAGTGGAAGGCTATGAACCTTCCAATTCCCTAAAGTTTTTCTTGTTCAAAGAATAATATTTAGGGGCAAACTTTGCCTTCTAATAAGGCTTAGTTCCATATCATTGGGAGTTGTGTATATAATTATGTATTGTAATTGCACTGACATCAATTCATTGTGAATGTGTTACATATGTCAAGGGGAGTTGCATGGGTAAAATACAACAACTAAGGCTCCATGGCTGTATAGCACTACTATAGTCTTCAGGCAATTTTCAAAATATATACTTTTGTATCGATTTCAGATATATATCATCCTTAGTCATAGATGGTGTGAGCTACACCTTTATGGCTACAATATATTGGGATATAAAAGTATCTTCTATGTGGAAAACTTAGATGAAGAATAATAAGCCATTAAAAAAAATATATAAGTCTTTGACTTCTTATTATTTAGTTCATTCTTTTGTGCTCAACAGATTGTCTAGGCCAACTAAGAAGAGCATGAACACTGTTGTCTCTTAGGTTCCCTTGCTTTGAAGTAGCAAATAGCTAATATATGCATACATGTGGAGACTGTTTTAACCCATGCATCACACCACAATAATTGATTCATTGGTTTTCAAAAACAAAACAAAACAAAAAGCTCTCCCCTTGTCCAGCTGCAGCGGGCAAGAGCTGGAACATATGCCCCTTTGAAAGAAGGGGTGTGGTAGGCAAACCCTCCTCAGACGAACAAAACAAAGCAAGCCCAATGTTCTTGTCAAAGCGTGGAATGACTTAAACACTCTATTGTATAAAATATGAATAAATCACCACTGTGAAGCACAGTGTGTGGGGATCCTCTGTGTTGTCGATTAGCCACATGATTAACCAGATTACACGGGAAACGGCCAAGGTAAATAAGGGAACCCTTCTGTCACTTCCTCTCTGGGGCCTGCTATACAAGGTGCCTGGGAGACTGTCCTATTGTCCTGAATCGAAAGGAAAATGGGAGTGGAGAGGGAAAGGGAGGAAGTAGGAGATGTATATGCCATGGTTGTTGATGATATGTATCTCAAGGGGAACAGTGTGAAAATATCTTTCTGGTCAATTTACATGTCAGCATTGTTCCTTCGTACCAAACAACACTGAAATGAATTTATTTGCCTTAAGCTCCCCATCTTCTTGGCCTGCCTGAAAACACAGACACACGTGAGCATTAAAAGTGTCTTAAAATCTGCCTGCCTGTTACAACTGCTTCCATCTTCATGGATTTCTCCCCCCACTACAATCTTACCCTTATGAATTGGCCCAGATTATGAACAGGACTTTAGGGGCTGCAGCCCAGGACCCTGTGCTAAGAGTCGCACTACTTGTTGTCCCTCTCATGCTCAAAAGAAGGGAACTAATCACCCTTCTCTGTGTCTTTTTATTAATTGTCCTCTGCAATTCATTGTAATGAGGGATCACGGATCCCTCCCGTTCATGGAGCAAGCTGGCCTTTTTGTTCTAGGTGGGCTTGAGCCTCGGTCCAGGATTCAAACAGATCTGACAGGAGATGGAACCAACTCTCACCACTATACTGCCTGCAGGTTGGGATGTATGTCAAGACAGAGCATTATTCTTCTGCCTCCTCACGTAAGTGGAAGGGGAAGAGTGGCTGTATGTGTAAATTCCACATGGTGGTTCCCTTCAGGCCGGGTGAGTTAATGAAGAGGAAAGGTACCTTCTAAGCTTCTTCCTATGGATCTGCTGGCTATTAAAGAGGTGCTGAAGAAGGGCATAATGAGTGGATAGTAGGAATGAACAGGTGAACTGATTTGATGGTGAGGTGGTTAATTTTTTATAGAGTGACTGACTTTTTTTCCCTCTTCTGATTGATTTATTGGCTAATTGAGGAGAATTGAGTGGGAAAGGCTGTGAGAATTGAAGAATATAAGGCCTTTCAAAATGTAAATATATGAGTGTTTATTTCTTCCCCAGTTAGCTCTCCTAAGTCCTATGAGTAATGCGTGTAGGTGCGGCAATCACTGGCTCTTCCTCTGGCATCCCACTCGGCCATTTCCTCGTTCTTCTGCAAATTGGTGGGCCTAATGCCAGGTGCATATTTAAATGTTCTCCTTGTAAGCACTTCCTGAAATGTTCATACCTGAAAGTTTGTAAATGTTTCTGGCTTTTCTGATGCTGTGTTTCACCTCATAAACTTGTGAGTTTGTGGGTAGAAATCCCTTGTCACTAATCATTATGATAACAGATCAAAATTTATAAAGGTACTTTTGGTGCCTAAAATTGCAAAATAGGTGCAAAATGGGATTTTTTTTTTCAAAAACTCCCAAGCAGGTTAAGCATCTACTCCCTGTAAATGTTAATGGGAGTTAGGTTCCTAATACACTGATGTCCCTACTGCAAATGACAAGAACAACTTTCTGCATCCCTAGGCACAGAAACTTTTATAAACCTGGCCCCTGGTCATTCAGTATTTGGGGGCAGATCCCATCTTCTTTCTTGTTCTGCATTTGTACAATGTCTAGCATAATGTACTGCTGGTCCAGGAGACTTTACTCAACACTAATGATCAACTATTAATATTTATAGAGCACCTTGAATATGCTAAAGATATAGCATCTGTCTGGATACTCTTATGATCTCCAAAATCCTCAGAAGATCCCCTTTGATGAAGAGACATAATAATAGTCCCATTTTACAGATTAGGAACCCAGACACAGTCATGCTTAATATATTATTGTTACCATCTGGAGTGACCTTCAGAAAGATTCTTTCCTTTTGCCCAGGAAAGTTGTTTGCAGCAGTTAGGGAGAAACCTTGCTCAGTGATTCTTCTGCATTATGGGAAATAAGCAATGAAGTTCCCACAGGGTCAGCATAGTTATTGGAGCTCAGAGTTGTAATGTTATAGGAATTTCCCTGATGCTATGACACAACCCGAGGGAGTACTAGAGACTGCTTTGACTTGACAAGAACCCTTAATTGTCCCTTCCCCTAAGCCTTTCTGACATACACATACAACGTGATCCACCTTATTTTTGTCACCGTTAGCTAAAATGGTACTGCATCTACAACAGGGACAGAATACCCAGAGTCATCAGTAGCTTCCCAGAAAACTTTGAAGGAAATAAATGGGTAGGTATTTTTAACCAGATATGAGGGAGTCCTTTATCTTTGAAATCTAGTTCCAGTAATATTTCTTGCCATCATTTTGTGATTTTTTTGTTGTTGAAATTTTATATTCTTAAAGGGAAATTTATGAAGATACTTGAGCTGAGCAAATGTTTCTAAGTGAATTGATATGACCAGGGCCAGTCAGCAGGGAGGGGAACAGGAGGGCCATTTGGCCTGGGCTTCAAGTTCAAAAAGGTCCTCAAATATAAACGTGTTAATTTTTTGGCATTTGATAAGTTTCACAATTTGTTTTTATGCTTATCCCTATCGGACCAAAATGTGACACACTTTCTAACTTAGAGCTGCAAATTAGAGGCGTGATTTGGTAAAAGATTAATTTTTTGTCAAAGTAAAGTTTTAAAAATGTTCATCAATATTAATAAAAATATATCAGTTCTGATGGCACAAGATTAGATCGTGATGAACATATCCTCTCAGAACAGCCGATTATATAAACAAGCCACTGCTAGTGACTGGTGCTGGATCAATGTCGTCGTTTTTTATTTTTATTATAGCTAGAGGCCTCAAAAGCTAGAAGTAGCCTGGGCCTCTCTGGACCTCTGAGAAGGTGTGGACATGACAACGATAATAGGCTACTATAATTCATGCCTAGACTAGCACAGATGAGTCTATGGAATCAAGGAGGTGAAATAACTCCTTTCAGTGTTCTGTGCTGAGAGGGAGTTGATGCTGGCCCAACATATAGAATTCTAGAAAATATTGTGCTTCATTTTACTCTGCAAGAACTTACAAGCAATCTATTGTAGACAGCATAACTCTAGAAAATTTGTTCTACAAGATGCATTGCTAGCTCACAGGTTGGCGGTTAAATTTGCACTGTATGTATGCCAGAGATGTCCTAAGTGGCACTAAAGCTGACAGAGTACAAGCAAGAGCTGACAGCCTAGCTCCAGATATAGCTGAGGAAAGGGCCCTGCCTCTAAGGCTACGTCTATACTGCTTCCTTCTTGCCCAAAAGCCTATGCAAATGAAGCATAGATTAGCATATTGCCACACTTCATTTGCATAATTAATTAGAGGCCGTTTTTGCACAAGAGGAAAAAATGAGGAAGAACGGCTCTTGCGCAAGAGGGGGTTTTTGCCTCTTGTGCAAAAACGGCCTCTAATTAATTATGCAAATGAAGCACGGCCATATGCTAAGCCACACTTCATTTGCACAGGTTTTTGCGCAAGAAGAAAGCAGTATAGACATAGCCTAAAAGAGGGCCACTGAGCATTTCACCTAAGCATTTCAAGCCTGAGTAAGTACTATACAGGCTGGAGTGGAAAACTCTAGGTATTATGCTAAGCAATCACCTGTGTATCCTGTATTGGAGGCATTTAAAATAAGAGAGAAATTATGCTGGGGAAGTGGATATGAAAGTCACAAAAGGAAAAGTCCTATGAATGTGTTGGAATGGTAAATGAAATAAACAAGGCATTATTTATAGATGTACAGCATTTAGTGAATCCTCACTGCAAGTCTCAGTGATTATTGTAATATAGTGTGGCCCACTTTGTGTTATTACTTTGATCTGCTTTACACTAATTAGAGATAGGGGCTAGTGAAGCACAGAGTGAAGCAACTTACATGTGAAACACTCTATACAACTTGATTCTTATGTGAACATAATAAGACTATAAAATAAAAAGACCAGCAACCACTAGACAGATTGAATTTCCAAATAGCATAGGGCTTGAGCAGTCCCATAAGAAGATTGGGGAGATTTATGTGCATAATTGTTTGCAGAATCCTACCAACTCTACGGTCAGAGGTGGCTTTACCTGAGTGAAGGCAGCCAGACTGAGCACTTAGAGCAGGTCCACAGTGCATAAGGCAGTGTGATGCCAGCACTTGTTGATCTACCTGAGTTATCTTAAATCCATCTTATACAAATACCAATAGCTTGTGCTGAAGCCAGTGCTGCAGTCTCTGTCTGTATAAGCTTAACTGGGACCCATACTCAGGTGACTATTCTGTGCTGCCATGGCTTCACTGCAGTTAGTATTTGCACTAGCTACATTAAAGCTTGCTCATGCATGTCTGCACATGCAACCATATCTCCCACTACAATGTGGTCAAGGCCTGAGATGACACTACAGTACATGCTCCTTTTTTTCCCTTTTCTATTTCCTATTTTGTCCAGGCCAATATTTTTAAATGTGACTAGTCATATAGAAAGCTTCTCAAAACTTGGAGGCAACTTTGGCTATTTAAAGAGACCTGATTATAATAGAATGGATTCTCAGTCTTGCCTGTAAATCAAGCCCTTTTAAGGTCTGGCATATTTGGCATCCAAAATCACTAACCATTGTTTAAAATCTTTTCCTTCTATTTTCAAAGTAAGTATTTGTACAGTTGGCCTGTGCTAGTCCTTCAAAACCCTTTCTGTTCAAGCAGAGGCAGAGAAATATCCCTTTTCCTTTGTTTTCCCAGTTATAAGTTTCAAATGTTGGAAAGCACGCATCCCATGCTCCTACTTCATCTGCATTGGACGTCTATTTTGGAATGCCTGGGAATGACATATGGTGATGCTTGCACACATTACAGGCCGTATGCAGGCATTTCTGGGGGGAGGAGGAGGTAGCTGCTTTTTTTTGTAAATGTGGACTGCAAGGGTGAGAACACACCCCATATGGTCCCCCAAGTAAGCGTCCCGCATCCCCGGCCTCACTCTTGAGGGAGTGGGGGGGGACTATGCCCTAGCCTTTCCCTGGCTGGCCAAAGCATGGGGAGTAGAAGTCTGGGGGAAGACTTAGGCAATGCGCTGCTCCTGACTTCTCCTGGTCTGTCAGAATCAGCCCCATGGGGGACCATAGAGGACCACTGGGTGGGGGGGAGGGCTTTTGAAACCTTCATCCACCCTCCCCCCAATACAGGCCTGCATTAGGAAAGCTTCTAATTGTAGAACTCTTTCTTTCAATTCTTTCCCAGGTAGATTTTATGTAGTAAGGATAACTTCATCACTTCACTAACATGAACAACACGTTGAAACATATACATACACAGCCATACAAACATGAATAATAAAATACCACAATTATTTTTAAAAAGTTTTACTGAAATCATGAGAGAATTTTCGTTTTATTATTTTAACCCGAAGCTTTCCATTAAACAGTGTAGCTGCATTTGCTCCCCTAAATGTCAGTTTAGTTTATTAGCACCAGAGGCCTGATTCTCAAGTATGCTGATTAAAAAAAACAACAACCCTACACAATCTTTAGAATATATTGGCTTAGTATTAGTACTTTTAAAAAAAAAGTACTGCAGGCAAAAATCCAGTATGTCAAAGCATAGAAGTTTGTTGTCATTTTACTATGAGTAATGAAATGCTAACAGTTTAAAGTGAAGATCTAAAATGAAAGCTTTGTTTCAAAGGCGATTTTTGTTTAGTTAATTTTAGATAATGCCTTTGTTATCCATTTTCATTTATCTAACTAGAAAATTAGATTTTCAAACATAGCCTCTTAAAGGAACACCCACAAGATATATTGCTAACTGCAAAACACAATAGAAAAACAGTCATGCACCGTTATTTCGAGATACCTAGTGTTATTTTGAAATAATAATGCAAGAGTCTACACAGCCAATCTGTTGTTTTGAAATAATTTTGAAATAACGGATGGTTAATTCTGAAATTTGTAAACCTCATTCTACGAGGAATAATACCTATTCCAAAATAGCTATTTTGAAATAAGACGTGTATAGATGCTCCACTGTTGCTATTTTGAAATAGTCCCTCACCAGGGTCCTTCTAAGTTATTCCTCCCCAGTGCATCCTGGGGCTCTAAAACAAGATAGCATGACCACATTAGGGAAGTCTGCCTTGGACTAATTTTGAGGCTTCCCTGTAGTGTGGAGACACTATTTTGAAATAAGTTATTTTGGAATAACTATTCCGAAATAGCTTATTTCGAAATAAGCATGCAGTGTGGATGTACCCAAGGAAATGTAATGATAGAGGAGAGTTTCTAGGTGAGGTAAATATACACTACAGTAGATTTGCTTGGATAGTTCATTTTTAAATATGGATACTCATTCTGTTTCTTTTAAATGGAAATTCCTACTTTGAACACATTCCAATATTTTAGTTCAAACAGGGCACTAAGCAGTAACTCAGCACCTGTTTGCTTGTCTGCTTACTGTCTACTGCTCTACTTGCCTGTAATCTAGATTTATGGTAAATCTACCCTTTCCCTTCATCTACAAGGTCCTGGGACATTTGAGTAGCCAATCTGCCCTTAAATATGTCTCTGAGGAAATGGTGCTAATTAGTATTGGAATTTACAGCCTTCTGTTTTATTGACTTGTCCTACTTTCTTCGATAATTAACTAATGAGGAAAGTAATGAGCTATCTTAGTCAGTCATGCTGTTCAATTAAACAGCAAATCAATTATTGAAAATAATTTTGGACAGCTCTTATATCGTCAAGATATGTGTGCGCGTGCATATTTAATATAAATGCAGCAATGCCTTAGCTGCTACAATGCCAGTCTATGTAGGGTATACCACTTATGAAGGCCCTTCTGACTGCAGGAATAACCTGACCAGGTGTTTTCCTCTCCCTCCTTCCCCTTCCATTTGTCCCCCTGCTATTCTATTCTTTAAATAATCCTATGCTTTTGGCCTTCCTCATCTGAGTATATGTATCATTATATGTATATAATCACCGATGACCACTAGAGAGTAATAAACCAATGTTTAATACATTTTTTAATAAACGCCTTTCCTAGTTGCAACACCATATGGAAATCAGCACAGAGGAAATGGATGAATTAAGGCATTCCCATAGAAAAGGCTGAAGCATTATCATAGAATACTAGGACTGGAAGGGACATCGAGAGATCATCGAGTCCAGTCCCCTGCCCTCATGGCAGGACCAAATACTG
This sequence comes from Apalone spinifera, assembly GCA_030068395.1. Lineage (NCBI taxonomy): Eukaryota > Metazoa > Chordata > Testudines > Trionychidae > Apalone > Apalone spinifera. The sequence goes on from CM057846.1 coordinate 102,166,124, forward strand.
TCTAGCCCATCCCTGTTAGACATTTATCTAACCTACTCTTAAATAACTCCAGAGATGAAGATTCCACAACCTCCCTGGGCAATTTATTCCAGTGTCTGACTACCCTGACAATTAGGAACTTTTTCCTAATGTCCAACCTAAACCTCCCTTGCTGCAGTTTAAGCCCATTGCTTCTTGTTCTATCCTCAGAGGCCAAGATGAACAAGTTTTCTCCCTCCTCCTTATGACACCCTTTTATCCTGGACACAAATCAGTTTCAACAGGTCTCTTTTATATGTGGTTTCTTATAAGATTGTCTCCGTTTTCCATAACCTTTCATTTCATAATGCCATGAATACCACACTCTACAGGAGTATGGGTCCTAACAGGAGTTGAGACATCCCACATATGATCCTGTGTAGCCCCAACAGCTCTTATTCCAGCTCAATGGGACAAAGTAATTATTCTGAATCCAACCTCTCTCTCCTTGCACTATAGCTGCTTTTGCTCTGGAAGGGGGATAGCGCTGGTGCAAATATGAAGGACTTTCAATGAGGATACAAAACAAATCTTATTTTATAAATTTGTTGATCGAGCAAGTTAGGCTTTGCTTATGGTTTGTGAAGGGCAATTTCAGCTGCGACTTTTACCTTGGACATTGTAAATTACATGAACTCATGGTAACTCCCCTGTTTAATTTAACTACTCTTTAATTGGAGCGCTAAACTCTAACTGTGCCTTATTTTACCAATTATGTAAGCTGATGGCTGCATATTAACATAAGAACATTTGAACAGCCATACTGGGTCTGACTAAAGGTCCATCTAGCCCAGTATCCTGTCTGCCCACAGTGACCATATGCCAACATATGAACTTACTTGTTGATAAATTGTATAGGCAGCTGTTTTGTCCCCATTCCCTAACTTATCCTTTTACTTCCTTATCTTTATTTTGGATACTGGGGCTACGTCTAGACTACATCCCTCTGTTGGCAGAGGAATGTAAATGAAGCACTTTGAAATTGCAAATGAAGCTGGGATTTGAATTTCCCGCGCTTCATTTGAATAATCGTGTCATGGTGCTCTTTTGAAAAAGCGCTATTTTGAATTTGAAACCTCAGTCTAGACGTGGTTCTTCTGAAAACGAGGCACTTTTTCAAAAGATCCTGTAAAACCTCATTTTTTGAGGTTTACAGGATCTTTCGAAAAAGGCTTCTATTTTCGAAAGAATCGTGTCTAGACTGCGTTTTAAATTTCAAAATAGCACTTTTTCGAAAAAGCGCCATGATGCAATTATGCAAATGAAGTGTGGGATATTTAAATCTCGCACTTCATTTGCACTTTTGAAGTACATCATTTACATCCCTCTGCCGACAGAAGGATGTAGTCTAGATGTAGTCTAACATCCCTGGTCCATGAATGTACTTTCCTATCTCATAGTGTATCCTGATTTTAGATAAGGTTTGTGTCTGCTTATGTCAAATGCAAAGAGTTACGGGATACCTGTTCCCTGTTCTGGTCATTACCTTTGAATCATTTGGCATCAGCCACTGTCTGATATTGGGATAGATAGACCATTGGTCTGACCTATTATGGCCATTCTTATGTTAGTGAATAGGATTATGGTATAGGCTAGTGTAGGCTATATATTGCTGCTGCAATATTTGTGCTGAATGTTGTTGATACTTAATGCATATATACTGTATGGATAATACATATTAATATGAGACCTATATATATGCTAGCCAGCACATATATTATTCAACAAACGTAAAGTGTTTTGAGGTTCTTCTTTGTGAGTGTGAGTTTATTTAAAACAAAAGGATTTTCAGTGGGTACTAGAGGAAGTTCCACGGGAGACAATTTTATGGTTTAATAGGGCAGCATTGCAAAATTGTCATAAAATATATCAGTCCAACTACAATATTTTCTTGCCTGCCCTTTCTGTGATAATGAAAACATGAATGAGATTTTACTTGCCCATCAAAAAGATCACTTTGCTCTGGAAAGGGTAGGATTTTACAGGGCTGCAAATAGGATTGGTTCACAAATCACTTTCACAGTTTCAAACTTTTTCTTTTAAAGGAACAAAAACTAATAGATTGCAATGTGAACCGAGATTTTAAACACAACTTCAATCTTCAAACTCATGGTGCCTTAAATAAGGTTCTTAAATGAAAGTGATCTGATGTTTAGAGACAGAGAAGAGCCTTACTTTTAAGTGCCTTCTGAAATGTAGGGCAAGCTGGCTAAATATCGAGTTAGGCTCCTAACTTTAGGCATTGGAGTTTGAAAGTGTTGGCCTTAACTGACTGATTGAAACAACAATCTATTATTGAAACAACAAACTGAAAAAAATCAATGACAGTTCAAAAAATGCAACATAAAGTTTTCATTTCCAGACAGTGTTAATTCACTCTTTGTGCTCTTCTCTGAGAATATGCAAGGACCACAAACATTCCATTATGAATTAAGTTACAATTTACATATGAATTACATTAGAAATATGAGCTACACTAAAGAGATAATTAGTGTTGTCCTGGGTTATGTGAAGGCAAACAAAATTAAATAAGAACAATTTCAAAGACAAGTTTTCCTCTGCCTTTTCATCTAGGCTGTTTTAATCAGTGATAATGACTGAAATAAATCTACTAAGTATAAAACAATGTGGAACATACGATACTGTGTGAAATGCCATTACTAAGGCCTTTGTCTTTGTAAATCATATAGTCAAATGGGAAGTATAATATGCCAGATAGTATACTATAGATATTTTGTCTATGTTAAATAGCAAAGTTTGAAAGTGGTAGTCACTCATGCCTACAAGGGAGCAGATGAACCCTATCATTATCATTCACTGATGAGTAATAGGGGGCTTCTGAGAATGTGAGTTTTGGCAGAGGTTGACTTTAAAAAAAAAAGTATCTATATGAATGAAAGAAGTCAGAACTGTTAGAGGGAAATGCTATTGCTGTTATAGAGCATGGGGGTAGAGAAGGAAGCAGCAGGATAGAAATTAAAATACCAAATGGGGAAGTCTACCTGTGTAGCAGTGCCTCAGCCCCTACACTGAGCGATGGTTTATGAGTAACCAGCCTAATGAGCTAAACTCTGGTGACCATAAAACTGAAATATAATTATGACATTAAAGATGCCTATATTTGAACTTAATTATTAATTAATTTAATGAGAGAATAGGAGGTTGTAAAATTGCTAATTAAATGACTCTGTAAAAATGCAGACGGCAGAGGATTTACCAAATGATGAATCCCACAACAGTATTTGGGTTATATCAATATTCTATTAATATACAGTATGCCAGAGGTACTGGCTAGTATGCTACTCACAGTTAAGCTGATGTGACAGGCATACAGAGTGAAAGAAAATGAAGGACATAAAATTCCAAATGACAGCAACCTTGAAGATGTTTTCAGCCCCATGTCTGTGGCAGTCACTGAAATCAGTTAAATAAACTTGGAAGTGCAGGATAAAAATCAATGTTGCCATTGCAAATGTGAATAAATTGGCTTGAAGCAAGCGACCCACCTAAGGTCTTAGGCATCGTGATGTTTATGTTGCTTTGAGCTTGCATGCAGGAATGGTCAGTGCTAACGTGGACTTCAGCATAATAGTCAGAGAGTGAAAGAGAGGCTGAGCAAGAACAAAAATAACTGTCCCTTTGTGATTGGTAAAATTAAACTCAAGTGAACCTTCAGGCACTGAAGGTGAAGCTATGGGGGACGATGTTAGAGATTCCCACTGTGCACTATGAACATATGAGAAATTTCACTGTAGTGGACAATGGCAATATCATTTTTGATGACATTTGGGGAGGGGAAAGAAGCAATGTGAAAAAATACATTCTTTTCACTATTTACCCTAATTTGTATCTGCAAGTCAAAATAATTTTTGTAGGGATACTTAACCCAGTAGTGTTGAGAAATATTAGTGACCAGGAGAAATTTCAAGGAATAGGTATTTGTATATATTTCTATGTGGAAACAGAGGTTTAGGGTGGACATTAGGAAAACTTTCTGTCAGGGTGGTTAAACACTGGAATAAATTGCTTAGGGAGGTTGTGGAATCTCCATCTCTGGAGATATTTAAGAGCAGGTTGAATAGACATCTATCAGGGATGGTCTAGACAGTGCTTGGTCCTCCTGTGGGAGCAGGAGACTGGACTCCATGACCTCTTGAGGTCCCTTCCAGTTCTAGTGTTCTATGATTCTATCTCCACTGGCCACACTGGAAGCTGTCATGCAGCATCACTTTCATCACATCTGGACATAGTTTCACACAACTAGCTCTCTGTCAAACAGCAGGGAAATTTTTAGAAAATGCAGTGATTGGATTCAATTAAAAAGTGACATGAAACTGGCTATGGTCATCCTATTGATGGCTCCATGCACATTCATGCTGATTAAGGAACTGCATTATTATCAGCCCCAAAGATGCCACATGATAAATAGCTTCATTGATAGAACAGAACGTTTTCAAAGTGAGAGTCCTCAGGTAGAGGAAAAAAATCATAGCAGTGCCCTCTGAGGCTATGTCCAGACTGCAGGCTTGTTTCAGAAGAACTTTTTTTTGGAAGAGATAACATAGGTCAGTGGCAGAGCTGGAAATAAGGCAAATAACTCCTGACTCTTAGTCCATTGACTTTATCCATAGATCCACTCTACCTAAGTCATAGGGCATGTCTACACAGCAGGGCTAAAGCTGAAATAAGCTATGCAACTTGAGCTTATTTCGGCTTTAGTGCTGTCTACACAGCAGGCGGTCCGAGTAAGAGCACTCTTCCTCCGACTTCCCTTACTTCTCATAAAATTAGGGTTACAGGAGTCAGAGTCCTCCACCTTGACATTATTTCAACATTATTTCAAAGTAACTGCTTGCTGTGTAGATGTGGACTGTGTTATTTCAGAATAACACCTGTTATTCCAAAATAATGTTGCTGTGTAGACATAGCCATAGAGCTTATGTCTGATAAGCAGAAAAACTCCAGCACGGTAAAATACAGTACAATGTAGGGCAGTTTATTGCATCATAACACAATCCTACTGGTTCCTCTTTCTAAAATTTCAAAAACAGATGATGCCTATCTTGGCAAAGGTGAAAGGAGGGAAGTCTATGAAACTAAAGGAGGAACATAGGCTCTTTTGGTTGCTTGTCGGTCAATCCATTTGTGTTTCTAAATAATACAGAAACAACATTGCAACTAATAGAGAAAGTGACAAGATAGAGCACGAGATGCTGCTGATGAAATCTCAGTTTGTGCATCTTTCATCCTAGAGGTGTAGAAATGAAAAAGTTAAGTGAGTGAAAAACAAAATGTTTCATTAGAAATTTTCACAATAGATTTTCGATTAGTTGTCATTTTTCTGGTGCAATTTGAGATAATACACGTAATCCCAAATGGGCAGAGAGTAGATATGGATTCAATTTTTTTTTATAAAGACTTCCATAAGTTTCCATACTATCATATTTAGTTTTGGACTTGAAAGTTAAGAAGTGTTCTCTCTGACTTGTGTATTATCAATAATATGAAAGATTCTGCAACTGGAATTTGAGTTTGCTGATCTTTAACAAGATGTTAAAGAATGAAGTTCCCACTCTCACTTGGTAGGTGTACTAGTTCTGTAGCACCAATACTTGTAGGAATATATACATATCAGAAAAGTAAGCAGATACAATTGGAATCTGAATGTGGGGCACAGAGGGAGAAGACAGATCTGTGTGGAGTGTGAAGATGCCACTTTTACTTACTGCCTTTCTGATCATGCGGGTGTTTTCTTTAACAGGTCAGAGGTCTTTTGGAAGAAATAAAACCACTATTGGGCTCAGCAGTCCAAAGAATGTTACATTGTAGGTTTGTTTTAATAAGAACATAAGAACGGCCATACTGGGTCAGACCAACGGTCCATCTAGCCCAGTAGCCTGTCTGCTGACAATGGCCAATACCAGATGTCCCAGAGGGAGGGAACACAACAGGTAATCCTCACGTGATCCCTCCCCTGTCACCTGTTTCCAGACAAACAGAGGCTTGGCACACCACTCCTACCTATCCTGGCCTATAGCCATTGATGGACCTAACCTCCATGAATCTATCTAGCTCTTTTTTGAACCCTGTTAAAGTCCTAGTCTTCACCACATCCTGTGGTGAGGAGTTCCAGAGGTTGACTGTGCGCTGAGTGAAGAAAAACTTCCTTTTGCTTGTTTTAAACCTGCTGCCTATTAATTTAATTTAGTGACCTGTAGTTTTTATATTGTAGAAATAAGTAAATAACTTTTTCTTATTCACTTTTTCCACATCAGTCATGATTTTATAGACCTCTATCATATCCCCCCTTAGTCTCCTCTTTTCTAAGCTGAAAAGTCCAAGTCTTTTTAATCTCTTCATATGGGATGGATTCCAAATCCCTAATAGTTTTTGTTACCCTTTTCTGAACCTTTTCCAATGCCATTATGTTTTTTTGAGATGAAGCAACCACATCTATGTGCAGTATTCAAGATGTGGGTGTACCATGGTTTTATATAGAGGCAATAAGGTATTTTCTGTCTTATTCTCTATCCCATTTTAAATTATTCCTAACATCCCTCTTCACTGTTTATCAAGATTCCACTCTTAGTTGGGGATTTTTTCCAACTGTAAAGTCAGAAAATTGTAGTAAGTTCTTATCCAAATAGGACAACAATTGGATTTCAGTGGCCTAAGCAAGCTACAGAGTTGTTCAGAATAATGTCACTGAGAGGGGTTTAAGTCAGATATCCCTTTGTGCTTGGAATCTGCCTGAAAAGTCTAATTGGATACTTTTCTTTTCTTTTCTTCAAATTCACCACTCAGGAAGGCACCATAAATAGGAGTGAATCAGTCTTTCTGCTCCCAACTTCAAATCTGTTAAGCTTTTCCTTTTTCTGTCAATTTTGATTAAATTTAAAAGGAAAATTAAGATAAGAAAACAACCAGGCTGAGGTTGACTATATTTTACTACAAGCTACTCTACTAAGGTCTTTTCTTTCCTTCTAGACTTTTAGTTCTTGTCCACGGTAGGAGCAGAGCCAGCTATAAAACAAGTGCTCAAAAATAGTTATCAAGCATGATTCTGTGAGAAATATATATATGAGACAGACAGCTACTTTCTAATATATTTCTGGGTTCCAAGTTTGCATGCTCTTGGCATGATTTATCCAATTTGGAAAAAGGTTTATTTAAAAACATGCCTTTTCAAGGCAACCCAGAACAAATCTTTAAGGGTATGTCTACTCTACAAAGTTAATTCAAACTAACAGCCGTTAGTTTGAATTAACTTTCATAGGCGCTACACATACAAACCGCTAGTTTGAACTTAATTCGAACTAGCGGAGCGCTTAATTCGAACTACGTAAACCTCATTCTACGAGGACTAACGCCTAGTTCAAATTAAGTAGTTCGAATTAAGGGCTGTGTAGCCACTTAATTCGAACTAGTGGGAGGCTAGCCCTTCCCAGCGTACCCTGGTGGCCACTCTGGGCGAAACCAGGAAAACTCTTCTGCCCCACTCCCGCCCCGGAGTCCTTAAAGGGCCACGGTCTGGCTATAGTGCTTGTGCCAGTTGCAAGCCTGCCAGCACCCAGCCAACAGACCCTGCACGTGGCACAGGATGAGCCAGCCACCTGATGCCACCCAGCCCTCCGCCTCTTCCCAGGACCAGGCTGGTGGCTCACAGGAGCCTGCCCGGGGCCGCAAGAGGTGGGCGCCTGCCTGGTCTAGTGCGGAGATCGTGGACCGCATCGAGGTTTGGGGGGAAGCCTCCAACGTCTACGATCTCTGCACTAGCCACAGGAACGCGGCCGTCTACAGCCGCATGGCTGCCA
>CM057846.1:102175900-102200056 GCA_030068395.1 Apalone spinifera
CTCCCCCCAAACCTGGATGAGGTCCACGATCTCTGCACTAGACCAGGCAGGCGCTCACTTCTTGCAGCCCCGGGCAGGCTCCTGGGAGCCACCAGCCTGGTCCTGGGAAGAGGCAGAAGGCTGGATAGCAGCGGGTGGCTGGCTCATGCCGTGCCAGGTGCAGGGTCTGTTGGCTGGGTGCTGGCAGGCTTGCAGCTGGCACGGGCACCATAGCCAGACCATGGCCCTTTAAGGGCTCTGGGGCCGGGAGGGAGGCAGAAGAGTTTCCCTGGCTTGGCCCAGAGTGGCCACCAGGGCAAGCTGGGAAGGGCTAGCCTCCAACTAGTTCGAATTAAGTGGCTACACAGCCCTTAATTTGAACTACTTAATTCGAACTAGGCGTTAGTCCTCGTAGAATGAGGTTTACCTAGTTCGAATTAAGCGCTCCGCTAGTTCGAATTAAGTTCGAACTAGCGGTTTGTATGTGTAGCGCCTATGAAAGTTAATTCAAACTAACAGCTGTTAGTTCGAATTGTCTTTGTAGTGTAGACATATCCTCATTGTGCCTGCTCCGCCTGTCAGCCTGTAGCTCCAGCCTCCCTACCCTCAATATATCACTCAGTCTGCCTGCTCCTCCACCAGCCTCCCTATCCTCCTTCCTCCCCTACAATTCCTGCCCACACGGCCCTGAGCACAGCCCCACCCCATGGAGTGGCTGCCCCTGCCTCCCACACCCCACAGGAGACAGAGGGGACAGATTCTCAGACTTAGTAAATCATCAAAAATCTTAAGGAGGGCCCTGGCTGGTCAGTTGGGAGTATAATTGGTTGAAAATTTGTTGATCCCATAGGTTGCATCTGTAATTGGGAGTACCAACTTTGTAGTGAATAGCAAAGCAGCACAAATTCCTTATGTTCTGTTGAACTAGGCATTTCAATTACACTACTGAAAATAAGCCCAGGACCATATTTCCCCATGTTTTCTTACCAAGAACTCCCACTTTGAAATGCAGCTCTTAGCACAAACCCTGAAAAACAATAATGGGTCAATTTAACATCCTCCTAGCTGTAATCAAGGAAAAAAGAAGCTGCAGAGAGCAGCTACACAAGAGATCTTACAGTGGCATTGCTGCATGGGTAACACTGTGCCACTGTAAGGTCTCTAATATAGAAATAGCCAAAGTGTAAACGAGAACATGGCCCAGAAACTCTCACTGCAAGTTAATTAATATATCAGTGTTAGCTATTATGTTACCTTTCCCCTGTCAAATATGAACTACTATCTGAAGTTTTGTTGTAATAACTGAGCTCCAATTTGGTTTGGCATAAAGAAAAATAACATTGCTTTCCCTCTTTTATGGAGCATTTCATTTCAAAATTTTATTCCAAGATTAGAACCAGTGAGAGAGACTTTTTAAAGTCACTTTTCTCCCCAAGCTTAGCTAAACCTTTTCTTTTTTCTGTACAGTATGCTGTGGTTTTTGTAACACAGAAATACATTATGGAGGAGAGTGGCTCAGTGGATCACAATTGTGTGTTAAATCATGAACAAAACCAGTCTCTCACTCTCTCCCTTTCTTGTTGTCTGTCTTTTCACTTAAACATAGCTTCTAGCTTAATGAATCATTCTTCTAAAAGGCTGCTGTGCCTACCAGATTATACTGTAAAATCTGTCATTCTGTTTATGTTTAAAGTACATGATTAAAGCAGTGGTCATGCTGGGGGAACTGATTCTCACACACAACAAGAAAGGATCAATCTATGCTTGCCAAATCCAGGCTGATTTAGTAGAGGCTGCTGTTTTGGGCTTCTGCCAGACGCTTTAAGAAATATGTGTGAGCTTTGAAACTTGGTAGCCATTCTTGCACCGAGCATGGCAAGGGCCTAAAGGAGGACTCCTCAAACTGGACTGTACCTTTTAAAGTTACAGCAGTATATCTCTCTGCAAATTACAGTGCAAGAACATTGAGAAATAAATTATTCAATCCAAATGGGAAGTGAAGGTGCTAAAATGTCAGTTACAAGGTGGTCTATATAGAAGCCTTGAATGTATTTTTGGTTTAAAACTGTTAGTTATGTTTTGAAAGTTATTTCTTTATCATTTGCATGGAAAAGGGTTTTCATATAAATAAGAATCAGACTCAATGTTTTACAGTTGTTTGTGCTTCCCATATATATTAGCTGGATCAAGATGGTTCATCCAGGAAAGGTATTTGGGTGTTGTTCTGCACATAGGGCTTGCTTATGCTAGGCCTAGATCTACACTAGACTAGGCAGGTCACATAAGGTATGCCATCCAGCTATGCAAAATCCATGGCTGGATTAATCTTACCTTAAGCCGAGGTGCTGCAGCGTCTACACTGAGGGAGGCCGACAGGAGCATACGCTCCCATCAACTTCTCTTACTCCTCACAGAATGAGGAGTATAGGATGCTGGTGGTGACTGCCCTCAGCATTTGATTTGGGAGGTCTACACTAGACCCACTAAATCGAACACTAGAAAATCAACCTCTGGAGGGTCAATCTTCTCCACAGTGTAGACTTGCCCTTGGAGATTTACCAGAATAGCTATTTTCAAATAATGATTCCAGAATAGTTATTTTGGTATAAACCTCCTGTGACGGGGTGCCGGGCTCCCGCACGGAGGAGCGCACGACACCCCTCACTCCCCAGCAAGCCCTGTGCGGGGGAGGCTCCGTCAAGGAGGACACCGGCCCGGCCGCGGCAGCAGGAGGAGCCAGGCTCCGGGGACGTTGCCGGGTACGGCCTACGTCTGGGCGCGCATGCCCAGGCTGTACAGGAGCAGTCGGGGGCAGGGACGTCTCCGTCGGAGGCTTCCCCATGCCTGACGTCATAACCCCGCGCCCCGGGAAGGGGGCGGGGCCAGGAGAAGCGGGCACTTCAAAAGACGCCGGGATCAGGCAAGAGGGGGGTGCCCTGGGGAATGCCAGGGGAAGGGGACAATGGTGAGGCAGTTCGGGAGCAGGACAAGGCCCGAGGGACCAGGAGGAAGTGACCCAGGACGGGGAACGAAACCCCGAGGGTTGGTGAGTTTCGGGGAGTGCCCCGCCAATCAGGCGGCACTAGGGTGCTGCTGCCTTTAAGGGTCCTGGGTCGGGACTCAGAGTGGGGGTGGGCCCAAGTCCCCCTCCCGCCTCACAGCAAGAGGCACACCACCGACAAGGTTAAGACTGAGTACACTACCCGCAGAGCCACGAACTTAGCCATAAAGCGGGACTGAGTGACGGGAAGCACGGGTAAGAGGGAATGTATACGGGCAGCTAACCCCAATGATGAATAGGCTGTAAGCCTGAGGGGTAGCCCGTCCCGTGACACCTCCATGCAGACACTCTTATTCCTGAATGTATTCCTATGTCTTAATCCAGTGTTTCTCAACCTTTTTTTTATAAAGTACCCCTTCCCCCCCATAAAATTATAAGTACCCCCTTTCTCAAAAAAAATTGTAAGTACCCCCAGTACCTACAGTTTTCAGACACACAATTTTTTTTCTACTATTGCACCACATTTGTTTAAACAACTTAAACGTAGCCAGGCAGGCAAAGAAATTTTTGGGTGTAAAAAGTACAAAAATAATAAAGCGCTATAACACTTTAAACAAAAATTCAGTTTTCTCCAAGTTTCAGTTGTGTTGCTGTACCCTCCAGACTTCTCTCAAGTACCTCTAATGGTACTCGTACCATTGGTTGAGAAACACTGTCTTAATCTACTTTGGAATAGTTAGTTCAATACATTGCCAGTGGAGATTCCCCTCTGCCACACAACTGGAAACACAGATGGTGATATTCTTTTAGCTCTAATTAAGGACTGGTGCTAAGTGACATTTTAGCATTTGCGGGACAGAGTCTGAAAAAAAACCCCAAATTCAATATCTATCTATCTATCTATTTTAGAAATGTCTTTCTGCCTATCTGTCTGACTCTGAGTCTGTTTGTTCAAGAACTCCTCCTAAATGGTAAGAGAGCTAGGGACACCAAATTTGGTTTGCAGCTTCTTATCCTAATTTAAAGCAAGGTCAGGGTTTTGTTGTGCCAGGACAATGGGATCTGTCTAGAATGTAATTGTTTTCCAATAACATGGAAAGGGAGAGGCATAGAGAGGAGGGACATGATACTTAGTGCTGTGAGCCTGCTAGTTCATAGCTAGTTCATGTATGCCTAATCAAACTAAAAATTACATCTCCCATCTGCAACATGGACAAATCATAAGAAGAACAATTTCACTCTCACTCTTCTTCGGTAGCCACAGAATTTTGTAGTTAAACTGCTGGATAAATGTGGATAAAAAGCTAGACCAATTCATCATTCAGATTTTTATTCTAATTGGTCATAGGTTAACCAAGTTAGATTAAACATTTTAATTTACTAGATCAGTAATGACTATAAATAGAGGGCAAAATAAATGCTTTATATGCCCTATGTCCACTTCCTCAAAAGAGTTTCTGTTTAAGAACCAAATATGTAATCAATACAACTGTTTTGGGGTTCATAATCTTTATATTGGTTGGATTTCCCTGGTTCAGCACAGTTGGAACCTGACTGGTCCCAGATGAGGGATTTTGCCAGACATGGGGAGGTCATTTTTTGGACCCCTGCCACCTACCTTCCTGGCCCAGTTGCTGGCCTCCCAGCTGGCTCCCTATCTCCTGCTGGCCCCGCTCCCCTGCTGAACCACTGAGCAGCCATCACTGCCATGGCTTTCTGGGCAGCTGCATGTACACTGTGTGCTGGGGCTCCCAACCCCACTGGGTAGCCACACGCTGGGTCTCCCAACCTTGCTGGGCATCCCCGCTGCCACATGCTGGGTGGCCTCACTGTCAGCTCCCTGTGGGCAACTCACTGCCCTGCCAGCCCCACAGGGATCCTTACTGCTGGTCCTCCATCAGGAGTCTCTGGTCCTGCAACATCCATGCCGGACCATGGGTTGCTGGACCAGAGAATCCCGGTTAAGAGAATTTCAACATATAGTGCAATGAGCACATACAAATGTGAGATGGGCCGTGCTAGTCCCAGAAAAAACTATAATACTATACAGACTAGTCAATTTTCATTTTAAATACTGAAGAATTATAAAGGCTAAATAAAGGCTAATACTATAAAAGGGATTCAGAAATGCTAATTATTCCTTTCTGTGCTTATTCTCTATTCAGTCATCACCAGTATTCTGATTTTCCTCCATCCTTTGTATTGTTTATTTTTTGTAAATGTGATTGTGTCCTTTTATAACCTGCAGTATGGTACAGCATCCCATAAAATGCAGAGCGAAAGCTCTAAACAGCCATCCTCAGTATGTTAATCTACCATAAAAAAAAGAAATAACTTATATGAGAGAGCATTTTGATAATCTTGAGTGTCAGTGCTGGCAGCTGGAGTAAGGATGTGCATGCCAACTTTGAGATTCATGCATGAGAAAGCTCTTTGCAGTGTGTTTTCCTGAGCTCTTCTGTAGCTTCTCCTCTCTCACCAGTCATAAGTTTGATTCTAGTGACTGTTTGTAGTAGATTGACAGTCATCCTTTCTACAGAAGTAAATATATCTTCTACAAGGACATGCAGTTATAGACCATGGGTTAAGACAGCTATAGGAGGCTGAGAGAGATCAAATCACACCAGAGAAAGAAGTTTCATCTCTGGGACCTTTTGCAAGTATAAAAAATATACAAAATAACCCCCATCTCTTTCTAGATTATATTCACTGATTTATTTTCTGAAAACCGCCCAAGTATAACTATTTATTTTAACTAAAGTAATCAAGATTAATGTCAGCAGTTATGACACACGCTGTTTGCTAAAGAACACATAGAACAATTGCTCAAGGCAAGCTTCATTAAGAAATCAGATAAAATTAGTAAAACTGATTATATTTCAAAACTCAGCAGCAGCAGCTCAAATTGCCATTCAGGAGTCTCCAATTAACACAATTGGTCTTGTTCACAATCAGCTTTTGTAATCTTATTAGCCTATTATATTGTAATCACTGGGATAACTGCACAACAAAACTTATTTTATTTTTGCAATGACTACAGAAGGCGAACGTGAAGGTGCAACACACACGGTTTTGCAGAGAACAATGCTGACTCCTTAGAGCAATAGGAATTATCCCAGTTATGCATTATTACCATACATAGTCCCACTGCTCTATCAATGTTAAGGATCGCTGACAGCAGACATCTAATTTGGCATTAATTGACAGGGGACCAATTGCATAACTGACTTTGCTAGTGGAAACTTACAAAGTCTGAGGAGAAGATGTTGCAAAGTATCAGAAAAGAAAGAGAGCCTGCTGCTCTATGGGTACGTGGCTATAACTACTTCACTTCCTTGGTATGTTGCCTTGTTTCATAAATATGTTCTGGAGATATTGGTCCTTGTAAAAACACACAGTCTTTCTGTCCTTTAGGTGCTGGCAGTCTGCAAATACCTACAATACTAGTGTTTCATTGATATTGAGTATTGCCTGCCGCAATGAGATTATGTTCTATTGATGGGAACTCGGGTGTAACATAGCCATCTACAGAAAGCAATAGGTTGCCTTATTTTCTAGCAGAAAATGTTATGTATTTTCTGAACTGCCTCTATCTTGCACACCAGGGATGTCTCTGTGGCTAAAGCCATAATAGGATTTTCCTAAATGATATAGAAATACACATATTCTGACTGAGCACTTTTCTAGGCTCTCCTTATTTAGCAGCAAGCTTTGATACAGTATTTTGCTTCCATCTTTTAAAGGAGATTTTCAATTTCCCGTGTCCCTTATGACCGCTTTCTGTAAAGGTGTCAATAAATACTAATTGCATTCTGCTTGGCCAATCTGCAAATCCAAACAGCAGTGAGCCTATATGCATGTATTCAAATCCCTTTATTTGGCTGCAGCATTCTCAACTGGAAAGATATGAGAAGGTAAACACTCATGCAATTGTATTCTGGAAAATTCAGAATTCCTTCTGTGATCTCCAAAGATACCTGTGTGGCTATCATTCACACTGAGACAGAGTTGTTGTTGAGGCTATTATGATGCTATTTATTTTAACTTGAAATCACAGAACATTTGTCTGAGAGCAAAACAGGAAAGAGCCCTGTTGCAGAGGGTATAAAATAATCAAATTACAAAGCAGGCTAGTATCAAAAGCAACAGGAAAAATAGTTTTTCTGCTGCACTAGTGGCCCAAACCTCAGATAACCTACCTGGTAGATCTTGTTGCACTTTTAGGCACAGTAGATCCAGACAAATGATTCATTTTGCTTCTATATGTATTTCTTACTGATCTGTGAGCAGATCCCAATGGTCTTTGGAATAACTAATAAGCTCAGGTATTAGCTGGCTAGTTTCCACTTAAATTTGTGCCCTGTACTTTGTGAGCATTGGATATTGCAGTAGTTCATAGATGCCCAAGCCAGAAGGGCTCACTCTGATCATCTAGTCTGCTCTCCTGTACAGCAAAATCCATAGAACTGCCCCCAAATAATTCCTTTTTGAAGCCCCCAAATCAGTGTTTCCCAATTTTATTTGGCCACAGAACCCCTAATAACAGTCTTATATATGGAGCTGAAAAAGTAGACCACAAGTAAGTAAGGATAATAAAAAACAAATGCTAAACAAGGTCATGAGATCAACATTTGGTTTAATTGCACACATTTAAAAACAAAAATCACATTAATTAATAAATATTAATTATTATTTTTAAATCATAAAATGTTATTGTAATGGAATTTTCTTGCGGAACCCTTATTTTCACTTTGCGGAATCCCGGGATTCCGTGGAACACCTTGTAGGAAACACTGCTCCAAATAATCCTTCCTGAAGCTCCCAAATAATTCCTTTTTGAAGTAGAACATATCTTTATTTGATTGGAAACAGGCCACATGGGATGTTTCTGTT
Organism: Apalone spinifera; assembly: GCA_030068395.1. NCBI lineage: Eukaryota > Metazoa > Chordata > Testudines > Trionychidae > Apalone > Apalone spinifera. Next base: position 102,183,774 of record CM057846.1, read on the forward strand.
CTCTGACTGGATGAGCATACCTCTTAGAACCAGATATTTGGTGTGAATACCTATGCTTATGGATTCAAAATGCACTTATAAACAGTCTTCCATAGTCATGTAACACTGACAGTCTTCTCTTTTCCAAACTAAACAAGCCCAGTTCTTTCAGTCTTCCCTTATGACTTATGTTTTCTAGACTTTTAATTGTTTTTGTTGCTCTTCTCTGGACCTTCTCCAATTTTTCTCCACATACTTCTTGAAATGTGGTATCCAGAACTGGACACAATACTCCAACAGAGGCCTAATCAGTGCAGTGTAGAGCAGAAGAATGACTTCTCACGTCTTTTTCACAACAGTCCTGTTAATGCATCCCAGAACCATATCTGCTTTTTTTGCAACAGTGTCACACTGTTGACTCATATTTAGATTGTGGTCGATTATGACCTCAAGATTCCTTTCTGCAGTACTCCTTCCTAGACAGACACTTCCCATTTTTATCTGTGGAAATGATTGTTCCTTCCTATATGGAGTACTTTGCATTTGTCCTTATTAAACTTCATCCTATTTACCTCAGACCATTTCTCCAGTTTGTCCAGATCAGTTTGAACTATGACCCTATGCTCCAAAGCACTTGCAACCCATCCCAGTTGGTATCATCTGCAAATTTAATAATTGTACTATGCTATCATCTAAAATCATTGATGAAGATATTGAACAGAACCAGTCCCAAAACAGAACCCCACTTATGTCCTTCCAGCACGACTGTGAATCCTTAACACCTACTCTCTGAGAATGGTTATCCAGCCAGTTATGCACCCTTCTTATAGTAGCCCAATCTAAGTTGTATTTCCCTAGTTTATTGATAAGAAAGTCATGCAAGACTATAGCAAATGCTTTACTAAAGTCTAGGTACACCACGTCCACCACTTCTCCCTTATCCTCAAAACTTGTTATCCTATCAAAGAAAGCTATCAGATTGGTTTGACATGATTTGTTCTTTCAAATCCATGCTTGCTGTTATCTATCACCATCACCTATCACTGTCTTCCAGATGTTTGCATATGGAGCAAATTATTAAGGAATTCATTATCTTCCCTGGTACAGAGGTTAAGCTGACTGGTCTATAGTTTCCTGAGTTGTTCTTATTTCCCTTTTTATAGTTGGGAACTATATTTGCCCTTTTCCAGTCTTCTGGAATCTCTCCCGACTTCCATGACTTTTTCAAAGATGATAGCTAGAGGCTCAGATACCTCCTCTGTCAGCTCCTTGAGTATTTTTGGATGCATTTCATCAGGCCCTGGAGACTTGATGACATCTAACTTTTCTAAGTAATTTTTAACTTGTTCTTGGTTTATTTTAACTTCTAAACCTACCCCATTTCCACTAGCAGTCATTATGTTAGGCATTCCAGCACCATCAGTCTTGGTGAAAACTGAAACAAAGAAGTCATTAAGCACCTCTGCCATTTCCAAGTTTTCCTGTTATTGATTCTCCCTCTTCACTGAGCAATGGAACTACCTTGTCCTTGCTCTTCCTCTTGCTTTAATGCTTTACTGTATAGGGATGGATTTAAGCATGCTTTGTCCCACGTGCTTTGTCCACTGAGGACATAATTAACAATAGTTTTAAATATATAAAACAATCCTGGAATAGTTTTTCATTGCCACAATATCATGATCAATTTTGCTTTAATCTTGGGAGTCTATAATTCCATGTAACACGGATGGTATACTGTAGAATTGTAGACATTTTATTTCACTTTGGGTAATTGAAACATTATTTATCTAAGAAATATAAAAAGAGAAGGTGAGAATATGGTTTTCTTTTTAAGAAGAGAAAGCTTTACTGTACACTAGAACTTCAACATTACAAGTACTACAGTTAAGTCAACCAGGAATCTGTTTCTGTGCGTGTTTCATTTAAATTAAGATGATTAAAATCAGCATTTGTTCTGCATAATCAAATTTGAAAGTGGTCTTCAGTCCATGTTCAGTTGTAAACTTTTGAAAGAGCAACCATAATGTTTCGTTCATAGTTATGAACATTTCGGAGTTATGAACAATCTCCATTCCTGAGGTAAAAATAAAGCCAATGCACATGGGAGGAAAGCTTTATCAGTTTTTTGCCTTTCATTTCTTCAAGTCTGTGATACTTGATTTGCTGTTTATAGAAATAATTTCTGTCCTTCATCTGCTTTTGGGATAGCTACAACTATTGCTGGCCCTATGCATGAAACCCTATTGACTTCAGCTCAACTTAACTTGCATGAATAAGGTGGACAGTACTCATCCCACAGTTGCTTTTTTTTCTTCAATTTGTGTTCATTAATCTCCTAGCCTGATTGTCTCCAAAAAACCACATGAACGCAACAGAAAATCCTGTAATTTTTTTTAAAACATAGTTTGTAGCATGAGAACTGGGGAGGGGAGAGAAATAATCTCTAATTCAACACCATTGGAAATAATAGATAAAATATAATCATATACACACTACAGATGAAGTCCATGACACTCCACCTTCATACAGGGGCATTTTTAAAAAACAACAGACAATTGTTATTGCCACTATGTAGTGATAATGGCCTGGGGTGCTTGATGTTGTTTCTTTTATTGGTATCTCAGACTTGTGGGGTAGAGAAGTGATAGTGTTTTCCCCCTGTCCTCATGCTTTCCCACCCCTTGATTGTGCTGTGATAAGTGGACATCTGCAACAGTGGTGGGAAGCTTTTCATGACCTGTCATTTTCTGTTGCTAGTGCCACTCCTCATGCTTTGGTTTTCTGTATTATCACTTGGTTGCACAAGTTTTTCTATATGAGGATTTTTACCTTTCTGTACATGTTTGCTGCAGCTGGAGCTGAGAAGAGCTCATCCGTGGTATCAAATGATGCTGCATCATATAGATATTGCAGAATGTCAGCCAAAGCAGGCTGATGCTGCTTAATACAATAAGTCATGGTTTCTGACAGATGCTGGCTTATTGGTGCTGTCTCCCTGTTAAGTTGATGCTGCATCACTTTTAAAGGTGTCATCAGTGGGAAAACATGAATTCAGTATGGCAGCTGGAATTCCTCAGGCAATCTGGTGAGCACCAGGGCAACAGCAATGCATTCTTTGAAGCAGAGCTCAGTTTAGTTTAGAGAGAACCTTTGCAGCTTTCCAGTCACATTGACTAACGCCCTATCCTTTCCCTTGCTCCTGAGCCAAAGCCCACTGAAGACAAGGAGAGTCTTACTACTGACTTTGGTAGGCATTGGATCAGGTCTTATGAAGGCAAATGCCATCAAGGCACTCTGTGATGTATTGAGACTACTTACTCACTGCACACTAAGGCATCTGGAACAAACGAGATGGGTCCAAAGCAGAGCCAGCCACACGTGGAGAGCAGGTTGCCATGTGCGCACACACACACACACACACAAGTTGGGTAGGAATTGTACTGTCTCAAGAGAGAATCTGTTCACCAGCTCCTCTTGAGTTGGTGTGACCCCACAATATCAGATGAAAGGCTAAATATTGTTATTTATTGGTCCTTCTCTTAATACAGTACACTATTTTTGAATAATAATGTAGCCTGTTTGCTTAAAATCAGGGTTGAGGAATTTTTTGGGGTCAGGGGTCACTGACCCACAGAAAAATCAGTCAGACAGGGGGGAAGTGAGGGCTGGCGCACCAGTGTGGGCCCTGAACCTCAGGGGCCAGATCCAGGCAAGACAGGGACTACATCTGGCCCCTGGGCCTTATGTTTCCCACCCCTGTTTTAAATAATCATTTTTCAAGTAGTCATTTATGACAATATACTAGTGAGTGAGTGACCTATTGCTTAATGATGAAATTGATCAATTTACTATTAATTATAATGTTCAGAAACTAGTTCTTCAACTACTAGGTTTTTGGTTGGTGGTTTTTTTTTTTTTGCTTTCTTTACATAAAAATTTTCGCTGGACTAGCCATCAGTCTTAATCTGTGAAAATGGTATGTTGCAGATTGGAAAAGTATTTCCACTTACAGGACAAAATTCTTCTCCTGGATCAGTGAATCCAATCCCAGCTGGTACGGAAAGGCACAAAATGTTAGGCATAAAAGGGTGAGATTCATAGTGGGGATTGTTGGTTCTCCAGAGCACTGTTGTGACTAATTTTAACGTGCCCTGCCACCTAGTGGAATTCATGACCCTGAGTTAGGTGCTCACGTTCTCCATCCTGTGCATGGGGAGAGTTTGACACCTAAGAATGGGATTCATAAAAGCCATCACAGTGAGCATGTAGCCTCCTAAGATAACCAGTAAGAAATGCCATGGAAAGGGGTTTGGTCTAAGCCGCACCCCATCCAAGAGAGATAGGCACTTATATACAGGTTGGAGACAAGCATTTCCCTACATGAAAGTATTCCTAAATTAAGCTTTTAAGCCACATCAGTATTTTTTCTTGAAAAATGTGGACAAAGTGCTGCCACTTACCCCTCTTTTAGCCTTTAGCCCAGGAGCTGGAGCACTCACCTAGACTGTGAGACCTGTGCTTGGTGTGGAGAAGTGGTATAAATTAGGACCTTCTACCTCCGAGGTGAGTGCCTAGCCACTGGACTGTAGAGTCAGTTTCTTCTTCTTCTTTTTTTTTTTTTTTTTTTCTTTCTCTGGCTCAATATATATTTAGGTAGTTATGCACAGTGGAACAGCTTCAATAGCAATGTTTGACAGATCCCCATCCAGAATACGTCACAGCGCAATAGCTGGGGCACTCACATAAGCTGTGGAAGAACCAAGTTTAAATATTTCTGCACATCAAGCAGAGTGGGATTTTGAACACTGAGTGTGTGTGCCAGCCTTAGGCTAAAGGTTATAATGAACATGATTTGTTTGCAAATCCTGCTGGGGCTTAGGTGCGAGTCTCGTGCTGAGCGGTTCACCATTTAGGCGAGGGCCGGACTAAGGGGTGGCAAGCCGGGCAGCTGCCTGGGTGCCAACCAGTGGGGGGTGCCTGAAAGCAGCTGTAAGGGACGCATGGCGCCCCTTATAGCTGCCATCAGGCGCCACATGCCCAGCTCCCGGCGGGCTGCAGTGGCTGCCCGGGGCAGGGGTCGTGTTAACCCCTGCAGTGCCCTTCCCCCCACGGCCACGGGGCCCTGCATGGCCAGGTGCAGGCTGCCTGGGTGGCCCCGGGCTGCGCACCAGCTGCAGTAGCCAGGCAACACATGCGCCATGCACCTGCCCATGCACCCCCTGGGCGGGCTTGCACATACGCCACTTGCCCGGAGGTGGGCCCGCGGGTCCCGGGGGCAGGCTCGCTCATGCATCGTGCACCCGGGGGCAGGCTCGCTCATGCATCGTGCACCTGGGGGCAGGCTCGCTCATGCATTGAGCCCCATGGGGGGCAGGCTCGCACATGCGCTGTGCACCCGGGGGCAGGCCCACGTGCCCTGGGGGCGGGCCTGTGTATGCGCCGTGCGCCCAGGGCCTGGGGCTCCAAAATGGCTCAGGCTGGCCCTGATTTAGGCAACTGGTACACACCCAGCAGCCTAAGTATAGGCCCCCCTGGAGATTTGAGTGGTACTTAAGGACTTTAGGCATCTACAGTGTCAGACAGCAGCTCAATATGGTTTTGTGGAATGTTAGAGGCATGTAAATGTTGGATGGACAGGACTGAATCAGCAGTGAGGTGCCATGATTCCCACCCAAATGGTAATACGTTAGCTGCTCTGAGCATATGGATCTCCTACTCCTGTGAAAACATGTATTGCTTGTGTCTGCCATGTTCCAGCTTTTCCCTACCATCTGTAGTCCAAAGGACCCAGGAAAAGCAACTTAAAATGACGTTGCCTTGAATTTTTCACTAGAGTGCTTTGGTGAAGCTTCAGATTGTTAGACTTTCTATGTGATATCAACTTGCTCAGCAGCAGCAGATGGGTCTAGGAATTATGGTTTTGAGTGTGCTCCCCCCCTCCTTGCTCACACTGTCTGTCTGTGCTCTCATATTTTGCTTTGTAAAATCAAACAGCATGCATCCAAAAACCCGGGATTAGCAGCACTGTAGCCATGGGATTGAAAAAATGCCTCTGAATCTCAAATCCCAATTTTTGAGATCCCAGGTTGCATCCCCTAGTTAAGCACCATCAATATCAATACTTAATGGTATTCTCTAAGCTCAGCCAGTGAAGAAAACACGGTTGTTATCTATCAAAGCACATTTTAGTTTTTTGACAAGTAAAAAGCAGCATGGGGAATGCAGTAAGACTGAAATGAAAGCCTAAAAGAAAACTCATATAACATCTGGTGTCATTTATCCCCTGTTGGCCTTTCATAGTGTGATATGATGAGCTTGTTCTGATTTAAGATCAGATGGTTTGAAAGAGGGGAGTGGAGGATGCAACCAGTCTGGCAGCAAATTGGGATACAAAATCTGCTCAAATAATTGGAAACACGACAGATTTTCCTTAACTGATGCCAGTGGCATCTTAGTTTATCCATCTCCCTCCGCTGAATTTGTTAAGTGCATTATCTTATTGGTTTTAAAGTTTTCATCTGACTTATTTGTGGGGGGAAATGTGAGCAAATCAGTCATGATGGATTGCCTAATTTTCTGGGCTGAATAAATCAGTTTTATAATACTGTTGATTCCTGCATTATTAGTTAATAGAAACATTTATCAATTTCTTTATAGGGCAGGAAAAAAACTTTAACCAATGATTGCATTTTAAAACTTTTGTTAATGTTTCTACACTAATGCCCAGAGTTGGAGACAAAAATGGTAACTGTAGAATTAGAGGGTGGCTGGAAGAAGCATTTTTTTCCATACTTATTTTTTTTCTGCCTGTTCAAATGTATAAACTGGACAAAGTGAAAGGATATCATAAGATTAGTAATTTACATTGCATGGTCTCCCATCAAGGAAGGAGAAGAGGAAGAGGGGGGGGGGGGGGGAAAGTGTTTCTCTTGCTAATTTCTTACTAAACTATATGGGGCCTGACTCTGCAAGGTTGAACCCAAAGGATTCAATTCAGCAGTCCATTCTTATCCAGCAGAACACTTAAGCTTGTGGGCTTACCATTAACTTTGACTTCTCTGGGATTTAAGCATGGCCCTAAAGTGTGCTGCTTTATTGGGTAGAAATGGACTGCCCCCAGGTACAGGGAATGCAAATTGAATACTTTACAATTTGTACACTATTCCTGCAGAAATGCACACATACTTAAAGCGTTGCTGAAGCGGGTCCTAAATAAGGAGCAGTAAGCCAAAACAAATAGCATTAAATGCCATGTAAGAGTCTTTGCTCTGTATAAATAGAGTCCTTTTACAATTTTTGACCTAGTTAATAAAAATCTAAAATTATAAATTATCATGATAAATTTGACCTTCTCAAAGAGAAGGAAATCAACTAAATTTGGCAAGATCCAAGACACATTGGGCCTGATTCTCATTACACCTTTTTAAATGTACTTGACATCCTCTTTCAGGGTCTTCATGGGGTCTTAATCAGGTCCACTAGTACTTTCAATATTGACTGAACCCAAAATTCAGTAAAGCTGGTGTCAATTTCAAGTCCGTATGGCTTGATTTATTAATACTTAACTCACAATTCAGAAGTCACTGACAGATGTATGTCCATCTTTCTCTTCCACACATACTTTTCCTATCTCTCTTACAGATTTTAGATAAGTTTGCGGAGCCCTAGCTGCAGATGTGTTGGAGACACTTCTTCAGCATAAGAATGGAGTTAAAAACTTTATGTAAGTATGCTTTGCTGTGAAATGTTATCTTTTGTTAGTTCAAAGGTTTCCAAGGATATAAATTCTTCACAGCTGCCCCAAGGTCCTCGGAATGTAAATTGAATACTTTACAATTTGTAGACTGTTCCTGCAGTAATATGTATCTCCTCTGTGAGTGAGTGTTTGGGGATTTTTCAATTACTGTAGTCTGAAAACTCTGAGACTCTTTAGGGCAGAAAAGGCTTCTTCTCAAAGTTGAGTCACTGATGTTCAAATTAGCTGCCAAAAGCACTGTAATGATCGGTGTTCCAGATATCACAGAAGGGGGAAAGGGAATGTCTTTCTTTTGCCATTGTAAGTATCCAAGGTGCTGAGCTAGGGTCAAAAGTGAGATATATTGTTCACTTGTACAATAGGTCAAGGTCATTATTAAGGGATTCAAATAACTCCTTTACATTTCCAGTGTGGTAACATATGTGTGGCCTCCAGGCTCATGGTGATGTTTAATAGCTTCTGAGAAGCTCGGAGTTACATGATAAATTGGATGAATATGTCTTTAAGCTCAGTACATTTCAAAATAATATACAGTTCTACACATGGATTTTTATATACTGTGGTCAAATGCAGTTTACAGAGCATAGTGCAAATGGTCAGAAATATCCACATTGTTCCAGCAGATGTTAATTTAACAGTGTTTGCTATAATCTACTCATAGTACAGTTTATTGCCACTAAGATCAATAGCCAATAGCATTTAGTAGCTGTTGAATTTGAAAAAAAGTAGGACCCAATCGTATTCCTAAATTGTATGTTTAAAATAGTGAAGTTTCAAGCATTCAGATAACAGGCACAATCATGTTAAAACTAAACACCTGGGGTCAACAATGACATCTTGAACGACCGGCAGCACTCTTTGTGGACATGCTCACGTCGGCTGTGTCATGACTGTCAACTTTGTATGAGAGTAGCTACAGTGAGTCATCGAAGAGGTGGGAACCTCCCTTAACTGGGCCGTTGGTCACCCACCACCTCATATGTCACTACTGTGATTTCCTCACTGATGAGCTGATGTAAATAATTTGCCAGGAGTGAAGCACATGCTTTTTCTGCAAAATGTTCTTCTGCTTCTATTCACACTTTCTCTTAATTCAAGAACAAGAGGATGTTCAATTAAATTAAAAGGCAATACATTAAAATTATGCAAGGAAATATTTTTTACACTACGCATATGGATAGACTAGGAAATTCATTGCTAGGAGACATCACTGAGGTCCAGATTCTTAGATAAAACATTGAATGGTATATGACGGATAATAAGAATGTGGACAATTCAATTATTTAGGGTTACAGTGTAAGGGTACAAATCTTCCAGCTGGAGTGAGGAATTCAGAGCATTTTTCCTTGCTCCCTGACAAAGGGGAACAGCCAGCAGTGTTCCCATATGAATCTGGGAGGGGGGATTCACCCCCACCCCTGCTCTGCCTAAAGGCCACCTGGGAGGTTGGAGACTTGGGGCTTGAATAGTCCCAGATGGGGAGGGCTCCCCCTAGCCAGCTCCTTTCACCTGCCTGGTGAGTCTGTCTTGTTTCTTTATGGTTTTATGAGAAGCAATCCCATTCTGAGCACATCCCATTTTCATGGCACAACTAAACATTTTGTTGGTTTAAGTTATGATAAGAGGAAGCTGCCTACCGAATTTGGTGGTCTTAGCTCTTGCCGTTTAGGAGGAGTTCTTGAACAAACAGACAGACACTCTCTCAAATATATAGGTAGACACTCTGTTGGGTGTCTTGTTCTTTACACTCAAAACACTTCCAAAGAGAGGATCTATAGGAATAAACAGAGTTTCAGTCTCATCCAAATTGTCAATGACATGGGTGTCAGATCTGAATAAAGTAAAGTGCGCATTTGCTAATCAAGTTGGTAATTGCTCTTGCCAATGTTTTTGATCTGCTCTATTTCACTATCCCCAGTCCGTATCAAATCTATTGGGTAATAGTAATAGAGAGGTAGCCCTGTTAGTCTGATCTTGCTAAAACAAAAGGAAAAACTATGTAGCACTTAGTTAGTCTTTAAAGTGCTACATAGTTTTTCCTATTGGGTAATAGTTATCTCTGTAGTTCAATAGTACTTCATAGAAAGCTTTCATTTTTTTTCTACTAATTTCTTATTTTAAACAGTAGGACTCTCAGTTCTTAAGGGTGATATGATTTGCTGCAATATTTGAAAACCACCTTGTTATAATGACCATATTAAACTGGGCCTCTCTGCTATTCATACTTTGCTACAAACGTGCAGTGAGTATTTCAGTTCTGCCACATTTCTAATTCTTTTGGACTTTATTCTTTTTTCTGTCCTCAAGTCCCTTGCTTTCTGGGTCATTAATTTCCAGATTGTCCTTTCTTTCAGGTATCTAGTACAAAATTCTAAGTCCCTATGGATGATATGACCTATTGCCCATCAGAAAAGACTATCAAATTGAAATGGGCCATCACAATGCAAAGAGTTTGCTAATTGTCCCTGCACATCCATGAAGAGGCTACGTGGGAAAGGGCTCATCCCAGAGGAAGGGAGGGAGGAAAAAGTTTTTCATTTTTGATGATGATTATTATTATTTTATTTTATTTTATTCTTGTTTGGACTCTAACAAAACCACAATTATGGAAGAGAAGCAGAGATTCCCAGGGTCCACCTAAAAGACATTCAGAGCTGATAGATTACTGCAACTCAGTAAAACCATAGACTATAACTTATTTCTATGTATGGGTTTGTTTGCTTTTAACTTTGTAATAACTCTCATTTCTTTTCCTGGTTAATATATGCTTAGTTTATTATGGGATTGGATAAATGTCTACTCTTTGATGACAGATCTGAGGTACAAGTGGATCTGGGGTAGGTGACCAGTCTCTTGGGACTGCAAGCAATCTGAACATTTTTTGGTTTTGGCATAAACCAGCCATCACTACATCCAGCCTGCCTGGGCGGCAAGAAAGACTAGAATGTCCAAGGGGACTAGTTGTGATTCCTGGGTAAGAGTTTTTATAATGCTCTGCTAGTTTACATGTGTTATTGAGTTGAGATGTAACTATAGAACATACAACCAGTTTGAGGATTCTGCACCGCTTTATGATGGTTTGTCCAGAGGTTGGCAGGCATGCTCATGAACCATTCAGACATCAGGACACCAATGAAGAGTCATGAGTTTTGTTTTTAACTGGTCATGTGGCAAATTAAATCTCATGATACATCTCAATCTGTTGAACAAGGAAATAAGAACAACTTCAGTTAGGCTGTCCATTAGATACTGTGAGACAAAGGACAACAAGAAGCAAGTATGTTGCTGTGTCTGCACTATACATAAAGTAATATGTTTTAGAGCTAGGACAAAGAAAAAAAACATTGCTCTGGATCCTTTTGCTTTTCTATATAATTGTTTAGTCTCCAATAGGGTTGGAGTTAAACTAAAAAAAACCCAACCCCAAACAAACAAACAAGAAACCAGACTATGCAGTGTCAGTGTAACTATTTCCTAACACACAATCTCAGATTTCCTCCTCCTCCACATTTACCTGCAAGATTACTGAAGTGCTGGCTTCCTCTGTTTCCTGAAAATGTCTGTACTTCTCCCTGCTATTTCCTTGTCTGCAAAGATGACCTAAGCAATTCTGTGCCTGTTCCCTGGCAGCCATCCCAATGCCTTGGCTCTAGTTCCAGCTGCAAGCCAGTTCTAGTCACCCTGCACATTCTCAGTGTATCAAATCGACATTGGCTCAACTTAATCTTGTTAGCACAATGAGGCAGTTTTCAAACATTGCAGCAAATCACATCATCCCCAATGATTCTGAATGAGCAAGGAAAAGGGGGAGGGAATCAGAGTTAGGATAACCATCAAAGGTAGGATTAAAGCAGAGTCAGGTTTTCACTGGACTACTGTCAGCAAGCTTGTTCTGTTAGGTACTTTCTCTGTTTGCCACTTCTCTTCTCTTCCCCCTTCCCCCACTCCAACCCCTGTCTCTGTTTCTCCATGGTGTTCTGAGTGAAGTCAGCACTGGGCAATGATAGTGAAAGAGCTCATCTATCTGTGAGGAAAGAAGCCGCTTTGATGGTTCCCCAGTGGATGTAATTGTGCTCATTACTGCCCATTTACATTTCATCACTCGATTATCACAAATGCCTCATTACTGTTGATAAGGGTTTGCGTGGGGCTGCTTGCTAACTATTCATTCCTGAGCTCCACTGTCATCAGGCAGACCTACTGGAGACCATGGGGAGCAGAGGGGAAGGGACGGGAAGGAGAGACGGGAGGTGAAAAAGGTCTTCTATCAGATTTGATTAAAGGCTGTGATTTAAATCGATATTTAATAAAGTGGCTGCTGCCACATAACGTGTGCAATTCCCCATACAGGCAGAATCATGAATTTGAGGCCCTCACAGCCTGCTACATAACTCAATTGGGTTTCGTACACCGGTCTGGCACCTGTGTCCCTGAGCACCGCGCCTCCGAGGTAATAAGTTTATGAGCCGATGAACAGAGCTGATAGGTTCTAAATGGATTAACTAGGTGTCTGCAGCCTAGTGATGAATACATCAGGAAAAAACGCCTGCATAAGCAGAGAGTGATAGGGAGTGTTGACAGACACTGTGCATGTCACCAGCCCCACAGGGTGAAACACTGCTCGGCTTCTGTCAGTCAAGCAATATCAGAATAATGGGTGAGGATAACAGGCAGTGAGGCTTAACAAGCCTTGAGGTGCCAGGTAACATAGGCCTGCTGCTGTTGCTACTGCTGCTGAAAAAGGCTAATGTGGGGCATGACTCATCTCAGCGACTATGGCCTGCATAAGAATTAGCTGAAGGTGCAGGAGACACAAAAGTCTAAATACTAACATGGGTGAACTTGAGTGCCTGGTATAAACTGAGACTAGGGCTGTCAAGCACTTACAATAATAGAATACCATTTATTTAAATATTTTGGATGTTTTCTCCCTTTTATCTCAATAACACAAAATGGGAAGTGTACAGTGCTCACTTTATGTTCATTTTTGGTTACAAATATTAGCACTGTAAAAAACAGAAGAACTAGTATTTTTCAGTTCTCCCGTTACACGTACAGTATTGCAATCTCTTTATCATTAAAGTTGAACTTACAAATGTGGAATTATGTATGAAAAGTAACTGCATTTAAAAATAAAATAATGGAAAATTGTAGAGACTGCAAGTGCACTCAGTCTACTTCTTGTCTACTCAATCAAGTTTGTTTATATTTGTAGGAAAGAATGCTTCCTGTTTTCTATGTCATTTGACAGTTAAAAAAGGTGTTTGCATGGCATTATTGTAGTCGCCACTGCAAAATATTTACATGCCAGATGCACTAAAGATTTCTATGTCCCTTCACACTTCAGCCACCATTCCAGAGGTTCTCCTCAATACCAATCCAACACATGTTCATTTGAATCAGCTGCCTTCAGCAGAAGGTTGATTTTCTTTTTTGATGGTTCAAGTTCTGTAGTTTCCACATTACAGTGTTTCTCTTAAGATTTCTGAAAGCAAAAGTTCCACACTTTGTCTCAGAGGTCTTGGAAGGCATTTCAGATTCTTAAATCTTGGCTCAAGTGCTGTAGCTATCAATGTAAGGTAACATTGGTACCTTCTTTGTGTTTTGTCAAATCTGCAGTGAAAGTGTTCTGAAAGCGTATGGCATGTGCTGGGTCATCATTTGAGACGGTAATAGCATGAAATATGTGGCAGAATACAGGTAAAACACAGAATGGGACACATAAAATTCAACCCCAAGGAGCTGGGTCACAAATTTAATTAACACATTTTTTAATGAGCATCAGCATGAAAGCACGTCCTCTGAGATGGTGACCAAAGCACAAAGGGTATACAAATGTTTAGCATATCTGCAATGTCAACACCTTGCAATGCCTGCTATATAAGTGTGATTAGAAAGTGTGTTCTCACTTTCAGGTCACATTGTAAATAAGAAGTGGGCATCATTATCTCCTGCAAATGTAAACAAACTTGTTTGTCTTATTCTGATTGGCTGAACAATGGCATGCCAGCTCTAAAGTTTTCTGTCAGGGGTCTCAAACTCACAGGTCATCTAGAGGGTGGAATATATTTGCCATCTGGTGGCCTGGGAGATCCACCACTGCCCCACCTTCTCTCTAAGTGCATCCCTTCATTCCTTTCCCCAATTGCACCCTATCCCCCAAAGGACACAGCCTCGGGGATTACCTGGGGGGCCTGGTGAGGGGCATGGCAGCAACAGTCAGGTCCCCCACATTCCGGGTCGTGGTGGGAGCTATGGGGAAGAGAAGTGAGTGTGTGCACCAAGTGCACTCCACTTCCCCATGGCTTCTGATGCTGCTTTGAGTGCAGGTGGCCCAACCACTTTTGCCACCCTGTGCCAGGTGCCCCCTGGTAGTTCCTGAGGCTGGGTTCCTTGGGAGATGGGGTGCAATTAGGGGGAAAGGGTGGGACGGTGGCAGGAGGGCTGGGGGCTGGATCTCCCAGGCTGGATTGTGAACATGCCCCGGTTTGTGACCCACAGGCCATGAGTTTGTGGTCCCCGTTTTATATTTTTTTGGTTTTGAGTGCAGTTATGTAACAATCTACATTTGTACATTGCACTTTCATGATAAAGAGATTACAATGCAGTACTTGTATGCAGTAAATTGAAAAATACTATTTCTTTTGTGTATCGTTTTTACAGTTCAAGTATTAGTAATAAAAATATATAGTGAACACTGTACACTTTGTGTTCTGTGTTGTTATTATTTCAATTGGTATTCTATTGTTTAGCAGTGCAATTAAAACTGCAATTCATCATTTTTTTGTTTATAGCCACCAGTCCTGGTGCTCAGTGTTCTGTGCCGTTATTTAGCTCTAATTTACCCTTAAATATCTTCTAAAGCCCAGTAAGCAGCGAAAGTGTTGGTAGTGCTGTTAGACAATATTGAGCTCTGATGGTTTGGCAAATTCTGTGGTTCAGCACTGGTCATAACCCAAGGATGCCAGACTAGAGAGGTTCAACCAGTAACAGAATGTTAAGAAATATTAAGAAAGAGAGAGATAATCCAAAAAAGTATTATAGTGTCTTTATATAAATCCATGCTATACCGTCATCTTTAATATTACATGCAGATCTGGTCACCTCATCTCAAACAAGTTGCAAAAACTGGAAAATGTACAGACAAAGTCAACAAAAAAGATTAGGGGTACGGAACAACTTTCATATGAGAGGAGATTAAAAAAGACCAATCGGGGCCCTTTATGACATCTCTGGATAGCCCAAGAATGGAGGCACCAAAAAGCATTAGTTGCTTTGGAAAATTTTGTCTTGCATTCTTTACTCAGATTTTTGCTAGCGTGCCAATTCCAAAAGGGAAGAATTTCAGGGGACAAAGGTAACTGTTCATTTCTGCAAAACTACTGTTGCAACCACAGGGTATGTTGTTAGTCTGTGGCAGAGAAAAGCAGGTGAAGGGATCATCAAGGGCAGTGATAACAATATCCCTCATTCTAAGATGTAGATTAAGTCACATCACTGAGCACACCACATAGAAAACGACTTTAGACAGAATCAGGGAAGGAAAGAGCTCTTTCAGAAGATATGTCTGGGGAAGGCCAAAATGTTAAGGATATTTTGGCTAAAGTTCCACAAGTACCCAAATTAAAATAATTAATCGGCAACATATGGTCAGAGAGCAGCTGGCTCTGTTGAGATAAATAGGAAAGAAAGATAATGCAATGAGGCCCTTCTTTCTCCTCTGCATATACTCAAGTCTACATGGGAAAAATCATAATTCTTGTTCGACTCATGAGATGTATGGGAGCCACTTCCCTGCTCCTTTTCAATGTGATTGGCCGAATCCAGTCATCACTGGGCAGTATGGGTATGTTTACACAACAGTGTTATTTTGGAATAACTGACTTTTTTTGAAATAACATAGTGTGTGTCTACACAGCAAGCCGTTATTTCAAAATAATGTTGAGCTGGAGGACTTCTTACTCCAACTCCTGTAGCCCACATTTCACGAGGAGTAAGGGAAGTCAAAGGAACAATGTTTTTCCTTCAACTTCATGCTGTGTAGGCAGCACCACAAACTGAATTAAGCTATTTCAACCTCAGCTACACAGCTGACATAGCTGAAGATATATATCTTAATTCGATTTTTGCCTTGCTGTGTAGACGTGCCCCATGTGTTGTACACTGTTGTAAAGGAAGTGTAGCAGCATGGGCGGTCAGTAATGTAGGCAAGGGAAGGCACAGCCTTCCCAAAATTGCCTACATGATCGACCATGTGTGGCTGGGGCTGCTGCAGGGGAAGGCTGGGGCTGTAGTGTAGCAGCCTGGCTTTTCCCAACTACCACTGCACAGCAGCCTTGCTTCCCCCAACCACTAAGGAGAGCCACGGCTCTCCACATGACCCAGAAGGATTTGGCTGGGAGTGGGTGGGGTCTCAGGTAGAATGGGGCGAGGCTGGAGCTTGCCTTTCCCCATCTGGCCTTTTACCCAATGCCCATGTGTAACAGTTGTCTCTGAGAGTATGTCTAGACTACATCCCTCTGTTGTCAGAGGGATGTAAATTAGACAT
>CM057846.1:102218370-102233550 GCA_030068395.1 Apalone spinifera
TCTCTTTTCTAAACTAAACAAACCCAATTCCTTCAGTCTTCCCTCATAAGTCATATTCTCTATACCTTTAATCATTCTCGTTGCTCTTCTCTGGACCCTTTCCAATTTCTCCACATCTTTCTTGAAATGTGGTGCCCAGAACTGGACACAATACTCCAACTGAGGCCTAACCAGAGCAGAGTAGAGCGGAAGAATGACTTCTAATGTCTCTCACAACACACCTGTTAATGCATCCCAGCATCATGTTTGCTTTCTTTGCAACAGCTTCACACTGCTGACTCATATTCAACTTGTGGTCCACTATTACCTCTAGATCCCTTTCTGCCATACTCCTTCCCAGACAGTTGCTTCCCATTCTGTATGTATGAAACTGATTGTTCCTTCCTAAAAGGAGCATTTTGCATTTGGCTTTATTAAACTTCATCCTCAGACCATTTCTCCAATTTGTCCAGGTCATTTTGAATTATTACCCTATCCTCCAGATTAGTCGCAACCCCTCCTAGCTTGGTATCATCTGCAAACTTAATAAGTGTACTTTCTATGCCAATATCTAAATCGTTGATGAAGATATTGAAGAGAGCCGGTCCCAAAACAGACCCCTGCAGAACCCCACTTGTTATGCTTTCAATAACAAGAATCCATATCAAATGCAAGAATCCACCTCATTCCACAACAGAGGTGGGCAATAAGCAGCCTTCAAGCAGGATGTGGTTTACCAGGATTAGTCCCTGGCAGGCTGCCAAATGCTTTGTTTAGCTGCACCTCCATGGATACGGGTGTTTGTATCTCCTGTTGGCTGCTGTTCACCATTTCCACAGTGGGAGCTGTGGAAAGCACCGGGGGCTGGGTCACCATTTCATGCTATTTCCATTGTCCAGGAACGGCAAACTGCAGCCAATGGGAGCTGCAGCCAATATCTCATTGAGTTCAGTGTCTTAGGGTGCATCTATGCAGCAGGGCTTAACTCGAAATAAGCTATGCAAATTGAGCTATGTCAATTGCATAGCTTATTTCAAAATTGGGAGCATCTACGTAGCACTTATTTTGAAATTGAGCGCTCTTCCTCTGACTTTCCTTATTCCTTGTACAATGAGGGTTACAGGAGTTGGAGGAAAAAGTCCTCCAGCTTGACAGTATTTCAACATTATTTCGAAATAACTGCCTGCTGTGTAGACGTGGACTAAGTTATTTTGAAATAACACTAGTTATTTCAAAATAATGTTGCTGTGTAAACGTACCCTTAGGAATTTACTTCAATGAAAACTCTGACTGAGCAAAGGGGATAAGACTAAGTCCACAAACTAACGCTTTCAAAGGATTTACAAACTAACACTTTCAAAGGGTTGTTCCCCCATGCCCTCTATGTACACAGCCATTCCTCGACTAGACAGTTTTTTAAAAAGTAGAATACCTGCTTTCTTACAGACTATCATAGTCAAATGAAAAGTACTGTATGCCTGCCCTCTTCTGGGCATCATAGATTTAGAGTCAACTGTGACAGCTGTCATAATATTTCTTCCATCTATTGTTACAGTGAACAACATAATACTTGAGACTCAGTCTCTGGTAAATAACTAATGCAGGGTATGGCCAATAAAACCATTTTGAACCATGTCAACTGCCCAAATAAGAGATTATCACGACACACATTATGGTTCAAAATTGCAGAACTTCTGAGAAAATATGCCCCGTGAGTGTCATAGAATCATAGGCATTAGTAATGAAAGAAATCTAAGATGTTATCAGATCAATTGGAGGCCTGTACAAAATCATGCACACACTATGGTATTGCATGGTCCAGTGTTACTTTACATGCCCGTTGGGGAAAAATTCAGGTGTTAAACTTAATGCAAATGCAATTCTCTAATTAATCCCTAATTTAATAGTTAATAAAAATCTCAAAATTTCAATGGACAGTGCACCCTACATAAATCTGAGTTTGTATGCTATAATAGATTAACAGGTAACATTCCTATCATTGCTACTTCTTAAATTTCAGTACCACAAGGATCGGCTTGAGAAAGCAAAAGAAGGAATTCTGAGTTGAGACTTACTTAAGTGAAAGATAATTTTGTCTAATCATGGTATATTTTTAACTAGACTTCACGCAACTGTGTCCTAAAACCCAGATTGGATTTGTTTAAAGCCCCTGGAAATGTTAATTCCATTATCTCTTATGATTAACTGAACATTAAATATTTCATTGCACTAGTGTTCTGGTTTTTTTTCCAGGCACTTTACAATATGTAAAAATAAGTCTGCTTCCAAATCGAAGCCCTTTTGTGTCTTGCTGCTTTTGTAAGCACATGGACTCGTGAAAATTTCCTTGGTTTTGACAAACTTGCATTTGTACTCATCTAAATCTTTTTACATGATTTTCCACTGAATTTTGAGATAAGTTCCCACCAAAGAATAAAGGACTATGATTGCTCAACACTGAGCCAGAGGTTCACAAAAGGACCTATCTGATTGTAGTTCTATGGCCCCATTGCACTACTATCTGCACATCTACCTATGAGGAATGTTTAACATTCCTGGTCTTAGTTCAACACGAAATCTAAAGAGATTTCATTTTGTGACTATTTCAGACAGCATTCTTCCCAATAAGAATAAATCCAACAACCCAGACCTCTAATACCAATGTGAGTGGAACTAAGAACATTTTCACCTGTCATGTTGCCTTGGTGAAGCCTGCTTTTCACGGTCGTTTTCTGAAAAAAAGACATTTTGCATGTTTCATCAAGTGTGAGAAAACAGATTATATGGAACCCATTTGGGTGGTAAATCACAGCAAACAGCACTTTGTTGAATCTCATTCCCACCTTGGCCTTATTCTAAACTGGCTTAACTCCATTGGCTTCAGTTGCTTCTGATTTATCCCTGTGAAAGTGAGAGAAGAATCTGATGACAGAATTTCCCCCTCATACACTCTTACAAAAAAAAAGGGGGAGGGGAGTTTGATTCATCACTGTGTTATGCTAGTCTAATCTTTAGAATTAGGTCTTTGGAGTAATATTGCAGCAAATCAGGCCCTTTGCACTTTTTTGGGGGCAATATGTATTTCCCCATCTGAGACTGAACTTCTTTGACTAGTGCACATGACCACACAAGATATATGTACCTTTATAACGCAGGCTCAACTCAATAGAAAATTCCTACTATAAAAGCTTTTTTTGTTTGTTTGTTTCTTGATATGTCATTATGCTATCACAAAAGCTACCGTAAAAAAAACTGGAAAAATTGCAGGCATCTTTTGTCTATACTATAATTATCAGATATTTTTGCTGTACTATATATTTAATGATGACATGAAAATGTCGCTCAGCCTGTCCTTTTATCATGAGAAGACAATGCAGTGTAGTTAAGTGGTGACTGCTAACTACAATACAATTGTGACCCCGTTAACAGCACCAAACTTATGGCTCTGTCAGCATATCAGTGATTAACCCCAATGGTATTTAGTAAATGTAGAAATTTGCTCCAGGCCAATCTGAAAATTGGCATGTAGAGTGACATTTGTACACATAAAGAAATAAAATAAAAAAGTCAGTTGGTGATATTTAAACTACAGAGTGAAATAAAGATGAAGTTTGGTCAGTTGTACACCAAAATCAGCTCCATTCGTTGGAAGGATATATTTACAAGATTCAAATGTTGGTCACTGGAGAAAAGAAGTTATGGCATAAAATTTTCAAGAGAATCTGGGTAACTAAGGTTCTTAATTCTTATTTTTAATAGTGATTTAAGCAATTAAGAGACAGGTTTTCATTGAAGGTCAGTGGGCCTTTTACTTATTTCAATATTGAAATTTTGTCCCTTAATCTATTTCTGCAAAGCATTTTCTGTGGCCCATAAGGCTTGAAAAGCAGCTTAAAAAGTTTGCATTTCATCTGTTGCATTGGGTTAGGGGTGGGGAGCAGGCCATCTGCAGAAGGTTTATGTATCTATTTGTGTCTAAAATCTCCTTTGATGAAGATGAAAAATGTGAGTTGTCCAGAAGCACCAATGACATGATCAGTTGCTTCAAACAGTTGCAGAGGAGAGCTGATGAGGAATTTGTCAATGAATCTTTTTTTTTTTTTGGCCAACAAATGCCAATTCATCAATCAAAACCGTTCCTCAAATAAAGTCAAGTTCAATGAATTTTCTGACTAGAAAATAAGTTTTCAAAATGTCAAAATATTTTGTTGTGACCTTTTAAAAATAAAAATTCCAATTATCTGGTTTGAAACAACTTTTCATTCAAAAATTAAAGCTAATTAGAATGGGAAAAGGCTTCATTAAAAAAAAAGATAAAAGAACAAAATAGATACAAAACATTTCAGTCATCAATACAAGGTTTTCATCCAGGGGTGAGCAAACATTTTGGCCTAAGAGGCACATTTCCATATGGAAATTGTATGGTATATCATGAAAGCTCATGAAATGAGGCAAGTGGGAGCGTGAGGCTCAGGGTACAGACTCTGAGTATGGCCAGAAATGAGCCGTTCAGGGTGCGGAAAAGGGCTCTGGGCTGGGGCACAAGGTTGGGATGCAGGAGGGGTAAAGGCTCTGACTGGTAGTGAAGATTCTAGGATGGGACCAAGAATGAGTGTGGGGTGCAGAAGGGTTCTCCAGGTTGGGACCAAAGGGTTCGGAGGATGCGATAGGGATTAGGGCTGGGGCAGGAGTTGGAGCATGGGGGAGGAGGGCTCAGGAGTGTAGGCTCTGGGCAGCACTTACCCCAAGTAGCTCTTGGAATTAGTGGCTTTTCACCTCTCTTCCTCGTATGTGTAGGCACACCCAGGTGGCTCTACAAGCTGACTCATCCATAGGCGCCGCTCCCAAAACTCCCATTGGCTGCATCTCTTGGGCAATGGGAGATGCCGAGCATCGCTTGAGGCAGGGGAAGCATTTGGAGCCCCTTCCTCTCCCCTCCCACCTCCTCCACAGCTGTCCCTGCTTCCAGGAGCCATGCCAAGCCATAGCACATGTGAAGTGGGACAAGCTCCAAATCCCACTCCTGGGCAGGAGCTCAAAGACAGGAATAGAAAGGTTTGATGGGCCAAAGGCAACTAATGGGGCATACTTTGCCCCCTTTCCCTGCTATCTGAAGCCAAAAAAATTGGGTTTTAATTTGTGAACTTCCCATTCCAGAAAATATTTCCAGGATGGGAAAATCATTTCCCATCCCTCTGTGCCAGAGAGCTTTGTGGTCACAAGTCTGTATAAAAAGGGCTGTAGGCAGAATGGCAGCTGCTATTCCCCATACATAATGCTTAATAAAGATTTTGGTGCTGCACTGGTACCTTCATCCTTCACTCCAGCTTTGATTATTTAGGGTCTCTGGCCAGCCAGTTTCCTTCTCCTACAACACAGCTGAACCTTCTTACTTGGTCTTTAAAGCCTATATATTGATAATTAAAAAGGCAAATTAGGAGCGTATTAGGGGTAACACAGGTACTCACAAAAAGAGGTAAATATTAATGAGCCAGAAAAGTGCCAGTTCTGTAGTATGTCAATGGTAACATTATTACAATGAAAAATAATCAAACTGGAATAACTACATTTAAAACATTGTTAACAGTCTGACCAAACCCCACCTGGTGAATAACTAATAACATTGCCAGGAGTTTCCTTCTCAGTCATGTTGCACAGAGCCGAGCTGTTGTAAAATAGCTTTCTTTCAGAATTCTGTAAGGACTTGTATACTAAAAGCCCCAACGTATATTTTGTAAGACTTGGCCTTATGAATCTCTCTAATGTAATTTTTGAATCATGAGTAGCCCAGCCCAACCAGAGAAATAAAGATGCTTTAAAAATATAGGGGCACGTTTTCAGTTGGACAATGATACATATGCCCGAGTCAGGCCCACCGTTTTGCAATTGCTTTATGGCATGCACACATCTGAGCCTGAAGATGCAGACAACACTTGTGGATGGTGAGTAGTCTAACCTATCCTCCTGTCTTGTGCAAATGGCATGAGACAAGCATGATTAAACTCCATTGACATAAAATAAAAGGTTTGCTTTTGCAGCTGCACACAATGATTTCCAGTTCCCAACACACACAACTGTAGATGTTCAATGATTGAACAACAAATGGTAAAAGCACATCCTTTATGTATTCACAGATAGTGAATACTCAAGCCATTTAATTCACCTGAAGATCCTTTTAAGGGGATATTCACATAAAGCATATTCTGAATTTGTAATTGCAGCGGTTTGCCTCAGTAAACTTGATAATTTTGTATGCTGAATTCATTCAGCTTATGTCTACTGAGTAGATGGAAGGTGTGATTCCAAGACAAACAGAGGTATGTGTTTTAGCCTGAGCAGAAAATGGCATGGCTGGTAACCACCAGAGTTCAAACTCATTGAAGATCCTACTTATAGGATGGCTAACCCTAGCTACCTCTTGCGGTGCGCTAGTCACGCTGTTGTTTTCATGCTCTACCTCAAGCGGAGACACCCATGCTTGGGCCTGCAGCTGGGAGGTGTGACATGGTTTGGTATGAAAAATGTCACGTACCCCTAATTGTTAGCGTTTGGCACAATGCATGTATGGCCCCGACGAGACTCCCGGCCCCACAGACAAATCTCCAGTTTGAGTTTAGTGATGTCTTTTATTTCAAGCTAGCTGACTCATCGGGGTGGTGGGTTGAAACTCAAGGGCTGCTGGACCCCCAAGCTAGTAAAAGAGTGGGGATAATCATACAGCTGCTCTGTGTGCTCTCTGATCAAGTGTTGTTTGGCAGTGACGCTATTCTCACTAGAGCTAGGCTAATTCCAGAGGAGTTAACTTGAGCGTAACTAATGCTGCAGTGAGCATAAACCCAGTAAAAGGTGTCCCCTTTTAATACCCCAGTGGGCGTAAATCATGATAGGTAGGAGATGTAACTGTATTATCTGACTGAGCTTCCTCCCCCCGCCTTTCTATTTTATGAGAAACAATCAAATTCCAGGCACATCCCATTGTCCTGACACAACCAAACCCTAACCTGGTATTAATTTATTATAAGAGAAAACTGCATAACAAATGTGGTGGTCCTAGCTCTTAATGTTCAGGAGGAGTTTTTGAACGAATGGACTCATGACTGAGGAAATTTTTCTCTTCTATAGGGTAAACTATTGGACAGTAAGAAAAGTCCAAAAGAAGTTTAGGGCAAATCAAACTTTGGGAGAACTCTGTATAAAAAAGAGGACCCCCTACTTGAGATATAACAGAAGTTACTGTAAGTAACTGCTTCATTCATATTTCCAGCAAATACTATTTATACTATTCAAGTAAGTATTTATGTGCCTTTCTATTTCTGCCAATTGTCTCTTCTATTCAGATTGCAACATTGGCCAGGGAGTTAATGGCACAGATTGGCCCAAACAAAGCAGTCATACAAAACTGTCCACTCAGAAATGAAATACATTCAAGGAGGAAAAGGTAAAACAAAAATCCATGCAACTGAAAAAAGAACCAAACCATAGCTAGCCCTTCCAATCTATGAATGGTTGCCAACTTATCACTGGGCAGTGAAATAGCCAATAGATAATTCAAAATTTTGAAAGGCATCCACATCACCACTGATCCATGCAAGGAGAAAGACAGATTTAAAAAAAAAAAAAGCCCTGGCCCACCATCAAAAGCATTAATAAAACAGTCTCCTAAAATAAAGCGGATCACAAGATAAATTTCCATTCTCTCTGCCAAAGACACATTTACACACCAGGCCTGTGCTCGACTCCATACAAGTTTGCTGCCCTGCAACAATGCTCCAGGATTCTAGTGCCTCAGGAGAGCTAATAAAGGTAGCTAACAAAATCCCACACAGATTAAGTATGGCAATGAGCATGCAGTCATGTGCTACAGATGGATACGTGGAAATTTTGTACACGAAATGCACATACTGGTGGGGGCATGAGGTAAATACCCACATTTGTGCAGAAGAAGAGGACTGTCCGTGTCAACTGCCTTTTTCATGACATGAACAGGACGCAAGCCTGACATGTCACTCTCACTTTCTGTGCCTCTTTCTTTTTTTTTTTTCCTCACCAAAACTAGGGCCAGCAGAAAGGAGTTTGTTCTGGCTGAAAGCTGATGGCACAGGTGGTACCAGCAGCTGCAAGCTTTTTAACGCTCGTTGGCTCCACTTATTAAAACATGTATGGTATGTTTAATGCATTGCATCTCATTGTGTGTGGATACAACAGTTTGAGGTTGGCAAAGTAGGGCTTGTTGGTTCACTATTGTCTTTTGTATTACTGTGTGAGAGCAAGTGAAGGTGAAGGTGAGGGCTGCTTCTTATTAGGATAATTAGAAACTAGGCTTCCAGAAGAAAAATTGGTAGCACTGAAAAAAGCAAAAAAAAAAAAAAAAAAAAACCATCTGCCCTTGATTACAATAACACATTAGACACAATAAGGTAGCTGTGCCAATCTGCATTTTGCAAAAGTGAGTAATGGAAAGTGAATTTTCAAGGTGGAATTATGGGGATCAAACTTTTGGCACCTGAAATGGGTTGAAATTATTAAAAAAAAAAAGATGAGTGTCTTTGTGTAGGGAACTGTTGGGAGGTCCATGAGTGATGGGGTATTTAGCTCCTCTCTGCCCTTTTGGCCATACCATATAGCATTGCAGTGTTAGACAATGCTTGCTGTTTATGACTCATTTGGAGGAAAGGCTTCTAGAAATAATAAGAGTTGATTCAGCTTAAATCACTGTGGTTTGCAGCAACTGTCACTTTATGGGTAGAGTATGACATCAAAGGGTAGTTATTTTCTAGACAGTTTATCTGTAATTGGCTTCTAATTAGAACATGTTTATCATTAGTCATATCTGAGTATCTTTTGCTGTAAAAATCAATAGATCTGTTTCTGTACTCACACTTGTTTTAAACCACTGTAAGTCTATTGACTGTCATTGAATCGGTCCTGATTTATAGTCTACTGAGAACCAAATTTCACTCAGCAGCTTCTGTTTGTTGGGGAGGGCGTATGTGGTGGGGAGGCCAATATATGTTTGTATTTTTAGAGTCAGAGCTAACACCTACTTGGTTGACTTTTTCAAATAGTCTCATTTCATGGAGATCACCCCAATGAAAAAGGGGAAAATCAAAGGTGGCTTTATTGGTGAACTTTGTATGAAAGATCCTCGAAAGAAAATTTTTGAAGTATTGTCCAAAATAACTAGAGATAGTCATTAATGATAGATGATACCCTCCGGTATTGCTTACTCAGACTAACCCCCACTACTTTAACTTCACCTCCTGTTGATTGTCTGCATGTGCAAGACATGTGTGTGCTTAACTATCATAGATATCAACAATATATGTGTTCACAAAGCAAGGTCTATATATATAGTCCTGTGTTTCAAGGTCATAAAAGGAGACCGAGAGAGAGAGCATCATTCTGATCCATATTAATGTATTCGAATTATCTGTGGGCAAGTTGGAATACAGTGTGGATTTTGACATATTTGAAAAATTATGCTGAAGCACATGTCAATGTCAGTGTTAACGATTTATTGGAATTGTTCTCTGCATAAAACTCCAATAACACATATAATTTTCTTATAAAAAATTGAAATTGTGTAGCACACACTTTCCTTCATTTTGCATGAAGGCTTATACTCATAAGACCATATTCTATTCTAAGTCTTTGGGCAAAATTCCACTGACAGTAATGGAAGTTGCACAAATGGGTCTGGGGTGAAATAATACTTATAGACACAATAACTGATACTTTTCATTTAAAAAAATACACACCCCACACCTTATGTTGTGAGAACATACATTTTAAGTCTGACTGCAATATTTGGTAATGTTAGGTACTGTCTGAGTAGGCTCTGGTCTACACTAGGACTTTATTTCGAAATGACACCCCTCCCAGAATCAAATTTATAAGTGGAGTGTCCACACTACCAAGTCCATTATTTCAAAATAACAGGCCGCAGAATTCAATATCTGTACTCCCGCTTTTCATCAGGAGTAAAGCTAATTTCGGAAGAAATAACGGCAGTGTGGAAACTCCGGTGCCTGCTCTTTAGAAATAATTACTCCGCAGAGTAATTTTAACTAATTACTCCCCAATGTTTCCTGGGGCTCTAAGTCCAAGATATGCATCCACATTAACAGAGCCTAATTTCAAAGCTTTCCCTTAGAAAGCTGTAGTTTGAATTTGTTAAATTGAGAGTTCTTAAGTATAATTTAGTAATTTTGAAATAGTTTCCTAGTGTAGACATGAAGTAGCTATTACAAAATGCATGGATTAGTTTTATTTAAGATCAAAATAGTATATATTGAAATGTTGGATGCAGTATATAATGAGGTATTAATGCAAGCTTGATATATTAATAAGGAAAGGTAACATCTTTGATCAAGACTATAAACTTGAGTCTCCTCTCACACTTGGAATGGTATTGTCTCTCCAGATTTATAGTGATGACAGAAGAGAATCAAGCCCATTTCATATTTTCTTCTGATATACGTAGGAGAAAAAAGTGCACGAAAAGTTGCCTTTCAGTTAATAGCCATCTTCCAGGCCTTAAACATTTTAATGAAGGGATTCACTGGATATTCTTCCCTCTATTACTACATAGAGCCACACATATTTCATACTAACTGAGTAGTGAAACTTCAGCAAGCACATGATATTGTATTTTTCCAATCTCCTGACGTGCTGAAACATACTACAGTGTGTGTTGTCAGATTAACACACTTTAGCTATAACTGAAAGCAAAACTTCATGTAAGCTACATATAGCTTGCTTGGCTGAGCATTTTATTCCTTTTTCAATGCTGTTCCCATACTTGGTCTAGAAAATTAATATTACTCAATTATTAACCAACATCCCAATTATCTCAACCAGTCATCCCCAAATGTGAAACGGTAACAGAGGGCTACAGAAATGAAGTGATGAACTGTGACTTCTTATCCAAGTCAATGGATCATGCAATCTTTAGAACCAAGTTTTCCAATGTGCAGATTAACATTTCCTGAGACATTAAGTCAAGTCATTCTGAACACAGCTTGATTACTAGATGTAATCAAAGCCAGGCCTGCTGTTTTGGACTAGTTTTTTCCAGCCAGAGTAAGCACTATTATTACCTGTGCTTGCTTTTCCTGGTTTTCATCTGATTTACAGGCTGGAAAAACAGATATGTCATAAGCAACAGAGGGAAAAGTAGGCTAAGTAGAAACTTGCCGTGAATTTGGCCTCATTTCACTCACACCTTTCCCTGTATAAGAAATAGACTCCTGAGAGCAAGCATCAATGCCATGTAAATCTAATTGCAAAAGTAATAAACAGAAAGCTACATGGATGGTTTTCTTGTTACTTATAACCCTGGAAGTTGCCTAAAAATTGAATCTGTTTTCATTGACTCTTTTATAACGTGTTTAAGAACGGGAAATGTAAGAAAAAAATCACACTTTTCCTGACTCTCTCTGACACAAGCATTTACTGGAACACACAACAATAATCAGTCGAGATTAACTTACTTTTTGCAATTTCCTTTGCACTTTTCCCCTACGTCTCTCTTGTATTAAATATATAGGGTACTTTATGTGTGTGGCATGTTTGCAGCAATGATGCAAGCTGTCTATTTGACTCCTTTCTCTGTTTGTATGAGTGCCTTACCTCCTTTATTTTCATGCGGCACTGCTGGGCATCCCTGAAATATCCCTTTTCCTCCATGCCCTTTGCAGTCTTCACATAGATAGCTGTGTTTCTTTTGCTGGTCTGTAGTTCTGTGAGAACAGATTCCACTCCCCATGCATCAGTGAGATTCAGGCTCTCCTGCATGCTCCATGCTGGTGTTCATTTATGTCCCTATGAGTCCTTGTTCAGGTGTGCTCCTGAGGTGTGCTGCCTGCTCTGAGGTCTGTTCGCCATGCTGGCCACATAGGAAATGAAATTTTAATTTTCCCAGGGCTTTTCCTATGCACCTGGAGAACAGCAGAGTTGAAAGACCTGGCCTGAGAGGTCACAGCAGGGCACTGTGGGACACCTCCTGGAGTCCAGGAATGTTGATTTTCACAGTGCTGCATCTGCATTACACTAAATGTTGAGAAGAGACTGTTTGCCACTCTTTCAAGCAGGGTGGGAAAGAGGAGATGAGAGTATTATAGGATGCTGATGACATGTACCCAGAATCACCCACTGCAAAACGTTGTTCCCAGCGTACACACTGAGAGCGTAACCCAGAAAGCAAAGAGGCAGCAGGAACTGTGGGATAGCTAACCACAGTGCGTCACTCTCAATGTCAACAATAGCCACCCTACCGGGGATGCACCATGTCAAACTATGTTGAATTCTTGTGCACAGTGGGGATATGCACCTTCAACTTTACAAAATTGGATGCTAAAAAATCGACCTTAATCAATTTGACCTTTCTTCATAGTGTAGACAAGGCCTTAGAGTGACTTCATTATATTTAAGTTGACATCTAGATGGTGTTGGTCAAGCTGGTTTTAGTACAGAATGCTGAAACATAAACATAAACTTAATTTAAACTTAAATTAAAACATAAACTTCCTAAAGCAATGAAAAGTCTATTCATTTGGGAACACCAGTTGTAGTCTAGTGGTTAGAGATAAGAAGTGAGAGCTTTTTCTGTTAGTCTAATATACACAATTATTATCATTACCAATTTCTGTTTCTTATTCTTCCACTGTCTTGTTAGGCAAATCATTTAACATGCCAAACTTTCTGTTTATTCAACTTTTAAATGAGGTATAATAATGGGTATAATAATGCTTGCCTGCTTCATAGGGGCTGAGTAAGCTTAATTATTGCTTGTTTTTGAGATCCTTGATTGCAAGACATTACATAAGTACAGGCCATTGTTTTTATGTTATCTTTGTTTATCTCAGTTCTTTGTTTATTATGTGTTCTTGGTATTTTGTTTTGCACAGGCAGATCAACAGCTCTTTCAAAATGTAAAGAGGCATATAGCAACAAAGAAGCAATATTATTACAGAAAAAACACTCCCTAGGGTGAAATTCAGCCTGGTACAGACATAAGTAGTGCATAGCTCCCAGAGAAAAGAAAGAACTTGTTGTGTTATGCAGGTTGACCATGCAAACACATTTTTTTTAATTGCAAATTATGTTGTAGACTAACATATCACCTAATTCTTGTCTATAAATGCTGATAGTGCAGTCTGTCTTTAACAATATTGGTGGTATCTCATGCATAAAGAGCACAAGCCATTCCCATTCCCAGTCAATATCTTGAGATCTACAGTCATTTGTTCTGTAAAGGGGAGAGAGAGAGAGAGAGAAAAGCAACAGAGAAATCTCTTCTCTCTTAGGTTTCCACCAAAAGACTGTAATTATGTGGCTCAAATCTGCAGGTGAAATTCTGGCTCCGCTGATGACAATGGCAATTCTTCTATTCACTTTTATGGGGACATAATTTCACCCTAGATCTGTATTTTTCTTTTTTCTTTGGTGATGGGTTGGATTCCTGTCTGTTTTTTGTCTGCTAAAATTTATGCTTTATTCAATAACCAATAGCAGAAATCCTCTTCACTGCAGCATTGTGCCTCTTTTCGTTACCTCACTGAGAGAAAGGATCCTGCTGTTCCACCAGGGCCTAGAGGAATCTCAAACATGTGTTAAAGATGAGGTGGTCCTGAGAATTGCAGTTAGAGAGCTGTTGAAGCTCTCTTTATAGAGGGAGGTGCCTATATGTATCATTCTTTCCAGCACACATGCAAGATGGATGTTCTAATGTACGGGCATGAAGAAGAGAATTCCTAGTAAGGTAAGTCAGACCTACCATATTGAGAGGGGGGTTGGGTAACCCCTTCTACACCACACTAGTGTTAATAGAAGGAAACACTGGAGGTAAGACAGTGTTGGGGTATGGCTAGGAGTAACAAGATTAAGCCAAGAATGGAAGTTTTTGTGATTAAATGATTAGATTATAGAATAATCACCCTAGAGAAGTGATGGAAGCACCATCCTTTGAGAGTTTTAAAACTAGACATAATAAATCTTTAAAGGCCTGATCCTGCATAATGAAATCAGTGATAAAGCTGGGGCAAAGCTCTAAATAACCTTTCCCAGACCTGAAAAAGAGTTATGTGTAGTTTGAAAGCATGACTCTCACCAGCAACAGTTGATCTTGTCCTTCGAACATCCTGGGACCATCACAGCTACAACGACACTGTGTATATCTTCTTTGTGACCAATTACCTGTTAAAATGGGGATAAAGAATTACACTTGCCCACTTGTGTAAAGCACTTTGAGATCTATGGATAAGGAGTGATAAATAAGTGCTAAGTTGTATATGATTTTTTAAAAATATTAGAACAATTCCGCGTTGGCAATGAGATGGATTGGATTTAATGGGAATGGTTGAGTTTTGCATGTACAAGGACTCCAGACTTGGACCCTGGTCTGCCATCAGGGCGAACAAATGAAATCAAAACAAACTGCACGTTTTGTATTTCTTTTGCCTGATCTTTATATTTCTGTACCATTTTAGAGTATGCTTCAATATTGCTCATGATGTATGAGGCAAAGAATGCAGCCTGATTTTTTCCAATCCTAAACGGACTTTGCACTACACCAATATTGAACAGTATATTTTGAAGCAAAAAACAGGACTATGTAGCACTTTAAAGACTAACAAGATGGTTTATTAGGTGATGAGCTTTCGTGGGCCAGACCCACTTCCTCAGATCAAATAGTGGAAGAAAATTGTCACAACCATATATACCAAAGGATACAATTTAAAAAAATGAATACATATGAAAAGGACAAATCAAATTTCAGAACAGAAGGTGGATGGGGGGGAGGGGGGAGAAGGTAAATGTCTGTGAGCTAATGATAATAGAGGTGATAATTGGGGATGCTATCTTTGTAATGGATAAGGTAATTAGAGTCCTTATTCAGACCTAAGTGTAAAGTGTCGAATTTTAGCATGAATGACAGTTCAGAGGATTCTCTTTCAAATGTATTCTTAAAAGGCCTTTGAAGCAGGACGCAGGTAATTAAGTCGTTGAGACAATGTCCTTTCTGGTTGAAATGACAAGAAACTGTTTTTTCTTTGTGATACTGTTTGATATCTGTTTTGTGGGCATTGATCCTTTAGCGAAGTGTCTGAGACTTTTGTCCAATGTACATGGCAGAAAGACACTTTCGGCATAAATTATATTTCTGGATGCGCAGGAATATGTGTTCTTGATCTTATAACT
>CM057846.1:102233650-102244776 GCA_030068395.1 Apalone spinifera
GGACGGGAGTTGAGGAAACGTTGTTCTAGGTCAGCCATAAAGATATTAGCATACATATTTGAACTATGCACTGAGCAAATTATATATGAAAGTAACAGAGAACACACACACAATGCCTCAGTGTCATTCTCTCACTCCCCAGAGTATGAATAAACTTTAAAGATTTTCCAAAACTACATCTGATCTCTGCCATTTCTCCTTTTATACTCCACAGCAAAAAATACTTTGTTCTTCCACAATTTTATCTATTTGTTAATCATTTTATTGTTGACCTTGATGGTTAAGGCAAGAGCTGATATGAAGATGATCTGAGTTCATTACTAGTGCTGCTACAGACTTCTTGACTAGTCTGGAGCAGATTAAATAATATCTCCATTATTCCATTCCCTATATGTAAAATGAGAATAAGACTTCCTTTGTATGTCTAACTATATAGAGTCAAGAACTGTCTTTTATTTACATAGGAACAGCATCTAATACAGTGCTAAACTGGTACTCAGGAGCACTGTCTGTACTATTAGCCTGCTGGGTAGGTAACCTTTGGCAAGTCACTTTGCTCCTTCTGTGCCTCAGTTTCCCCATCTGTAAAGTGGGGATAATAACACTCACCTCTTCTGTTAATCACTTTGGGATCTCCTGATGGAAAGCACTATATAAGAGTTGGAAATTGTTATAATGTGTATTACACTAGCCACTAGGAATCTTTGTTGGGGCCAGGATCCCATTGTGTTGCACACTGTACACACTCACATTATAAACTAGTTCCTGCCCCAAATGGCTAGAGTTAAACAACCAAAGGAAAGACTGAAGCACAGACTGAGTGATTTGTCCAAAGTCACACTGGAACTTTGTGTCAAGGTTAGGAATTGATACCCTCTTCTCTCAATCCCCTTTTAGTGTCTTTCCCACAAGGCCATCTTTTCTCTTCCACACCTTAAAAATACTATGCATACATTGGATAATTCCATTGTTTTTCTTTTCCTGGGTAAGTAGTTGCCAGAGAGATGTTGAACTGGAGGCCCCCAATCTCTTAGGCTACGTCTACACTGCAGCACTATTTCGGGATACTGGAGATATCCCAAAATAGCTATTCCGCATCTTTTGAGCGCGCCTGTTATTTTGAAATAGAATGGGCTCATTATTTCAATGTCCCTGTAAACCTTATTTCACGAGGAGTAAGAGATGTTTTGGAATAGCAGCTTATGTTGAAATAAGTGCTGTGTAGACAGTGCCAAATTTCAAAATAAGCTATTTCAAAATAACATAGAAATAAGATACACAATTTGCGTAGCTCAAATTGTGTACCTTATTTCAACATATGGTTCAGTGTAGATGAACCCTAAACGTCACTTTTGAAATAGCTTATTTCCTAATTTGGGGCTGTCTACACCGAGCCAAATTTTGAAATAACCCGCTATTCCGAAATGTCCCTTACTCCTTGTGGAATGAAGTTTACAGGGACATCAGAATAACGAGCCCGTTACATTTCGAAATAATGGGCGCGCTGTTAAGATGTAGGATAGTTGTGTCAGAATACCTCCAGTATCCAGAAGTAACTCCGCAGTATAGTTGTAGCCTTAGTGATGGTGATGATGATGATGATAAAAATTTCTGTGGAACCCTATAGACTAATAGATTTATTTAGGCATAAGCTTTCATGGGTAAAAACCATTTAATCAGATGCATGGAGCAGAAATCACAGAGGATATAATAATGATAGTCCAAGCAAAGGACTGTACACAGAAGTCATGGGAAAGAAATCCTCTCATATAAGTCATAGAGAAACAGCAGAACTATTTTTCTGGCCACTATTCCAGCCGAAAGACTGGTGTAACGCTTATGCCACTCCTCTGTTTCCCACACCCCACTGGAGTAATAGCTGGCAAATGTATGCCGTTGTTGATTCAGAAGCCCCTGGCTCACCCTGTTCTCTCTGTTGCTACATCTAGACTGCAAGCCTCTTTCGAAATAGGCTTTTTCGAAAGAATCTTTTGAAAAAGCCTTTTTTGAAAGACAGCTTCTAGACTACAAGCAGATTTTTCGAAAAGAGCCGCTTTTTTGAAAGAGAGTCTAGACGCTCTCTTTCGAAAAAGCACAGTTTGCATTCAATAGCGCCTTTTTCCAAAAGAGTACTTTCGAAAAAAGGCGTTATTCCTTGTAAAATGAGGTTTACTGTGATCAAAAAAACCTGCCGTGTTCTTTTGATTTACTTTCTAAAGAATGCGGCTGCCGTCTAGACACAGGTGAAGTTTTTTTGAAAAAAGGCCACTTTTTTTGAAAAACCCCTCTAGTCTAGACACACCCTAAATCACCTCTGTATTTTGGCACACAGAGAGCAGGTTCTCCTTTAGTGACTCCTCAGATCTTTCCCCTCCACTGTACAATGCAGCCACCCCCCTTCTAGTGTTGGCAGAGCCCTCTGGGCTCAGGGAGTTGGAAAGAGGCAGGAGATTTGCTCCTCCATAAATACAGCTGTCTGAGAAACACACACAACGTATTTAATCAGTTTGTGTTTAGCTTTTGTTAACTGAAGAAACAGCTTTGTCAGTTGTTTCTCCACATAATTATAGAGCTATTGCACAGCACCTTCTCTGCTGGTGGAACGCTAGAACATACTTGCCGCATTATTAGTATTCTTGTATGGTTGTTTGCTGTCTGCTGGGGCAATTATCTTTCTGTAATTTAGGTCACTAATGATATTACAGGATAGTTTGATGATGGTGTAATTTCTTTTGATGTTGTTAATGGAGATATCAGCTGGTTTTGATACCATAAACCACAAGGTTTCATACCCTCCTAGAGAGGGGGAACGGAAGAAAGGGTGGTGGTAGTGAGGTGGTAGGGGAAGAATCAATCAGTGCTGTGCTGATCTGCTGTTTTGAGTGAATGATAATATGACAGGGCTGGCAGCAGTGCTTTTGCTATCAGGATTTTTACTGTGCTTCTGTGCTTATCTCTCAGCACGACCACTGAAATCTGTGAGCTCACACTACAAGCTGCGGTATACTGTCAGGTTTGAAATTATTTCCGACAGGCTGCAAAAACAATTGGCCCCTCACTTCAGCTGCTTTTACACTAGTTGAAGTCTAATTTATAAGATAGATCATTCGCTTCACTGGTTCTGTCCCTGATACTTTTCAAGCTATGGCTGGTGTTCGTGACTCTTGTTGTACATGCCAGAATTTTTTCCTCCCTTTTCTTTTTCCTTTTTTCAGTTCAGATTCCTATTTGGCAGAGACAACTTCTTTGATTTTGCACGTTATTGCTGTGCAGGTAGCTCATTTCTGATTAGAGGTTTGACCTTTGCAACACCAAGCAAGCTGATTTGACTGACATTTAGATATAATTCTCTTCAGTAGGTTTGTTTTAGAAAGTAGCTTATTAATCTTTAGTACAGTGAGTGTGAGTTTGATTTTCACCCCAAAGATCAATTAGTGTTACAGTGGCATGGCCATGCAAAGCAGCAACATTTGCTATTGGCGGTATTAACCAATATCCTAAAAGCTAGAAGATCACTGTTATGGAAGAACATGGATATACAATTGGAATCCAGTCTCTAGAGGAACACAGATCTAGATTGAGATTTTCAAAGGAGTCAAAGGCACCCAACTCTCACTGAATTAACTTTGCAAATCTGACCCTTAACTTTTGGATGAGGCAGAAAGATAAGATTACTTGGTCACTTGTGGTCTTTAAAGCTCCCACATAGAAGGGGATGAAATGCAATATGAAACATTCAGAATTTTAACCTGTTTGCATTCCACTGTGAATTCCAAATCAGTTCCTTTTCATAAATGTTTATGTGCTAAAATGGCTCTATAGTGGAGAAAAGTTTTTCCCACTTGCAAAACATGTAAAATGTTCTTGTGTCATTATGAACAATATGAAAATTCAAGGAGTTTGGAGGAGGGCACCATAACAGGAAAAACATTTCAGAAATGTATACACAAATAATAATAATTAATAATAATTTTGCATAGCCCTAATACTACTGTACTTTCTGAAAGTATGTTAATTTTAATGTCCTAGAAAATAGTCAAATAGTTGCACTCTGTACACTATAAGACTTTCAAATCATTTGCAGTAACATAATTATTTTGAAAATGAGTAGTCCTGTGGCATCTTAGAGAGACTAACAAAAAAATATAGGATCATGAGCTTTTGTGGGTAAAATCCACTTCATCAGATGAGTTGCAGAGGATATAATAGAATTCAAGATATATATAACAACAAAAGCAGTTACCTGTCAATTACAAAGCCAATTTCCCCTGCCTTTGACATTCACATTTCACATGAAAAGCTATGCATTGGACACATCCAACCTACTTAATTATCTTCATTAACACGGGTCCTACAATTGACAAATAACTACTTTTGCTGTTATATATATCTTGGATTCTGTTATTTCCACTCCAACTCATCTGATGAAGTGAGTTTTACCCATGAAAGTTAATGATCCTGTATATTTTTGTTATTCTCTAAGGTGCCACAGGAATAATCATTTTGGGTTTTGATTGTGAAAACAATATCTTGTTTAACTTTAATTGTATGAATACTTCCATTGACCTCAATATAGTTTCTTGGGTATAGTGGTGCCTTGTTAACAGAGCACAGGACTAAGACGTGAAAGATCTGACTTCTAATACACAACTATGTCACTAATCTGCAGAGTGATCTGTGCCAAGTCTCTCTCTGCCTTACTGTCACCATCCGTAAAATGGGCATAATAATTTGTACAATGGGTTAAGAGGTACTAATGAAAAGCACTATATAGGAGGTATTAAAAATGTTTGCAGGATCAGAGCTAAATCATGTAATGCTTAGGATGCTCTGGGTTGGTATTTGCCTTAAGATCAATGGGATTATTGAGGAGCATGAATTTAAACATCTCTAAAGTACATTGCTGGATCAGGACCAGTGCACTTGAAAAGAAGTCCCAAATGAACAGGACATCACTAAGAGATTGACATTTGCTGTTCCTATAAATGTTTGTGACTGTGCAATTGTAAGACCATTCTGGCTGCAACTAGGGAAGGTCAGCTAGAAGTACACACAAGACCTTTCATCTATAAATCCTCTGAATGGTTACACAGTGATGGATGACAGGATGATGACACATTTGATAGTTGGCTTGATTATTTTAACAATTAAATATGTAATGAATATTGTGGAGGTTCCTCAGAATTCTCATTTTTTGGCTTTGTTAACGATGGTGTTTAGAATTAATCTGCAAGTATGTAAAGGCTGAAGCACAAAGAAAGTTGAAGCAACACTGAATATTTTATGAAATGCCATTACAATACATAGGTGTAATAAACGTATAGATTTGGATATGGCTGTAGGGTTTTTTTTTTCTTATAAAATTGCATGGCTTACACTTGAAGAGATAATATTCTAATATTGTCTGAGGCCAAATACCCTTTTGCCTTACACACTTTCAAAGAGGTCACAAGAAGTTGAAAAATGGGGATTTGGCATGATGTTCTGGGGTCAAAAGTAAAGGAAAGTCCAAATGGTAGAGATTTAATTCTTGTGAATCCTGCAGAAATTTCTCAAAGAGCAAAACTAAACTAGTCCCTTGTCCTTTTTCTATTTAAAAAACCCCTCCACATGTGCTTATGCTCTTTGGGTATGGAGGTGGAAGGATGTATTATGGGCTGCTGCACATTTATCAGCTAGAAATAGACAGGATTTTTTTTTCTCTTTGCTTGCCTGAAGCAGGGTTCACGTACACATTGCTACTGATCAGAAGAGCGAAGGATGTGTTGCCCTCCTTCTGCAATACTTCTTGGAATAGAGCTGACTAGATATCAGAATTTCTATCCTGCAGGAAATTGTAATATCTTAAAACTTCTTTGTCCAAAATTGGAACAAAAAGTGCTAAAAAAAAATCTGAAAAAAAATTAATTTGGAAATGTCAGAAATAATCTGGGTTTGAGAAAAAATTGGGGTTTAAAGGTGGTTCACCTTGGTCAGATCCTGCTCTATAGCTATAATATGAATCAGATATGACAACGCCTCAGTTAAGTTATCCGCTTTTATGGCTTTGTATCTCCTTCCTGTTTATGAAATACATCAAATGAGTTAGGGATTAAGAGAGCGCCTCTAGATTAGAAGGTGCATTTATTTGGAATTTTTGGTGTTCTGCCAATTAAAACAAAATCCCAGTTTAATGGCATGCAATAGATTTGGCTTTGTAAAATGTCTTCATTATTCTATGAAACAAAATAAAAGTAGGTCTATTTCTGTCCTTATATGCATACCATTCACTCTGATTATGGCCCTGATTCAGAAAATCATTCTTGTTCAAAAAAGTACTTAAGTATGTAGTTAAGTCCCATTGTAATCAGTTGGATTTATTTGCTTAAGTGCTTTCCTGAATAGGAATGCTTAACTGCTTTTTTCTGAACCTGGGCCTAAAGCAGTGAAAGTTTGGGCTCACTAGTTCTTATTCATTTATTCTGTGTAATGCCTTTGACTTCTAGTGTGTATGTGTGTGTATATATATAAAATTAGTGTAATTAAAATATTGGCTTTAGTATCAATCTTCTCCCTCCCTTCTCCAACCAAAATAAAGGTTGGTTTGTTTGTTTTATATAAATACCCAATTTATCTAAAAGACCTTGTTTCTGGCTGAATTTTCAAATTTCCTGACACATCGCAATTATGAACAGAATGTCAGATTTCCTAAAGGATTAGTGGTTAACAGGTCTTCAAAGATATTTACACAGTGTGTGGGAAAAATCCAGTAAGTTTTGTGGCTTTTGTTCCATCTATTCAGCCACATCTTCCAAAATGGCTTCAGAAATTAATGCTTGTGTTTGCTGTTTTTTAAAATGATACTGCAAAGTAATAAAAGTGTGCTTCTAATGAAAAGGGAACATTGTATCAAAGGAGTGCCACTTCTACTGTGTTTTAGTGACTTCTGTAACAAATAATCTTGGTTTACAGTTAGAATAATACTTTTCCTAGTTATCAACCTAGCAAATTTAATCCAGGATGAGCGTCAAGATGGCACCTAACTGATTTATGTAACAATGCTTGTAATCAGAGCTGCCCTATGTATAGGTTGGCACTTTGGGGGCTCTTTGGCGGCCGCCTCAGCTGCCCCCATTCTGAAGAGCAGGAAGAGGTGAGATGGGGGCAGCCCTGGGTCCTGGGCCCCACATCCCCCAGGGACAGCCCTGCTTGTAATACAGAGCCTTCTAGAAACTAGCACTGGTCACTAACACCTGTATAACCCACCTGTCCTCAGATTGCATGCCCTTAGTTACATGTGTGCAAGTGTGTGTTGTCTTCATAGGGGTCACAAGGTATGTTTCTGAGGGCATAATATGAATATAGTGGGTTTCTCTAGATGACCCTAGTAATAAAATTTAGCTAACAATTTAGTCAATTGCCTGCAAGACAGAGAAGGATTTTGTTCACTCTCCCAGAGCCGTGTTGCCTCTGTTAAAAATCTTACTGTTCTCAACAGATATGATTCTGCATACTCAGGGAACCAATTTTCTGAATAAATGTGTACTCTTTTTAAATAGTCACTTCTAGGAATCGTACACCAAGAACCTCATTCAGCCATCCACATTGCTAGACAAGGATTAGGTCAAGGTCAAA
Organism: Apalone spinifera; assembly: GCA_030068395.1. Lineage (NCBI taxonomy): Eukaryota > Metazoa > Chordata > Testudines > Trionychidae > Apalone > Apalone spinifera. The sequence continues at coordinate 102,241,265 of CM057846.1, forward strand.
GATACTAATCTGCCCAAGGCTCAGGAGTGGAAACAGAAGGTTGAAGTATCTGATGAGTTTCTATGATTTTAAATATTTAAACTTTTATTTTTTGCCAGAGCCTTCAAGATGCACAAAAGGTTAGAAATCACTCAAGTTGTCTTCACAGTTAATTTTGATTCCTAGAAATACAAACTGCTCCCTAAATGACACCTCTCATGAGCTTTGTTTGCATATTACAGAATAGTAACAAAGGTTTTTAAACGCTCTCCACTTGGTGAAAGGACAGAGATCTCTAGTTGTCTTTGCTAAGAAACTTCTGAAAGAATGTGTAACATCTCTGGAATATTAAAATGAAGGCAATCATTACGTATTCTTCTGGGATTTAGAAACTAAACTACATGCAGATTAAAAAAGTGTCCTGAAGAGATTTGCTGATGTGAGACCATTTTAAAGTGTTATGTTTTACTATACTTTTATCAAGCCAGGGATAGCAAAGACAGGGTGCAGCACTTAGTTTCTTTCTAATTATTCGTTTAGTCCATTCATGTCTTGGCTTGTTTTGAGGTTTACAGTAATTCTGTTAAAATATCGGCACTGGGCCAAATCATTGAGTCCTTGCATCGAAAACTCCCAACTTCAAACTCCTTTTACTTTAATTGGTTTTTCAAGTAAAAATTGCAGGATTGGGCCAATTGAGACCAAACCAATGTTTGGATCAATGTAGGAAGTGCAGATAATGTTACTGTATATGCTCTTTTTAAAAAAGAAATTTAAAAAAATCCTGTTTAATCACAAAAATTACAAAATACCAGATAAGTACTGCTTACACTCTTCTTAACGGGAAGCTGGTAGTGGAGGAGGAGATTCCCATTAGCAAGAGTTTCCTTGTCTAATAGAATTACATAAAAATTGCAATGAAGTATTTATTTTCCAGCAGTAGTGTTACTAATTTTAATAGACTTCTTCCAACTGTGCCCCAAAGACAGAACGCAGTGCCAAGCAGGTGGTGGAGAGGAGGAAGGCTGGCCAAAATACAAGAATTTTGTTTTGTGACAAATTTTTAAGATTTCTGATTTTATTTTTGTGATGATTCAGAATAAGAACGAGACCTTTCAAATTTTTTCACCAAATGCAATAGTGGGACATGCAACTGTCTAATGAGTAGGGCACTTGCCTGTGATTGAGGAGACCTTGGTTCCATTCCTTTGCCTGAATTAGGTACAATGTAATTTTTTTAAATCTGGGGTTCCCATAGCCCAAGTGAGGGCTAACAGCCAGGCTGTTGACAATTCTGAGGTGATTTGGTTCCTTTTTTTCCTCCTCACATGCATACAATATCCTGGATATGAAGAAAATTTCATTACAGTTGACATTTTTCCACAAAATATTTCACTTTTGACAGAAAATTTTTAGTCAAAAGCATTTTAACCATCTCTGTAGAGGCATCCCTTGAATATAAGTCTTCTCCTGTCAAATATGGAGTATTATTATTTGTTGTTTGGTTGTGGCTTGCTTCATTTTGTTGTCTGTGTGATATAATTCCTGATATGTCACAGAAATAAAAAACCTGAGGTGAAATTCTGGTCCCAGAGGAGTCCCTGGAAGTTTTTCCATTGACTTCAGTGGGCTGATTATTTCACACTGATCTCTTCCCCAAAGAGTTCAAAGTTTAAGTATTCTTTATACCTTTTCTCATATTAAATTATATGTTACTCCACAAATAGCCTTATTGAAGTCAACAGGGGACATCTGTGATAAAAAGTAACATCCAGACTTTAGGTTGAGTGTCAGGAACTAGCCTAAAATTAGACATTGCAAGCACAGGAGACAGTAACAATAGAAAAAGATAAGAGATAAGGAAAGGAAACACAATATTTACAACAAATAAAAGATAACAAGGCAAATTATGAACCCCTTTATTGCTGTTTAGACAGCTCATATGAGTAGTCCCAGACAAGTAAATGGGACTAATTGCAGTGGTTTATAACATACTGAATATGAAGCTCCTAAATCCTATTTGGTGATTTTTATGTATCGATACATCATAATTTTATTTGTTTTTACTTGACATAAGGTAGAGCGAGTAAAGAAGGGGAGTGGGGAGAGCTGAGGGGAAGAGGGAGTAAAGGGAATCATGGTAGAAGAAAAAGATGAAGTATTTATTTTTAAAGAAAAAAAAAGCCCTTGAAAATATTTCCAATAAAAATAATAAATTAACTGGGGCTGCTTGAATTGTGATGACGGTACATTTCTAATGTGCTTCTCTCTATAGTATCAGTTTGCGCTACCAGATTTAGTACAGTTTGAACTTCTCTAGCCTGGCACCCTTGGATCAGTACATAACCAGAGAATTTGCTGAACCTCGGAAGGTCAATATTGCTAGCAGCATTTCCAACTCTTCTACTGGTTACTAGGCTATTAAAAGACATTTAGGGGTAAATTGTAGTTAAATAATAGCAAGGAACACTGAGAGCCAGGACTAGTGGCTGTAAACAAACTTTTACTAGGCCACACCCATCAGTGGATATCTGCTAACTAAAATCATGACTGAACACAGATGTTGCCAGACCAGAGAATTGCTGGACTAGAGAGGTTCAATAAGTTACTGCATCCTCTAAAAGGGTGAACTTTTCAATCCTTACTATGTCAAAGTGGTGATTTTCATGTAAACAGATCCTAATGGTTGGCTCTCAGGGCTTCAATTCTGCAGTTCATCTGGATAGGGGTGAAGGTCCAGCCACATGGATCCAATTTCGGGATCTGGGCCCAGGGCAGTATTTTTCAGGACAATTCATGATATACTTAACTGAGTATTCTGTCATTTAAAATGTTAACGATGGGTAATACATCATATATTTTGAAAACAGGTTTTTCACCTACCTTGTAGAAGGCAAACCAAAACTTTAAAGAAATGCACAAGACAAATAAGTGCACCAATTTAGGAGGGGTCTTTTTACAGTTGTATAAAGAAAGAATATGTAACATAACCTAAAAGATGGCACATCTGCTTTTAAAAGTGTCCAGTTCAATCTTTCATCACATTATCAACAGACACAAATTTCTAGTCTTTCACCATTTTAGGACACATTGATTGTAAATTTTTGGGGCAGGTTTCATCTTTCATTAAATTGTGCAAAATGTTTGCAGAATGAAGCATTGTCAGAAGATAAATAACGATGTAAGGCCATATGTTCATGATTCCAAATCTTTACATGAAGACAGCAAATGTGAATAGGAATTGCCAAGTGAGGCCCCTGATGTTTCAACAAGTTGTCCATGTATATTTGCGTGCACACAAATATATATTGATTTTCATATGTTCATGCAATTTTGAAAATTTCCACCTGCACATGGATAGATTGCTGCTTATGTAGATATACCATACAAAACATAGACAGTAAAACTCCAGTTGTCCGGCATCCAGTGGTCTGGCACTCCTAATAGTCCAGCACCACCTGGAACCCGGAAGTGCTCCGGGCAGCTGGACAATTGGAGCTGCTCTGCCCTGGGCTTCCCCGAGTCAGCCGCTG
>CM057846.1:102244876-102262137 GCA_030068395.1 Apalone spinifera
CATTATCGGAAGTTCACTGTAGCTTGAAACCTTAAGGTTATAAAGTCAAGTACTCAAAATTTAGGCAGTGTCAGAATTAAGGAAGCTTGTGCAACTTTATTTCCATCCACTTGTATCTATGAATTATTATATAGTCAGGTACTTCCTCCACAGCTTTCATTGTTGGGGCACCACTCTGAGAAGTGAGGGCAGGAAAGGCATTCTCCTGGGTATTTTACCTGGTTTGAGTAGTTTCCAAACAAATGTATCTGCCCTGAGATACTTGTAAGCTCAGGGAGGAGAAAAACTCACCTTCTGCAGTCCTTTGCAGGTGTCTACAGGGAGAGATTCCTTCCTCCTCACCTCATTCAAGGGTTCCTTGAGGCCCAAAGGAAAACCAATGGCACACTGAAACACAAAATTTAGTTATGATTGGCTGGTGAGAAGCGGCGAAGACCCTGGCATCTCACCTACAAGAAACCCTTGGAAAGTACAGTTTGGCCAGTCATTTTTCCTGTTTTGGTACATCTAGGAAGAGGCAAGGAATATAGATGAACTGAATAAGGGGAGGAAATTAATTGAATAGACTCGTTGACCAGCTGTCTTCATAGCAAACTGGAGAACAATGTGGCCTTCAGTGGCTGTGATGCAGCCAACATACTGTAGTAGTGTATAAAGTGCTTCATTTTTTCAGTTTAAAAGACTTTCATTTCCTTATCAGATCAAAGCGAAGCATCTGCGTATTTTAGTTGTGGTGCATCATGTGTCTGGCTCCCCTCTGGCTCTCACTAATCCCTCGGATTATCAAAGCTCTCTAAAGATGCTCTTGAAAACCCTGTGAAAATAGGACTTCACGTGGGTGTGTGAGAAGCGGGGGATGGGGGAAATAATAAGGTTGTCTGCATCTATAGAATCTAGATCATCCTGGCATGTCATTCAGCAACGAGATGCTGAAAATTCCATTTTTCTAGCAATTGCTTATAGACTATATTCTCTTCCAGGGAGAACAAAGCTCCATTTTATTCATTTGTGTCTGTTTAGTGACAATGGCTGTTTTGTATTGAAGGATTTACGCTGAATCTCCTCTCATCCTCTATCTTTGAAAAAATATTTTTCTTTAATGATGTGCTATACTTAAGTTTTGTAACTGCTATAGCATTTGAAGTTTCCAGTGATCTAAATCAGTCTCTTATAGGGTATAGGCCAGATTGTGGCTGGCCCTGGCACAAGTTAAAGGAGGGAGGCAGTGAAAGTAGCCTTCCCTCCATTGCAGATCCATAAAGAGATCTTTCTTTACTGAGCATACATGTGCTCCCTGTCAGCCCCCTTTGGAAAGCAAGTCCATTCTAGAAGACTTCTGCAGCTGTGCTACCTAAACACTGTGGTTGGTTCATTTTAAATGAGTGTAGCTCCTCAACAAAGCAACATGATGGTCCATGCATTGAAAATACATTTGATGATACGTGACAGTTAATTTGAATAAGAAATGTGCCTTGTTTTTTCTGATTAAAGTAAATCTCCGGTGATTTCAACAGTTTTTGTGTAAAACGGAGACTTTTATAAACACTTTCTGACAAACTTTAATTTTCCAAATAAACTGGGAGGGGGAATAAAAAATGACTGTTTCATTTTTTTCATCCAATATTTAAGCCATTTATTTTATTTTAAGAATCAATATGAAAAACACTAAATGTTCTGTCTACTCAGATTAAAATAGAAGATTTCCACAGCATACCTATGATGGTACAGGAATACCTAATCTAAAAGTTAAATGTACTAATTAAGTAACATTTCATTTGTAGATTGCTCTATATACTGCATATTTTAAAACATTTGTTATGCAAATAGGGGCTACATAGCATGAGATTTTCCTCTAGATTACAAATTGGAGCAAAGGCAGATTTCTAGAATGAGGTTCTGGGGTAGAGCTAACTTTACAACAACTGCTGTTCAATTCCAGCAGCATACACGGGAAGCCACTTAACTGAAAGTCATGAGAGAGGAGCAGGAGCAGTTCAGAGCAGAGAAAGTATTGAAAATCCACCTGTATATCGAAGCCCATCTGCAGCAGCCCAGACTGTACCTGTTCTGTGAATAAACAGAGGACTTCAATATGCACTGCTGTCAATCTGGCACCTTTCATGAGCACTAAATCCACTTCAGAGGAAAAGAACTAATGAAAACAGAAGGCAAAGCCTTTAATACTTAAAGGAGACAATAAGTTCATGCCAAGAAAGCAGCTTTTCATCTTTCTCAGTTCTGTCTGCTGCTAGTTCAGGGGAAAAAATTATCCTCAAGGTCACAGACACTGAAAACCAAACATCAGCAACACTGAAAATCTTGACACCTTCAACAGTTTATAATTTTTTCTTTCTTTTTGCTAATTTTTCTTTAAAGATTGAGTGTCCGATGTTGACATAAATCTAGGAGAACTGACCCGTAAAGTAATTAGAAGAGGAATTTGCCCTTTCCTCCACCCTCTCATCTCAAAGCCAGATCAGATGAAAGGCAAACTCTGTTTACTTCCTGATCTGTCTAATTTCTGTAACAAGGACCATCCCCAACTTCATCTTCATGCAGCTGCTAGAAGTGAAACCCAAGAGGCTGCCCCAGGCACTGCAGCACCTTCTCAAAATGGTTCGACCTTAATGGATTAGTTTCCCCCTGTGCAGGTGGCAATTTAACAAGAGAAGACCAAACTTTTTACACTTATGAGACCCCTGGTGAATGGCATCAAATATCAGAAGAGTGAAGCAGAGCAAAAAGGGTAGGAAGTCTTCCATTTTAATCTCCTCCTACCTTGACTCCCTCTACGCACATCATATTTAGAAAGAAAATAGGTCATAATTTTCAAACCTGGACACCTAAAATGAAAGGCAAAAGTGGTCTGATTTTCAGAACTGTTAACTCATCACAAATCCCACTGACGTTAATGAGGAATACTGGGGTTTTGAAAATCTGGCCACTTCTATTTGAATACTTGAAAAAGATTTAGGAGTATATCTTTAGGAAATCATGTCTGAAAATTTTGGCCATATCCAATATCACTTTTTTTAAAGCAGTAATGAAAAAAGTCTTTTCGGCTTTTAAAATCAGTAATTCTTGCAAGCAAACAATAATTTAGAACTCCAGAACCAAGTGCAGGTTTGGTAGGTGCATTTAATTTGTAGAAAAGAAATAAAACAAAGCTGCTACCTTATGCAGAGAGAAAGTTTTCACAGTTAAACACAGTGTCCTTAGCAACGGTATCTTTATACTATATTTATGGATTGTTTGTATACGGATTTATTAAAATAATCCAAGCCCAAAATTCTCAAATTTAGATGTCTAAAATCAGTTTGCTGAGTACTATACAAAAACATTCTGTACTTAGGCCATCTAAATAAGTGGCCTGATTTTTCAAAGATTTTTGAGCTCTAGTAGCTGCCACTGCAGTGTCTCACAAGATCAGGCCCTGTGTGTTTTGAAAGTTTGTTGCTTTAGACACCCACTAGTTGGATGTGTCTTAAAATTTTCCATTAAAAAATATATGAGATCAGTTTGAGTGAAGTAGAGACATGCAACCCAAAGAGACAACATCAGCAGATTTGAGAAAAATCAGTTAAAACTTTACATAAAAATATCCTGGCTATTAGAAAGGACAACCAGGCCTGCTATAGTTAAAGCCTGAATGTGTTTCTTTTTAAAAGCTTCAGAGGGGTAGCCGAGTTAGTCTGAAACTGGGAAAAAAACCAAAAACGTATAGTCTTGTAGTGCCTTAGAGACTAACAAAACATGTAGATGGTGTCATGAGCTTCCGTGGCACAACCCACTAAGCTCATGATACCATCTCCATGTTTTGTTGGTCTCTAAGGTGCTACAAGGCTATTTGTTGTTTTTTAAGTTTTTCTTTTTAAAGTTTGGCTCTTCTAAATCCTCTAAAATCTCCATGGTTTCTTGATTGCCTTGAAATTTGGTGTGCCTCAAAAGAACATGGACTATTGTTCCTTACATCTACGTTTATCGATACTTCAAATATACAACTGATATTATTGATGATGTACTTATTTTATACATGCTGCTGTAACAGTTTGTTCCACTTTAAAATGTGCACATATTCTACAAATAAAGCCCCTTTGACAAAGGGCTCACTCTGCATCAAAGTGCTTATGCTCTAAAGTACTAACTTCCTGTACCCAAGCCTCCCTGGGCACCTGCAGCCACCCTGATGTCATCATCATTACAGAAAATAACATCCCTAAAAAAACATCCTTCATGGGAACATTGATCAAAATTGAGTATTAGTCCTCTTGGAACTAAACTTTTCTGAACAAGCTAGTTCTTAATCATCCCATCAGTGGCAAGATGCACTGCTATACCAAATTCATGAAAATAAAAAACATGGTTCCACATTTCAGCACTGCATATTATAGCCATCTTTTAATAGACTCTGAACAGAAATTTTGTCCTTAGTGAGGCATCATGGATAATCAAGTAGATCTGTGCTATGTTGTAGATGCATCACAATAATATATGTACAATATTCTTGTACAGTGCATTTATCAGGTTTCATTGAGAATGAAATTCTCAGTCCATGCATACTGGAGTGTCTTTGATTCCATGTTTGGGGAATCCATGACATCAAACAGGAATTCATTCTTAGGGTGAACATTGAACACAATTAAAAACTGGCTCTTTCCCCTGCTTCTCCCACACTATGTAGTAAAGCTACTCCACAGTATAGAACCGCACCACATTTTTTGAAAAAACTAACTTCATCTCCCCCCAACAAAACAGAAGCTCATAGTATCTTTTCTTTGAGGTCAGCCTGCCTAATTTACATAGAAACAATTGTGTTCATGAAAACTATTCATTTTAGACACCAAAAGAGTGTAATAGACTATCTTAACAAAGAGCTAGATCCTTATTTACCTTGAATACGACCTTATCCCAGGAACAGTCTGACTGAAATTATCCTGCTCAAGAGATAAGAGTATGAGACTCTGGCCCTTGGGAATCAATTTTTGCACACATTGTATCTGTGAAACTGGGTATATACTACTAATTTGAAAAACTGAGAAGTAGCATCAAACTTAATTTCTACCAGTTCACTGATCTATCTATTTTATATCCTTCAAAATGTAAAGAATGCCAGGTTTGAATGTCCTACAATTTTGGAGGTACCAAATTCCTAAAGAGTTGGAGGATGGTTTGGACAAATATGACTGATTTAAGCAAAGTGTTAAAATTAGAGACATGCAGCTAGCTAAAACAGGTATATCTTGAGTCATTGCAGTGAATGTAAATTACATTTAGACTATGTTCTTTCACACATCCTTCTGCTAAATCAGAAATCAAAATTTATAATCTAGCAAGAAGGATTCAGGGAAACCAAGAAGATTTATAACACACTCTAGAGATTTGTGGGCTACAGTCTAATTGATGGATTGCATTCTTCCATATACTCTATGCAGTTTTTTATTAATAACAGATTATAATATTGACTTTTCTTTATATTAACTTTTAGTATTAATGTTTATTTAATAATTAAAGGATAATTTAATACAGTATAAATTAAAATTATTCTTCATTTTGCCTGTTTGGGAAATTCAAGAGTACAAAGGAGAAAAAAACCATGGAAAAACTACTCTCAAAAATTATATTGCAGCACTAGTTAGTGAGATTTTGGAGAGACAACAATCTTCCTATAAATAAGAGCCCAGTTCTGCAAACACTTGCTGCTGGAGAATAGCTCCATTCAATTAAATAAGGGTGAGCCTAAACTGCACCCTAAGCTCGAAATAAGATATGCAATTTGCGCTATGCAAATTGCGTATCTTATTTCAATTCTATTTTGACAGCGCTTATTTTGAAATTTGGCATGTCTACACAATGCCATATTTCAAAATAATGCATGTTAAATGTAACTCAAAAATGTATCCATCAGATTTAAATAATGAAAGCGGTACATTTCAGAAGACACATATTAGCCAAACTGAAATACCAACTCTCAACCAATATCTCTAATTAAGCAACAGGTATAGAGCATCCAATAATACAGTAAAGCTATTCTGGCATCACCAGTTAATAGTGTTCATATTGCCCTTTTACGGTGGATTTTGTTAGCTCTAGTGCCAATATAATTTCAGTATGGCATATAATTTTGCTTCAAGAAAGAAATGATAATTCCATATGGATTCCAGAGGCTACGTTTTTCTTTTCTTTTCTTTTCTTTTCTGTCTAATTGTCCTGCTGTACATGAACAGTATGGGAATGGGTCCCTCAGTGCAAGTGAGTACTTGCAGCTATTACAAGATCTAATTATTAGGGTGCATGTCTACTGAAATATTTGTTTTTCTCAGTAACCATTGGAGACAATTGACATTTTCAGTTCAGACTGCTTCCTATCCAAAAGATAATACCTAGGTTTAGCTGGATTTTAAGTTAGAAAACAGGAAAGGAGTGTCAAAGAGCAATGAATTTTTTAAAAAACCACTTTTCATCTTTCCTACCCAACAATTGTGCAAGAATGTAACATCAAAGAAATTTAGGAGAAAGATGAGGAAAGTGTAGCAGAAAAGAAAAAAAACAACTTAGTCTTTTTAAACCTCAAATCAGACGGTGCAAACTTGTCATTGGCATACAGGTTTGTTACTGAAATGGCTCAACTAGTTGAATAAAATTATCTGTTGTGTGATCAGTAGTGATCTATACCCAGTGACCTGGCAAGCTATGACATGATTCTAGAAGCATTTCACCATGTCCTATATATATTTGCGCAAATCTACGCTGCAAGATCAGGTCAATGTAAGCTATGCAATTTGAGTAATGTTAATAGCATAACTCAAATTGAGGTAGCTTAGATCTGTTTACAATGGGGTCCACACCGCAGAGAGTTGATTAGGAGGATGATCGGAGAGTGATTTATTGGGTCTTTACTAGACTCTTTAAATTGAGTACCAGTGGATTGATCCTTTCAGGGGTGATCCACCCAGTATTAGAGACAAGCATTTAGGCTATGTCTATACAGAAGCGTTATTTTGACATAATGTCGAAATAATGTTTAGCTGGAGGACTGCTTACTCTGACTCCCGTAACCCTCATTTTCCGAGGAGTAAGGGACATCAGGGGAAGAGTGATCTAGCTCGAAATAACTGCTGTGTAGACAGTGCCAAAAGTCTAAATGAACTATTTTGACTTAAGATATACAATTAGTGTAGCTCAAGTTTCAAAGCTTATTTTGAGTTTATCCCTGCTGTATAGACATGCCCTTAGACATGTCGTGAAAGACATAACTAATATTTCAAACACAACATAAGTTTTCAATTACAATATTTCAAGCACACCATTATTATGATCCTACTATTTTATAAAAAAAAATCTATTATGAAAAGGAGAAGAGATAGAACTTTGTATTTTTTTTATCCAGAATCACTGAGAACATTGTGGATTTTGTCTGATATATAAGAAATACATAAAATGTGAGTCTGTGGGAAAAAATAAATTTGAGACAGAAATTGCTAAAATAGCAGGAGCATTCTCAAAAAATGCTTTTTAATCATCTTGCACAAGTGATTGTGACACAAGCTATTGTTTGGCACTCCATTTAGGCTACATTTAATTCACACACCTGCCCTGTCAGACTTAGTAATGTAAGATTACAGTGATAAAATCAAATCAATCTGCTAATGCTAAAGAACATGATCCAAAGCATATTGAAGTAAATGGAAAATCTTACATTGATTTCACTGGGCATTGGGGCAGGGTCTAAATGAACTATTGATTAAAAATACCCAGAGATGTTTTGCCAAACACTATATTTACAGTCTGACAAATAAATTCTTCCAAACTTGAAAACAACAAAAAAAATTATGTCCTGAAATTTAAAAGTACTAAGTTCTTTACCTGGCCCAAGCATATATATTAATTGCCCAGATGCTCATCCCATATAAATCAGCATAATCCCACTGATTTCAGTGGAGCTGCATCAGTTTACAACAGCTGATGATAGGTATAGCTACAAAATTAACACAGATAAAACAGGGTTTTTTTAATGTGCATAAACGAGGCTTCAACATTTTCTGGTTAAAATATTTTTAAAAAAATCTCAGGTCATGTATGTTTTGTTTAGTGCACTTAGTATGATGAACTCCTGACAAATGTTTTAATTTTTCTTGTGGCCAATTTCCAGATCAGTTATTTACTTTCTTTCTACCTCTGCAGGTTCAATTGGCTATAGAATTCTGCTTCACTTCCTGTCTTGAACTGTTTGTGTAATGGTGCCATGCTCTATTAAACAGCTGCTGCATTTGTTCTCAGACTACTCCAGGGATAGATAAAGTGATAACTGTGTGTGTGTTTGTTTTCAGTGTTTGCTACTGCAAAGGGCTGGGTATCTTTTGGAAGGTGCTTAGCATCCTCTTCTTAAAACACTAGGGATTAGATACACAAAGGGTTTAGATGTCTAACTGCCACATTAGGCACATAAATCCAAGATTTATGTTCTCAAAGCCCCTGCTCAGCTGCTACCTAAATTCCCTAGGTTCCTAAGTTTCCTCCAGTAATGTCTTGGTATTCAAATTTCTACCACTGTGCATGCACGCAGCCACCTCAGTCCTGATACTGCTGAGCTTCAAAGTATCTGAGCTCTTCCTGATTTCTCAAATTAAGCATTCCCAAAACTGTGCTACCTGCAGGGCCAGATTCCGTAAGCATGTTCAGAGGTCAGAAATAAGCTCAAGGAGCTCCAGTCTGTGATGGGACATTGTGGTATGGGAGTGAGTGAGGTTCTGCTGGGAGCACAGATTCTAGAAGCTCAGGAATGAGGAGCCTGGGATTCAGGAGGGGCTCTGGTTGTGACTGAGAAGTTTGGAGTGCAGGAGAAGTCTTGGGCCTCAGGCCTGAGGTTGGAGCATAGGAGGGGGTTAGGGATTCAGGCTCCTGGAGGGAGCTGGGGAGAGGCTCAGTGCTGGGGTAGGGTGTTGGGGCATGACAGGAGGGCTCCTGGTGATACAACACTTACCCTGGACAGCTCCTGGAAGTGGCCAGCATGTCCCTGTGGCCTTAGGTGTAGTGACAGTTAAGTGGCACCACATGGAACCCTTTTCTGCAGACACCACTTTTGTAGCTCAAATTGGCCAGGAACCGCATCCAATGGGAGCTGCAGAGCCAGCAATCAGGGTGGGGGCAGTGCACAGAGCCCCTATGGTCACCCCCTGTGCCTAGGAGCTCGACATGTCAGCTACTTCTGGGAACCATGTAGAACCAGGGCAGGTAGGGAGACTTCATTAGCCCTGCTGTGCTGCTGGCTGGTCTCTTAACAACCTATTAAAATCTCTTGGATTGTTTTTAATAGTCACCTGGAGATTGATGCAGATTCTGGTAAACTCCCAGTCAATCCAGGAAGATAGGTAACCTACTCAGCCTCTTTTGGATTGCTACAAATCATTATTCCCACGCTATTTTTATCTGCCTTCTCAAGGAGAGAAAGTACAGTGCAGTATGTCAATTTCTCGTCAATTCTTCATCTGTGCTGTGTAGCTTAAAGGTTTCAGGGACATTTTTAAAGCTGCTTAGTTGATCTGTACATGGAAGCTTAAATAAATGCTATTTGCATTAGAACACGCATGATTGCTATTTCTTATTCACTGCAATTGAAAGAGTGATTGCAGCTTGGATAGGCTTATGCCCACGCTATCTTTAAGCTAACTAGCATGCTAAAAATAGCAATGAAGATAACAGTAGTACAGGTTGTACACACCTACCCCGGCAGAGCTGATTCTAGAGAGAGGGCAACAAGGAGCTCTCCCTTGGGCTCCAACTTCTGGAGGGGTCTCTGAGCTTTTTCTTGTTGTGGGTTAATTGCTCAGCCAGTATGGGAAACACTAGACATTCTGTCTGCCTTGGGCAGCAAAACTTCTCGAGTCACTCTGTCCTGTGCCCCAGGACCCATGTATGTAGTTGGCTTGCTAGTCTGGATTGCTATTTCTTAACTGCTATTTTTATCATGCTAGTTAGATTAAAACTAATGCACGGGAGCCTACTCAAGCTGTAAATCACACCTTTGACTGCAGTGTCAACATATCCTCACCTCCATTCCTCATCTGTAAAATGGGACGAACAGCGCTCCCTGCCCTTGCAGATATTTTGTGAAAATAAATTCATTGCCATCCGTGAGGTCCTGTTTGTTGTAGTGATGGGAGCCATATAAAGCCCAGATGAAACACAAAGATAAGGCAAATGCTAAATACCCAGAAAAAGGTATCAATTTACATCTTTTGCTGTTGTTATTAAAGGTCCTATAAAAGTAAAAGGTGTTATTATATTTAATTAACAATTTAGACTTCAGGCACTATGGCCCAAATCCAGCTTCCACCTCCATAGGCACAGGGGTGTATCTACTCTGTGAATACTCCCATTGCAGCTGATTATCCCACATCAAAGGATCCACTCCTATACATCTTCTCTTGTCCTCTCCTCTTAGTAGGATGTGAAAGAAGACAGTGTCTTAACGTCTGCCCCCACACACACACTTTATGAAAATTGGCTTATGACTATCAATATGCATATTTCAAAGATGCTTTCTGAAAAATGGGGTCATGTAACCTGTCATTCAAGAGCCTGTGATCCCCTGAATGGGATAGCCTATATTTGTGCATGTATCTTTCTTGTATATGACATTAGAAGTATTAAGTGGGAACCTATATTATTAATCCAGGTATTCTAGTAAAAGCCATTAATGATACTTTAGGAACTTAATGGCTTGGTGATCAAGTCAACAACCTGTGAAAGGTTTTGTTTTTCCTGTAAGCCCAAACTGTGGTTGGTCAAGGTCCTACAAAGTCATGTGACCAGACCACCTGATGCTGGAACCCATATTGGATCTGGTACTTTTCCACTCAAAGTGAGAATAATTTCAACTGAACACAAGGAGTTCCCTGCCTTAGGCAAAAGGAATATAAAGGGGGGAGCCAATAAGGAGTGGTCAAATGCCAGGAGACCTCCCCCATCCAACTGACTACCTAAGATACCTGCTAGAAACGCCTAAGACTGAACAAGGGCAGGAATGGGCCTAACTAGGAGGCTGCTTAGCTTGTGGAGGAGATCATTAGAATGACTGTTAGGATAAGAATTTGCATGTAACAAGTGCATTATTCTTATTTCTTAGCGCATTAGAATTAGCTGGGGTGTTTTGCTTATTTTGGCTTAGTAACTTACTTTGATCTGTTTTCACTTGCAACCACTTAAAGCCTACTTTCTATACTTAATAAAAACTTAATAATAACATTTTTATTATTAAGTCCAGTGTTAATAACTGTTAACTGAGGGGGCAGCAACCACTTTTCATATAACTCTTTCATGAATAAAAAGGGTGAATGTATAGGCTTTTCTGTGTAAAACTTGTACAGGGTAAGATGGATTTATTTGGGATTTTGGTCCTTTTTGAGGGATGGGTTCTTGGATGCTTTCAACAGCCTTATAGCCGTGTTCTTCCAGAGCTGAACTGGTTCAGTGTCTGTGTTGCTCTGCTGGGGGGTGACCCTAATTCTTGATTGGGGGAGACCAGAGCTTCTACCCCAACAGTACAGGGCAGTGGAGTGTTCCAGAGGACTAACTTCATTTACATGCCCAAATCCTATAGGCAGGCATCTAGTTAACCAGTTTGCATATATAATATGATATTTATCTTTTCAGATGCAGAAGGTTGGTTGACCTGGTTATTTATGAAAAATAGGGTAATCAACAAGTTAAAAGCAGAAATTATACTTGTAGTTTTAAGGCTGAAGGCCATTTTAAAAAGCTGACCTCTTTTTCAAGCAAACTCACCTTCATTTCAATCTAGGAGCGAAGGAACAGAATTTGTATTTAATTGTCCCAAATACAATCTTTAAATAGCTAAAAGGGAGTGCAGTTTCTACACTGAGTGTTGTGCGGTACTGTGCAAGGAAGCACTGAGCTTTTTTAATCTGCAAACAATAGGAAAAAACTTCTTTGACAACGAGACATTCCCCATGGCTTGAGATAGACAAAGGGTACTAGCGTTATTTCAAAATAACTTAGTCTGCGTCTATGCAGCAGGCAGTTATTTCAAAATAATGTTGAAATACTGTCAAGCTAGAGGATTTCTTACTCAGACTCCTGTAACCCTCATTGTACGAGGAGTAAGGGAAGTCGGAGGAAGAGTACTCTATTTTGAAATAAGTGCTGTGTAGACACTCCCAATTTCGAAATAAGCTATTTCGAAATAAGCTACACAAATGACGTAGTTCAAATTGCGTAGTTTATTTCGAGTTAAGCCCTGCTGTGTAGACGCACCCGACGATGCAGCACTGATCTCTTGACATCTTGGCACTAGAAAAGACAAATGTGGAAAATAATTGTGTACCCACTTTAAATATTGTAAATATAGTTCTTTTCAGACAGAACCAGCTGTGAGATCAAATTTAGGGTGATATTTTAGAAGGTTGTTCTGTCCTAATCCTACTCATGGGGGAATTCTGTGCCTCTGCACATGCACAGAATTTATGTCCCCCACAGATTTGTTTGTTTCCCTGTAGAAAAAAATGACTTTCTGATGGGTAAGAAAAGGGAAGCCACAAGAGTAGTCATATGACCCTCTTCAGCAGTATGTTTTGTGTGGTCAGGACAGCTGGCAGAGAGGTAAGTCACTATGGGGCAGCAATGGGATCTGTAGAAGACTTAGCTAGCCACCTCCAGACACCTTCCAAGTTCTATCCTTCCCACATTCAGAGTCTACCGCCCACTGACCCACAACCATCTTCATCTGGACCCCCTGCAGAGTCCTATTTCTACTACAGAACCTCCCAATAAGTGCCTGTGCATTCAGGACCCCCACACAGACACCTGCCCCCACCTCCACTGTATTGTCCAAACCCAGCTTGCCCCAAAACAAACCCTCTCTAGCCACACCTGGATCCACCCACATCTTGCCTCTCCACAGTTGGATCCTGCCTTGCTGAGCCTCCCTGCCCACACTTGGTGCATCTGGTATAGAGAGGCAAGCCCCTGAGTTGTTTTGGAGGCAGGCCTGGTCCTTGTGCTGTGTCAGGTTGGGGGCAACCTCACTGCTGAAGCTGTGTCCAGGGGAGGAGCTGCACAGTGATCTCCTACCTCTGTGCAGCCAGCGGCCTGGGCTCCCCAATGCCATCATGCAGAATTTTTTTTTTTTTTGGCATAGCATGCCCTAAGGAGTACTACATTCAGTAATGCCTAGGCAAGAACCAGGGTCTAATTTTCCATTTTTACTGAAACCATGCAGGGCTCATATTGACATTCAGACATTAGACTGTTCTTTGCACCTATAGGTCAAGTAAGCTTTGCCTACACTGCCAAGTGCAGTGGTATGGTCATGGCACCAGTGCTCAGAGAAAGCTCTTCCAACACTGTAGGTAACAACCACCTCCATGGGAAGAGTAGCTAACAGCTCTGTGAGCCTATTTACACTGGCAATTTACAGTATTGTAACTTTCTGCTCTCAGAGTATGTTTTTCACACCCTTGAGCGAGAAAGTTACAGTTCAGCAAAGTGAGAGTGTAGATAAGCTTGTAGTTTGGCAGCTAAGTGCTAATGTGTATTTACAATTGATTGTGTCCACAGATCAGGCGATTAGACCTTTAGGCTATGGTTTCCATGGTGATAGGAGATTTGTGTATGCAGTTCTTATTAATTGTAATAATGGACAGAGGGCAAGCAAATCTTCTAGGCAACTTTAAAAATATTAGCTCGAAGTTGTAGCATCTGCACCCCACAACTAATGCTGCCTAAAAACTGCACTGGAAATGAAGCATGGCCACAGAATGGAAGATTGCCCTTTGGAAAAAGCAGCACTAAAAAAGATGACCCTACCAGGTTGGTCAGAAAAGGGTGTAAGTGCTGCCAGCCACAGCCTCAGGAGGATGAAATGAGAGAGTGAATTTCAGAGAGAAAATCTGAAACAAAAGGGGCAACACAGTCCCTCATCTCTTTTTTCACATAGGCTGAGGATGCCAGTCTGTTCCATAGAAACAGAAGGCTTCTGGGAATAGATTTTGGGGAGTTTATCCTGTGTTTCTCTTCTCTGTAACAAAACTTTCTGATAGCATGAATGACACATTATCAATGAGTTCTGCTGATGTGATTTCTGTACAGTCCATTTTTATTTCCTGTTTCCTATCCTGCATGATCTGGATCTTATAAATAGTGTTAGTACATGCAATAATTATAATTCTCCTTGACTGCATCATATTTAAAGGTGTAAGCCTCTCAATCCATCTCCTTGAAACAGATTGCCCAGGAGAGAACCTGTACAATACAGCTGGAGATGCTCTGATCCTATTAACTGACTAGAGAGGAGAATATTTGAATCAGACTCCAGAGCAAAGCAAAACCCTTATCTCATTAAAAGGAAAGCTGACGAGACTGTACCACCAGGGTGTGAATGTGGGTATCCCTTGGAACATCTGCTTGAGTCAGATGAGTGAGTGCTGAATGGAAGTGATATTGAGGCATTTGGGTGAGGTCTCTGTGACAATATCTGTTTGTGTGTATGCAGGTATGCCTCCCAGTCTGACAATTTCTTAAAGTGCCATGTGGGAGAAGCAACCCAGGGAGGCACCAAACGAAAATAAGAGTGCTGACCAATTAAAATGAAGTGGGATTAATTAATTAATCTGTCTATTTACCACTGGAGACTCTATAAGCAAAAGCTTTTGGGGTTATTATTTTATAGGAACTTTAGTTCCTTCATTTGGAAGGTTTTATTTTCTGGGATTTTTTTTTTATGTCTTTGTAGAATTATCAAGGCCCCCATTTTGTATTTTTCTGGCTGACTGCTTTCAGTACAAACACGGTTTGGTATCAGGCAGCAGTCAGTGTCTCCAGGACCTGAGTATCTTAATAATGAGGTGTTTTATTACCTTTCCCAGGTAATTTGGGAGTACCAGATGGGGATGAGGTGTGTCTGCCCATTATCAGCCCAGTCCTCCCATTCTCCCAGCTTGGAGCCCGTGGTTTGGAGGAGGGGGTGAGTAGTTCTGCTAAGGCAGCTGACCCCTTCTCTTCTGTATAGAAGGGCGGTATTCCCTGTGCAGAGGCTTACCCTCTGTGTGTGTGCTAGGAAGGGCAATCCAGGCCAGTGATAGCCATGCCCATATCTTTTGTGCTGTTGAAAGAGACTGCTCTGCAAAGTGTACTATTGGCTTTTGTTTCTTCTTCGAGGATGCCAAATGCAAACTTTTTCCTGCCTCTGTCCCTCCCCTTTCCCATCACTAGCTTCCACCCAGCCGGGCTCCATAGCATGTTCTCTGATGGTGACACTCTGACACTCATGCTGTTGAACCCTACTGGAGAATGGAAATGCTCAGAAAGAGAAAAATAAACAGCTCCCCTCACCCCCACAAAAAAAAAAAAAAAAAAACCCGAAAACCTTCCCAGACTGACATATTGTAAACTAAAACGGATGAAAATTTGAAACGTAAGTTGATCAACACTGGTGTGGTGTGCATAAAATATTGTATGAAACAAATGCTTTGAATTAAGACACATTGGAAAGCTTAGGGCTGATTAATAGCTACTACACTCAGACTTCTGAGATACTTTTTTTTTTTTTTTTTTGCTGGGGGCCAGGATGGAATTGCAAACATATTCATTAGCAATAATGTGCTTGTTTGTCATTGAACCACCAAGTAAGCATGAACACACACCAAGAAATACTTAGAGATACTTTGTTGCGAGGAAATCAAAGCATGGTCGCCACAGTTGGCCACTGAATTAATTGGCGTTTGTCTAGATGAAGTAAATTTTGAAGAGAAGAATGAATGAAAGGCTGCTAGACTCAACTCAGATTTCCTTTCCCCGGAGTGTTGTAAATCGTTTCCAATATTTCAAGGGGAGATGAATCAAAAGCTACACTTCCCCTTCTCCCCAGCATGAGTGAACACCATTAGAATTAGAGATAATTTTCATCAGCACAGCATGAGTAACCTAAAACTAGGTGAAGGGGTGGGGCCTCATCATTCTCATAATACCTGCTGCACAGAGGGGACTCACCCTATAGATCAGCATGGAGTGAAGGTAATTACCATCACCCCGTGTTCCAGAATGTAGTGAGAGCTCTCTGTAGGCCTGGGATTCAGGAGAGGAGAGTGAGTTGGGCTTGGAGATTGAACATTGTCCTCCTGCAAGTTCCTTTAAAAACCTTACCAAGGCTCTCTAATATTTTTCCGCCATCCTTTCGTGCTGGGAAATCTTCCTGGGGTTCTAGAGCCTTTGTTAGTGGAAGAAACACCTCTCTGTACAGTTGCACTGAAAGTGCTCTGTCAGAGAACAGGAACATCCCAGTCAGTATGGGTACGTCTACCCAGCATCTACACTACAGGCAGTTATTTTGACATAATGTCAAAATAATGTCGAGCTGGAGGACTTCTTACTCTGACTCCTGTAACTCTCATTGTACAAGAAGTAAGGGAAGTTGGAGGATGAGTGCTCATTCTTGGACTTCCTGCTGTGTAGACAGCATCAAAAGGCGAAATAAGCTATTTCAACTTGAGCTACTCAATTGACGTAGCTCAAGTTGTGTAGCTTATTTTGGCTTTAGCCCTGCTGTATAGATGTGCCCTAAGAGAATGACTGCTCTCCTAAGGAAAGGATCCCTTGGGAACAAAATTCAACTGCCTGTTTTAAAGGCAGTGAGGGCGGGGCAAAAGTTTGAGGAAAATGCCAGCAGTGTTGTCAGTTCTCTTGGCTGTATTGTCAGTCTTGCAATGTTTTGTTATTCTTAAAGTGCCAACTCCTGCAAAAGCCTCAGTTTTTATTAGGAAATAAATGTATAGTCCTGATGGTTGCAGAGAAAAGCTTGAAAACGTGAACCTTAATTAAAAAGAAACCCTGAAGGACAATAAATATGACCTTACATTTATTATTTTATAACACATCCATGTTTTTGTTGAGGACTGACACAGGATTTTTAAGCATTTGTGTTTGACAATACTGGGAACCTCCCAGGCATATTTTGCTGAGATGGAACAAACAGGTGCCACATTAGTTTTGTAACTTTTCTGCCACTATAAGAACATAAGAAGGGCCATACTGGGTCAGACTAAAGGCCTATGTAGCCCAGTATCCTGTCTTCCAACAGTGGCCAGATGCCCCTGTTGGAAGACAGGATACTGGGCTAGATGTGTGAACAGAACAGAGGGAGTGAACAGAAAAGAAAAACATCAAGTGATTCCTCTCTTGTCACCCATTTCCAGCCCTTGATAACACTGCTCTACAGCCAAAATGCTTCTGAAATAAATGTAGTCAAA
>CM057846.1:102276201-102290170 GCA_030068395.1 Apalone spinifera
ACACTTCGGTTAGTCTATAAGGTGCCACAGGACCCCTCGCCGCTTCTGTTAATCATTGTAATCCTGAGTACAGCCACAGCTAGGGTTGCCAACCATCTAATGGCACAAACCCAAACACCCTACCCCACCCCTTCCCTGAGGTCCTGCCCCCACTCACCCTGGTCCCCCCTTAGCCTTCTTTTCTCAAGACTAAACATGCTTCTTTTTCACCCCTTCTAATAGATCAGGTTTTTCTAAGCTTTGTATCACTTTTTCTGGTGTCCTATGAACTTCTTCCAATTTGTCCGCATCTTTCTTGTCGTGTGGCACCCAGAAATGGGCACAGTACTCCATCAGAGGCAACACCAGGGCTGAGTAGAGCAGAACAGTTACCTTGCAGGTCTTATCTATGATAGCCCTATGAATATGCCTCAAAATGATTATTAGCCTTTTTAGCAAGTACATCACCTTGTTGACTCATTTTCTATTTATGACCCACCATAACCCTTAGATCCTTCTCAGCAGTACTACCTCCTATACACTTATTCCCCTTTTTGTAGCCGTGTATTTAATGTGTCCTTCTTCCGTGCAGTACTTTGCAATTGTCTTCACTGAATTTCACCTTGTTGATTTCAGATCAATTGTCCATTTTTTCAAGGTTGGTTTGCATTCTGATTCTGTCCTCCAAATTGCTAATAGTTTGGTGTCATCCACAGATTTTATGAGCATATTTTCCACTCCAGTATCTATGTCATTAATAAGAATGGTGACCACCAGACCCAGGCAGACCTTCACAAGGAATCACTAGATAATTCCTCCCAATGTGATAGTGAACAACTGATAACTCTCTACGTCTGATCTTTGAACCAGTTTTGCACTCACTTTTTGGGTACGTCTACACAGTAGTGTTATTCCAAAATAATGGAGTCTACAAGCAGTTATTTCAACATAATGTCAAAATAATGTCGAACTGGAGGACTTCTTACTCCAATTCCTGTAACCTTCATTTTATGAGGAGTAAAGGAAGTCAAAGGAAGAGTGCTCTTTCTCAGACTTCCTGCTGTGTAAACAGCACCAAAAGCCGAAATAAGCTATTTCGACTTAAGGTACTCAATTGATATAGCTCAAATTATGTAGCTTATCTCAGCTTTAGCCTTGCTGTGTAGATGTGCCCTATGGTAGTTTCATCTAAACCATATTTCTCTGCTTTGTTTATAACAAAGACACACAGTACTATGTCAAAACCTCACTAGACCCAAGATATGATGTGTACAGCTAAAGTTCAATTCTGTTCCTAACTGGAATTACTGTAGATTCTTACTGATGTAAGAATTTGGCCTCACTGTTTTAAATTGTTCTCAGGGGGGCTTAAACACGTGTGGCATCATTTGCAGCTACTCTGAAATGCACATATCACATCATAAGTAACACAAAAAAACATAAAACTCAGTCATTGCAAGCACTACAAATCAGGCATAAATTGAGTTTGATCTTTGTCCTTGCAGTAGTTTCGACTGAATTCTTTTGTATGCATGCACTTTTCTTGGAAATAGGATGCCAGTGTTTTGCTCATTCTCAATATCTGTGAATGTTTCAGGTTGCTGTTAGATGATCTTCATTAGGACAGGTGACCTGTCTAATGGCACAAACCCAAAAACCCTTGCCCCACCCGTTCCCTGAGGCGCTACTCCCACTGACCCAGATCCCCCTTCAGTCTTCTTTTCTCAAGACTAAACATGCTTCTTTTTCACCTCTCCAAATAGGTCAGTTTTTTTCTAAACCTTGTGTTACAGTTTCAGTCTGGGATTAGGTGAGGAGGGAAGCAGTGCTTGCAGCAGGCTGGGAAGCCAGCAGGGCCATCAGAGTCTGGGGGAGGGGAAGGAGAAGGGCATGTAGCCTGCATCTGGTGGGGCCAGGAAGGGATGTGAGTAACAGAAACTACATCTGGAGGGCTGGGAGCACCTGCAGGGCCCCCGCCGGAACTCCCGGGGCTCCCTAGTCCACAGAGCTGTCACAGGCAGTGGGCCAAGGGCAGTGGTGTCAGGTAGCTGGGGAGAGGAGCCCAATAGAGAGTCTGGTGTCCCTCCTCTCCTCCCCAGACCTTCCCTGGTCTGGAAAACTCCCTTGTCCAGAACCAGTCAGGTCCCAAGGGAGCCAGATCAGGGAGGTCCGACCTCTATAATCGAGGTGAACAATTTTGTGAAAGAGAAGCATTTGATCATCAAAATGTGAGCTGATTTCATTGACTGTCTAGGTCACATGCCATGTCTCTATATCTGATAGTATTAAACCTAACTCCTTGAATTGGGTTTCCAATGTAAAAACTCATGATTACAAATTTAGGATTCATCTTCTCCAAATTATCTGAAATCTATACTTAAAATGTGTTGTTTTGGTGAACCTTCCTGTCAATCATTCATTGGGATGATCCGATAAAGTACACCTGAAATACACAGGGAATTCTGTTAAAATGAATTCATTTAAAAATTGCAATGAACATTTTGTTTAGAAATGTTTTTTAGACAATTTTATTTTCCTTAGAAATTATTTCATTTTGAGCAGAACTGGGCAAATATTGAACAAGATAAGAACAGGTCAGTTCTTGTTTAATTTTCACCCCGTTCTGCTGAAAATGAAATAATTTCTACAGAAAATGAGAGGCCATCTGATAAATATAGTGTTGACAGCATGCAGAAAGAAACTTTAGAAGATATTATTGGGATGACAGGGCTCTTCGTGGAAAAAAAAACCCACCTAACTATTAATTCATCATTGCATATCCCATAATGAGAATGTTCCAACTTGTCTGGGCAGAAGCATACTTGTGTTTCCAAAAGACAGTTAAAATGAAAAATGAAAAAAAAAAAAAACCCAACATGCAGCCTGTTAGAGTCATCATACATACCAATGTTTCAAAATAGGGAGGTGTGGGAGTGTTTGCTAGAATTCTAAATTAACAGGGTGTGTTCCAAAACAGATTTCCTCAATCAGTGGTTTTTTAGACTCCAGAGCAGCAGTGACTTCAGATGTAACTAGTTCATGCTTGCTTCAACATAGGTGCCAGGTTTTAGATCTGGCCCATCAGAGTAGAGGTTCCTATGCAGAATCTATGGGTTTCCCTTTCAAAAAAGAATACTAAGAAATGCTTTGAGTCTAGTACTTCAAAGCATTTCACAATCAATAACTAGACACATTTCACACCCCTTTAAGACAGACAATTACGAATATTCCCATTTGCTGGATGGGGAAGCTGAGGGACAGAAGCTAAGTGATTCGCTGGAGAGCCCAGAAAAAAAAGGTGTAAAACATGGAATGAGAACACTCTAGTTAGTGGTCCTGTGCCCCAAATTAATTTGGACAGATATATTATACTCCCTGTCTATACTGCAAGTTTTTGCGGCAAAAAATATGCTAATGAGGGACTCATTAGTATGAGTTGTGATGTCATTAGCATATTTTCTGCCGATTTTCTGCTTTTTGCGCAAGGGGTTTTTGCCCGAAAAGAAGCAGTGTAGCCCCTTCCATTTTGTGCAAAAAAACCCTTTTGCACAAGATCCTTATGCTTCCCAGAGCTGGGAGGAATGCAACAGACCGATTAACAATCCAAAGTAAGAGGAGCCAGAGCAAGAGAAGTACTGGAGCGAGAGCGGTGGGATGTCTTCCAGTCTTGCAGCAATAGTACCTGCCCTGGTCTAGGGAGAGAGGAAGAGATGGGCACCTTTCCCAAAGTCTGATGAGAGGGCATTAAGTGGCAGACCCAGAGGGGTATGTGGCCTGACTGGAGGGCCAAGGTTGAAGTTGGAGAACAGGGTCCATCACACAGTGTCCATACCCATTAACTCCATGGGTGCTCTGGTGATGGAGCATCCATGCGACAAAATAGTGGGTACTTAGCATCCACAGGCCACAGCAGTTTAGCAGTACTCCTGTCTTGATCTGTTAATGGGAGCTGATAGGGGACATTGCCAAATAGCTCTTTGGCAGCTTGGGAAGAGGTTTGGTGGAGGAAGGAGTTTAGGAAGGGAGGGCTAGAGAGGGGCAACACGGGGGCAGGAAGAGGTGGATTGAAGGCTGGGCCTTAGGGAAGGATTGAAGTGAGGGCAGGGCCTCAGGACATAACAGGGGTGGAGTGCCACCATGGAAAAGTAAAAGCTGGCATCTATGATCTTGGGGACATGCCATATAGCAACAAATCCAGATCTAGGAAGAAGACACCAGACTTGTAAACAAGTGAATTAGGAGCATCCTGGACAGGTGCTATCTCATTCCTGCCCTGAGTGGCCCATGGAGGGGGAGACAAAAATCCAGAAACCCCCAACTTCAGCTGTCCCTTTGTGATACAATTCCTGTATGCATGGGGTTGGGAGGGAAAGTCAAGATCGAAAGGTACCAGGGTGAAATGAGTCAAGAGTCAGATCCTTTCATCACTCATTTGAGCCAGGGTACTGCACACACAGAGAAATACTACAGTGGGACAAATCCCCTGCTTAAATACATTATCTGGTGTTGTATCTGTGATCCATACACAAGCTAATCGATTTGCATACACTGGCACCAGTTTTGGAGTCTAGCCTACTTGCACCGCAGTGCAAGATCCCAGAGGGTGCCCTAATTTATGCTTTATTGCCTGTGGCCTTCAAGAGATATTCTGGCTGTCAAAAATAGCCGAAGAACAAAGACACTCTAGTCACATATTTGAATACAAGCTGAAAACCTGTCCCTTACCACTGAAATGGAATGGCATAAGGCCTCTATGCTGGCTCCTCATTATACAGTCACACTACCTGCAGCCTGTTTGCACTCTTGGAGCAATACAAAGGGGCCCGAAATAGAGCTAGTTGAATTTCTTTTATGAAAAGTGTTGTTTCAGCAGGAACATTTTTATAGCAAAACATCTGTTGACCAAAAGATCAATTTGGTATAAAATTTTGCAACGAATCACATTTGTTTTGTTTTTAATTACTTTGTTGTTTCATTTTGGAATTAAAAACTACATTTTTTTAATTGATTTTTTTTATCCATTTGCCCTGCTCCCCACTGAGAACCATAAAATGTATAGATTCCAGAACATATGAGGATTTTATTTCCTTTTTTAAAATTCCTTTATTCCATTTTAACTTTTTTTTTAAAGTCTTCTGCTATGAAAAAGATTTTGACAAAAGGAAAAACGCAACAGTATAAACATGTCCATGCTATATTATGTGAAAAATTGATATTTAAAAAAAAATTAGAGTGGAAGGAACATTTTAGAATTTTGTAAACTCCGTGCTTTTTAAAAACTCCGAACTTAATAAAAATGTCAATTAGATGTCTAAAGAGAATTGAAATGAAAAATTCATTCAAATCAAAATGATCCAAATTTTAAAATTTTGTTTGTTTTCTCATTTTCCTGAAGAAAAAAAACCTTTTCAAATTAAAATGTTCATTTTGCAGTTTTTCATTGGAGAAAAAAAAGGTTGGCTTTTTTTCCATGAGTTCCAGTCCCAAAGAATTTCTCAGCTAGGTAAATTTGGAGTGGAATATTGATAACCTAAAGGATAAAAACTTCACACCACAATGAAATACACCTTTTATTTTGTTTTTTTCTTATCATTTTCATTTTTGTCCTTTCAACTTGTCTAGCTTGTTTGTTTGGGGAGGCAAACAGGGAAGCAGCTGGCAAGAAGGTAATTTTGTACCACTTTTAACAGCTCTTTGGTATTTACTAAATTCTTCCTTAAAAATGGAAGCTTATTTGAAAGTCTTCCTCAGCTCTTGCATGAAGTTCTAAAATACACAGTTTGTTTACATAGTATTTTGTTGGACTTTTTAGGCTATCTCTATAAAGTTTTTTTTTGAAACTATAATAGGAAGCTGGAGAAAGATATTATTCTCCTAAATGCAATCAGGCATATAAAGAACAGCTCTATGAGACAAGCATATTGCATGTTTTTGGTTCTACTCCTAAACTCTGGTGGTTGATTTCTGCTCTCAGTTACCTTAGTGCAGTCAATAACAGTAATAGCCATGTAAAAGGTGCAGAATTGTACTCTTTGGTGCAAGAGAAAGGAAGCATAAGTTGCTGCATTCTCACAGTGATGATCACATGCAGCTATCGACACTGTATCAAAGGAGTATACTTACTGACACTTTGTAAGACAGCCATCTGTTCATATTAGCTTTAGCAACAGCTGCGGAGTTTCAGGTGAACTCTTTCTCTAGAAGGTAGTTAATATGATGGTAGAATAATCCAAAGACCTTTTCAGGTGGAACAGGGAAAAGTGAAATAAAATTAGACAGAAATAATACCAGTGACCTAATTTCTGGTATTGGCAGCACCCTAGGCAGGATTTTCAAAGCAGAATACATTTGAGAGTACAGTGTTAGTACTGGACAAAAGAGAAAAGGGGAATTCTCTGAAACAATTCTTTATGTACATTGCTTAGTGCAATGCTGCTCTGGTCTATAGGTGCTACTCTACTGCCTGCCGTCCACAAGATCAACAGTGATTCACAGCAGTTGTCACTTATCATGCAAGCCTTTCCTAAGTATGTAAATAAATTATAGCCCTGTGATGTTTCATGAGCACTATAGGAAGAGGGAGGGAATATACATAGTTAATAGATTACTGGTATCTGTCGATATCAGTTAGAACTGCTGTGATACTGATCTTTATTCAACGTACATGGTGTTCAGAGCAATGATGGAATTGTATCTTATATATAATAGTAACTAATACTGAGTGGGGAAAAGGAAATACCTCAAATAGGTCATAGCCTGCATAAGGTTATACATTTCTTTACAAAAAGAGATTGGACCAGATCCACTTGTGCTAAGCTTCGCACCACTCAGGCAGTGCCAGATAGCAAAGTTTAACCAGCCCCGTGTAGAATTCCTACAGCATGCTGGCTTGCCTCTTGGCTGTAAAGAGTCATGTATCTTGGGGAGAGAGTGTTTTCCTAGGTTACCTCTACACCTCCCACAATTCCCAACTGCTTTAATGACCCATGGGAACTATAGGCTGGCAAGCACACATTCAGTTAGCACTTGGGTTGCTCTCCTTTGCCCTGGGGATTTGCTTTGTCCTTGGCTGGCCCAAGGATTTCATAATAGTTCACTCACTTTTGCTTCTCCCTCATCCCCTAACCTGCACTGAGTACAGAAGACACAGTCTGTGACTGAAGCCAATACATCTATATGTACAGTACCAATGTGACTCTTCTATCAACAATTAAGAAAAAAAAATTACCAGGGAAGATGCTTTGGTTCCATTCAATTGCAGCTCATTTCAAAATTATATTACTTGAACATTTTATCATGGGAATAATTCAAATGGGGCATAAAGCTTTCTGTACTTGATGGAGTTTCCCCGCCTTGTGATTCACAGCAATGTATTTTGAATAATAGCAAACTCCATTAAAAAGCAATCTCATTTAGATTATATCACCAACAGAGTGTACACACACAGGAATCACCTGAAGCTCACATGAAGCACTTGCTAATGCATATGTTGATTTAATCCAAAATGTGGTTTAATTTTAAAAAAGTAAATTGGAACAACTTGCCACGTGCGCCTAAAAGTAAAGTGTCTATATTTTGCATTGTACGGATAATAACATCACATGAAATGCATATAGAATAATGTCCTATCCAAAACATCTGCTGACGTCCAGGATGAGAGTGAAGCCAAGGAAAAAAACCCAGGAATGAGGTGTACAGTTTGCCAATACCTCTAAGGGACTTAGGACCATAAATCCCATTTTTTAAAAAAGATTTAGACTCCTAAGTGCCTAAATCATTTTTTTTTAAATGGGAGTTTATCTCCTAAATTGCTTAGGTGCTTTTGAACATTTTAGCCTAGGTCAAACTGGGTATCAGGATTGCTAAGATCTGGGCCTCGATTTGTCGTTTACTTTACTGGCTGCTCTTGGGAGAGTTCGTTGGCCCCAGATCTTCCAAGGTATTTAGCTAACTGACTCCCATCAGGATTGACAGCTTCTCTGGGCCCCTAGGGCAAGGCAGATGGGGAGGGGCCTGCTCCACACTCCTGGAAGGGCCAGGGCCAGGGCCTTGGGCGGAAGGGGCGGGGCTAGCCCAGAGAATGGCATGCCTTCAGCATACCAAGTGACATTCCAGCAGCAATTTAGAGGGCCGGGGACTCTTGCTGCTGTTGCAGTAGCAGTATCAGCAGCCATGAACTTCAGGCTCTTTTGTATCATCAGGCCCTGTGGTAGTTGCCCCCTTTGCTCCACTCCTTCTGCAGGCCTGCTGACTCCCACTGATTTTCCTGAAATTTAGGCATCTAAATATTTTTGAGGAGCTGGGTCTCAGAGTCTACTGATCATTAAAGTAAGTATTAACCTGCGAGGCTAACTAACTCATCAATGCTGTGAGTGCTTGAATAGAATGTACTATCTCAGCGCAAACCATTTTTATTATTCATTTGCCCTGCGTGCTTTATGCTATATTTTAAAATGTGGGGCCCTGCTAAGACAAACTTACAATTTAAATAAAGTTATGAAGTAAAGTGGATAACAAGATAATCATGGGAGAAAGGAAGACCAGGATTATTAAAACAGGGTTGTTTATTTTTTGTAACTATAGTAGGTCAGATTTTGGCTTCCAATTTGGCTGCTCTGTGTCCCCTAGCAGTGCAAAGTAGCTGGAAAGCCAGGTTAACTCAGTCCCTGAGAATTTATTTTGCAAAAAGGAATCACTAGGTGGCATAATGCCAGTATGGTGACCC
Source organism: Apalone spinifera (assembly GCA_030068395.1). NCBI lineage: Eukaryota > Metazoa > Chordata > Testudines > Trionychidae > Apalone > Apalone spinifera. The sequence goes on from CM057846.1 coordinate 102,284,906, forward strand.
TGAGGCATGGCCTGTCTTGTCTTCTAAATTTAATCAGTTTTTATATTACTGAAACAGTTTACGTTTGTTTGTTGTTATGGGTTTATTTAGCCGGCAAGTCAGGTATGAAGTAGGGAAGGAGCAAGGTGAAAGAGGAAGCAATTGTGGGAGGAAGAGAGGGAATGAGGTAAATGAAAGGGAAACTGAAAGGAGATGAGGAGAGGAAAGAAGGGATGAGGCAGCATTGTGGATGGGAAAAGAGGTTTTTTGGAAAATACATTGAACCCACCTCCATTTTTTGTGCAAGGGGATTCAGAGCCTATATATCAGAACATGTTTCAACTGCAAAGGATTTGTTACAAGAAGCAAATAATAAAACCAACAGGTGTAGAGAACATGCCTGCTGCCAGGTTTGAAGAAAAATGAAGGGCGGAAAGTTAATTTGAGCTACAAAAGCTGAGGAAGAAGCAAGAGCCCTGGAGGGGAGAGAAAAATGTCACTTCTTCTTGGAGATGTTTCTTTCACTAGCTACCAACAATGAACTGTGTGTGTTTGTTTATCTTGAAAATCTACCTCTGCTTCTCCACCTTATTTCTCACTGAATTATCAGATGCAAAGACTGAGGCTGCAAAAATACCATCTAGTTTTTCTCCCTCATAATTACAAATAATGTTTTGTGAGATGCCAAGGGGCTCTCTGGTCATCGGTGCTCTATAAATAAATGATAATCATCATCATTATTGTATTATATTAATAAGGAAAATGAATGCAGCAATTAGAAACACAAAATGACTGACTGCTCTCTTTATTTTTGGGGGGAGGAAAGGTTAGCCTCACTAACAATCAAGTTTTAGGCTTTTCCTATCCTGAACTGGTAAATATTTTTTATGGTTAGCTGAGTTGCTAGAAAAGCAACAAAAACAATCACTAGGGGCCGAATGATGACCATGGAAAATCCCTCCTCCTCCATATACACGCAACCAGGAAGCAGGCAGAGGATTTTAAACCTAGCCTGTAAACTGATTCCAGAGTTTAAAGCTGTGAAGGAAATCTCACAAGAACTGCAGTTAGCCAACTGCCATATGCCTTGACAAAGCTACCAACAGCAGCAGTGAGCCCAGGGAGTGCTTTTATCATTAGCCTCTTACCCAGCAGTGGAGGAAACTCATTTAGCCTCATGCTGGACTTTCATTAGGACAGACTTGCATCAGATGGTCGCAGTGTTTTGGTGCCAGTGTCATGTAGCCCTTTGTTGGGGATGTGGCCATATCTCACCCCAGCAGGGATGTCCAGATTGGAGCTCTTGTCATCAACAGATGCCAAGACAGCAGCAGTAGCAGCCGCAATGGCAGCTTGAGATGGTGCTATCTTTTATGTTGGCATTTTGTGGCCCTAAACCTTTAAGAAAGGACCTTTTAAAAAAATTCTCCTTACAGTTACTTCTGTTGTAAGTAGGATGGGGGCAGGGAGAGGGAGAGAAAGCAAGAAATGTCTGAAATTATCATTTGAAACTGCAGCAAATAGCAAGGAAGCTGTCACTGACAATCATTATTTCTAACCTCAGGTCTGTAATAAAAAGTCAATGAAGCAAGAGATGTCAATATATTCTAATAACAAATATGTGATTTTTTCCCCTCCCCATCTCCTCAGTTACTTATGTTAAAAATGTACAAAAGTGGAATATGGGCATCCAAAAGAGAAACCTATTTGTCTTCTTCAAAAAACCATTTCAGCATTACTGTTTGCATTATTCACATAACAGCATTTTGGGGGAGCTGTAGTGAAATGTACATTTTAAGTGCTGGCTTGGGGGCTGAAGTTTCTTTAAAATCCAGAACAATTCTGTCAGGAGTGAATGAAAAATAAAAAGAAATAGCAAAGGTGGCCTTGGCTGTTTTCATTATCATCCCTGTTTAAAAAAAAAGAGGGATGTTCACAATTTAAATTCCCAACCTTTTTCTAGCTGAGCTAGGGGAGCCAACAGAATTGACTCTGGGTAAAGTGGAGGGAGTTTCTCTGTCCTTCTAGAAGGGGTGATAGGGTGGAGCTCGGGGGGCAGCAAGCCCTCAGCGCTACCTAGAATACGCCATGCCAAATCCTCCCACCCCCCAGCGAGCTCTGAGAATCACCAAGAGCATGCCATGTGGTGTTCTGACTACGATTTAAAGGGTCTGAGGCTCCAGCCTCCACTGATGCTGTGGTAGCGGCAGCAGCCAGGAACCCCCAGCCCTTTTGAATTGTCAGGCCTCAGGGCACCTGCCTGCACTTGCTCCCCGATTGCAGGCCTGAGCTGAGTGCACAACAGTATAGTGTGTATACTTTATAAAATGAAGTAGTCTAACAGAGAAAATTCTTAGATTTGCAAACTCTGCAGACTCAGCTGGTCTATTCTAATGAACAGTTAAAAAAAAAAAAAAGAAAGAAAAAACCTGAAAGCAAATCTACCTCCATGCAAGAAATTAGAAAGTGTATCTCCTTATCTGGCTCCCATTACCATGGTATCTGAACACCTCACAATCTTTAATGGGTTTGCCCTTACAACATCCTTCTGAGGAAGGGAGCTAACATTACCTCTCTTTTACAGATGGCGAGCCAAGCACAGAGAAACTAGACTTTGATTTTAAAGGTATTTAGGTTCCTAACTCTTAGTGAAATAATTTGAAATCAGTGCGAGATATGCACATAAGTGGTTTTGTGTGAACTATATGTGATTAGTATCAGAGGGGTAGCTGTGTTAGTCTGGATCTGCAAAAGCGACAAGGAATCCTGTAGCACCTTACAGACTAACAGATGTATTGGAGCATAAGCTTTCGTGGGCAAAGACCCACTTCGTCAGATGCATGCACTGACGAATGAGTAAAAGCGACAAGGAGTCCTGTAGCACCTTACACACTAACAGATGTATTGGAGCATAAGCTTTCGTGGACAAAGACCCACTTCATCAGATGCATGACGAAGAGCTGGTCCATTGACACTAGTGCAGTAACATCACCCTAAATCTAGGGCAACAGAGTAGAGACTCAGACCCATTATGTAAATTTAAGGTTGAAGAGATTTATGAAGAAGAGGTAAAGTGAATCAGTGTGTTTGTTAACACTTCATTTTTAGCTGTAAATTCAAGAGAATCTTTTTAATTTTTAGATGCAAGAACAGCACTGATTAAATGTAGGGCCTGAACTGATGAGATACTTGCCACTCTAGTAGTGTCAACTAATGTTTGTCCCTGATTTTCTTTGCCTACTGTATATTTAGCAGTGGTTTTAAGAGAGATTGTTGCAGGTGGGTCTTTTAGAAGAGAGACGGTATTACAGATTCTTGATTTATGGGAAAATGTCTCCTCAGGAAAATCATGCATTCCTTCTGAAAAAAGTGCTGTGAGTGGTTTCTTTGCCCATTTGTTTCCGGAAGAAAATATAAAGGAGAAATGTAAGCTGATGAAAAATCAAGTAAGGAAAGAATACTAAATTAATAGAAATATGGGAGCATACTTGTCTTGTTTAGCATATAGGCTGCTTTGATTTTGAAAACTAAAGCAAAATGTAAATCAAGTAAGATGAAAAAGACACTAAATGGCTTAATCAAGAAATGTAGTAGCAACATAAGGAACAGTTAATAATATCTCAGCATTTCAGCCAGTTAGTGCTTGAGATAACAATCGAGCTTTAATGTTATTCAACTAGGCCACCGCAAGTCTCTGAAAGCATGTCAGGTAATCTGAGGTTTAATACACAAATTCAAGTCCATGTGCAGGTGAACTGTGTTGAAGCGCCACCTACTGAGATATTGCTACAACACCCCCTTCCCGGCTTAATAAGTTTGTTTGCAGGCCTGGAACTGGCATTTGCTATACACACACACACATACAAAAACATATTTTTTTAAAATCAATACTATATAGAAGATAAAATCCTATTTTGGCTGACAGTTTCTCTTATGAATCATCTCCTTGAATCAACCACATTTATTAATGTTTTCGTGCCGTGTGCGTATGTACATGTGTGTGTCTACAAAGAAGACGTAAGAGTGTGAAGCAACAAACGTTGGATTATTTTACAAAAGAGACATCTCAGCATTAGGGGGTAGGCTAGCCCTTACTTTTAATTGCATCCATTTGTCCTCTGTCTTGATTTAAAATGAAAGAGATTTCAGTGAATGTGTCCTGACCACAGGAAGGAACAATGCTAAACACTTTAATTATACAGGGAGTGAAACAAAGCAAAAGCAGAACAATGAAAATAAAATATAAAGAAAGAAAAGCTAATTGATGGAATATTAGCCTAAGAATTTAATGTAATGAAGTGGAGTATGATTTTTAGAATGAAAAGGAAACCAACTTTATCATCCTTAAAAAGAAATGAGTCTAGTTAGTACTCAGCATAGTGCATGCGGCACAACTGGTGTGTCATTAACTGAGTTATCTGCACTGAAAGGATAGGCTGACTCTGACCTATATAGTTCAGAAACGATGGCTGTATACTGTACTCCAGCAATCAGTAGGAATTCTTTGTGCATGAGGAATTCAACATCAGGCTATCAAATGTTCTATTTAGAATTGTTTTAAAAAATCTTACTAAAAATCTCTATTGGTTTATGTCATAAGACCCATTTGTTGTAAACAGTTGCTGTGGTCCTAACCGTGACATAAAAGGGACACATTCTGTAACGTAGTGTCCATTTGTCCATGCACAACTCTTAATGCAAATGCTTTTGTGCACATTCTGCAAGGGCTATCCCTATAATGGGCAGGTAACAGATTCTGACGTGTACATACAGCTAATAGAATATACATAGGCAAAACCGTAATCTAAGTGAATATTCAGCATATAATTTTTATTACAGATTAGATATCACTCACTCATATCACCTGCTCACAGGAGAGAGTGATTAAAAAGTGGGGAGCAGGGGAGCCGCAGAAATGGAAATTAGAAGGAAGCCTCTTTGAGTGATCTACAGTGTGTTGCAGCGTCTGCAAAACTTGGTGCTGTTATGAAAGTTTTACTATTCTCCTGAAACCTTGGCCAAATTCTTTAAGGTTTGTAGCCCTGTTGGTGGACCTGAGCAAGTTTGAAGCAAACCAGGCCATGCTTGTCATTTTGGGAGGAAACCATCAAAAACTCAGATTTTTTTTCAACTTGAAACTAGGCAAAACTTGGAGGTTTCAGTTGAATTTTACTTTTATTTTGCAGTTTTTAATTGAATCAAAGTGAAACTCAAAAGAACAGGAAACCTAGCCTTGCTGAAATGAAAGTGAAAAAAGTTAGCATCGTCCTCTCCTCCCCCCCCCCC
>CM057846.1:102290180-102300749 GCA_030068395.1 Apalone spinifera
TAAATTTTCAAGTTATGTATAGGTTAATCCCAAAACAATTGTGACAACGGTGTTTTCAGAAATGTTTGGCCTTAGGTTTGTATGAGGAATTTGAAGGTGCCACTTTCATAATTTAGGTCTTGATGCTGATCCACTGACTTTAGTAAAGTGAGACTTTTGCCATTGACTTCCAGCCCTTCAGTAGCAAAAAGCAGACCAAAAACAAAATCACGTGCTGTACAATAGACCAGAAAGATTTTCCAACTTCATATTCTTGAGTAAATGTATTTTTTTAATTATGTAAATAAAAAAGTCAAATGTTAACTGTAAGGCTACGTCTATACTGCGAGTTTTTGCAGCAGAAAATAGGCTAATGAGATTGTGACTTATGCTAATGAGTCCCTCATTAGCATATTTTCTGCCGCAAAAACTCGCCATGTAGACGTAGCCTTACAACCCCAAAGTATGCATTCAAAGAAGCCAATATAAGCAGGTAATAAATTACAGAGTTTTGTGTATATGTATTTTTATAATGATCTGAATGCATATTTGTATTATGTGTTTACTCAATAGACCACAGCCTCATAAACTGCTACATCAGAGTTTAAAGAAAAATTACTATTAAAAGATAAGATATTAAACTGCAAAAAATTACATGTGTTAAAGAGTGACTCTGAGCTGTGTGGGGAAGATCAGAAATTCATCTCAGTTAAAGTTAGAAAACTCCTGCTTATGCTATCTAAGAAATTGGCACATGTTGGGATTATAAACCAGAACCCCAGATCAAGAAGTCTTTTGGGGTATCTGGTCCATATCTGAATGTCACAAATCCATAGCTCTGTGTAAGGGGTCAAACCAAATAAGAAAACCCAGCACAGGTACAAGCATCCTAGTTAACTGAGTTCAACATCCAGATGCAAATGTGGCTGCCTGATCCTATTTCTTAATTTTCCAGGGCATTTTGTCCTGGAAATGGAAGGGATCTCTAAGCAGTGGGGCATTGGTTTCATTAACTTCTTTGTGCGCCTTGCCATCTTGTAATTTATTGCCTCATAACTCTTTGAATTGTATAACTTTCTTTGCAAAACACAATAAAACTATATTAAAAATAAGCCATTGATCAAGCAAAACAGAGTGAATACAGATGGTCACATCTTTTTGAATGTACTAGAAATTTTAATTCAAGAAAATCAACACATTTTCAGCGCCGAAAACATCCATCTACTGGGCTGCAGGGTGTCATCTTGTCTCATCTGCTGATCCTGAAGGAAATGGGACTAATTACATCTGTGCCACACATCCAAATTTACCTTCCCAGCAGAGACAGGAAAAGACATACACAAAATCAATTTTGAGCATAGCCATATCAAGATGGTTGCTTACAGCCAAATGCCAGTAGATTGATTTGCCTGGGAAAACTGCTTTTCAATGTGCAAAAGTAAAACTCCACACCTCTACCCACCACCACCCACTACCAAAGAGCACCAATAAGACTCAAAGCTAAATTTTGCCTTTTACAGGCAGACAATCATTAGAGTGGGTGAGGAGGGGCTAGAATGGTTTCCAGAAACTCCTAGTGAGTGTATGCCATAGCTCCAGGACTCTCAGTACCTGGATAAACAGATGGACCTACTGGCCCATGGGCAGAGGGAAAGGTCAGGTCTCATATCATTGCAGGCAGCCAGCACCTGAAGGGTGCATCTACACAGCACAGTTATTTCAAAATAACTGACATTATTTCGAAATAACAATGTGAGTGTCTACTCAGCAATTCTGTTATTTTGAAATGAATTTGAAATAACGGGCGGCTTATTCTGACTTTTGTAAACCTCATTCCATGAGGAATAAAACTTATTCCAAAATAGCTATTTCAAAATAGCAGTAGTGTTGATGCTTCACTGCTGCTATTTCGAAATAGCTCCTCCCCAGAGCCATTCTAACTAATTACTCCCCAGTAACTAATTACTTCCCAGTGCCTGTTGGGGCTCTAATTCGAGGTAGCATGTCCACAGTAGGGAAGCCAGCCTTGGACTAAGTTTGAGGCTTCCCTGTGGTATAGACGGGCTATTTCGAAATGAGCTATCTCAGAAAAAAAATCTGAAAGTGCTTATTTTGAAATAAGCATGCTGTGTAGATGTATCCAAAGAGGTGATAAGAAAGAGAAGAACCTTCATAACATCATACAGATGTAGGGCTGGAAGAGATCTTGAGAAGTCATTAGCGCCAGTCCCTTTCCGTGAGGCAAGACCAAGTAGACTTAGACTATCATGAAAGGTATTTCACTCATCTGTTCTTAAAACCTCCAGGGATGGGAATTTCACAACCTCCCTTGAAGCCTTTTCCAGAGTTTAATTAGCCTTATAGTTAGGAAGTTTTTCCTAATGTCCAACCTAAATCTCCCTTGCTGCAGATTAAGCCCATTATTTCTTGTCCTACCTTCAGTGGACATAAAAACAGTTGATCACCATCGTTTTTGTAACAGCCCATGACATATTTGAAGAGTATTGTCAAGTGTCCCTTCACTTGCCTTTTCCAAAGTCTGAACATTCCCCTTTTTTAACCCTTCCTCATAGGTCACATTTCCTAAACCTTCTATTGCTCTCCAGTTTATCCACATCTTTCTGAAAGTGTGGTGCTCAAAAATGAACCCAGAACTTCAGCTGAGGCCTCAGTGTGACGGACTGGGCCAGGTCTGGGCACGGCTGAGGACGTCCACTCAGGGCGAATTGCTCAAACTCGGGGCTCCTTACAGTCCCAGACTGAAGACCTCCCCAAATAGGCCTAAAACCAGTCATACCGAGCACTTCAGCTGCCAATCTGGCCAGCTAGAAGCCTCACGAGCAAAACCCCTCAGACACCTCAGCTCTTCCTATGCCCCAATCAGCCCGGGGCCTAATACACAGGTGAGGGGTTTTAGAACCCAATCTCACCCACCCCAAGTGGTTTCTTCTGATCTCAAGAAACCAGCCACAGTTCCCAGGTCAATTTACACTCTGGATCTTACCCACAAGACCACGCTGAGCAATAAATTTATTTTAGTAATAAACCTAATAAATAAATAAATAAAATGTATTGATTTAATAAATAAAATTTATTTTAGTAATAAACCTTTAGAATCTAAAATCTAAAGGTTTAACTAAAAGAAAGAAAAGCATGAGAGTAAGGTTGTTAAAGGATAATAAATTACATGCATCGAATCACCCAGTTCTTGATGCAGGTTCTTAGCAGAGATGTTATAAACTGCTGTCTTAAAAGTCTCTGGTGTACATCCTAAGTCAGGATGGGTCCACAGTTCCTTCTGGCTCATTGTTCCCTGCAAGGCTGCATCTGGGATCAGGAGCAAAACTGAAAATAAGATGGAGGGTGCCATATGGCACTTATATACCGCTCCTGGCATCTTCTTGGCTGCAGCAGGTCACCTGGTCAGTGGCCTATCCCTGTGTTCCATGCTGGTAGCCCTTAGGTATCAGTCACATTCCTGAGATGTGTATTGGCACCTAGAGAGTCATTGTCTCTTTGCTAATTAGCATAGCCGTAGGCTGAGCTTTCCTTGCCCCTTTGCTCAGCCACAGACAGAGAATTTTCCAGCATCCAGACAGAATACACGTTTCTAACTCCACATACAGATATTATACCGTTACATGAATAGCACATACAGAATCTGTAGAACAGAAGCTGTCATGTGCAGCAGTGATCTGGTTGCTCCCCTTAAACTCCAGTAACGTGACACCTCACCAGTGCTGAATAGAGTGGGACAGTTGCCTCCCATTTCTTACATATAATAGTCCTGTTAATATACTCCAGAATGATAACATTTTTCACACTATGTGGACTCATAGTCAATTTATGATTCACTCTAACTCCCAGATTCCTTTCCAGTAGTAGCACCCAGCCATGCTGGCTGGTGCCAGTTCAGGGCTGGCTACAAGCTTTGCCTAGCACTGGGCAAAGGGGCAGGACCTTGGGTGGAAGGGGCGGAGTTAGGGGCAGCTTCCCAGATCATGCCTGTGGGACTCTGGCAGTGATTTAAAGGACCTGGGGCTCCAGTTGCTGCTGCAATCGAGGTTAAATTACTGGACCCCAGGACAACTACCTCCTTCCCTTCCCTCCCCCATCAGCAGCCCTGTGCTTATGCGAAGGTCCATTGGGTAGATGAAATCTCTTTGCATGTTCCCCACCTCGTGTCCATATACAGAAGTCCATTGCAATCTGTCAGAGAAAGAAAATAGATAAAAAGTTTGCCTCTATGTCCCCCATCTCTTGCAGTGTGAAGATGAATAAAATCATAAAAATGGGGTGGAGTTAGGCATGGAAGAGATAGATAGCTACATGATAATATCCCTGTTTTGCTGTGTAATCACCAACAAGGCCACCATAGCTCAGATCTTCAAAGTTATTCAGGCACCTAAATTCATTGTTTTAAATGGGAGTTCGGTGCCTAAACAACCCATTGAAGATCTGGACCCATGTCTATGGAGCTTCTCAAGAAATAGAGGATGGAAGTAATACAGCAGAGGGGGGCCAGCCAGGGAACAGATGCAGTGTGCAGCCTGTCCCCCCCCCCCCAATAAAGATGATTACATAGGGAAAACACATCACTATGAATGCTGTTCAGATACACAGCAGTTTTCATTACACACTGACACTCACAGAGCTTAAGTGGCCATGGAGAACCGATAGCAGAAGAGTAACTGACCAGTGCTGCAATAATAGGGTTAGAGCCTCAAACAGGCAGACAATAGAGATCACTATTTTCAGGCAAGTAGGGTCGCCAGTAGTTTCTCTCCAGATCTTGGCCAAGTGGTCAAGCTCCATCGCTTTCTTCAATGCCGCTCTGCCAGCTGAAAATACACAGTGAATTTGCAATGCTGAGGAGCTTTCAAATATCTGCAAATAAATTGTTCCTTCCTACAACCATTTAATGAGGGAACAAAACATACTGACTTTTAGCAAGGATGATATATTTTTGTTAATAATATTTATAAATGGAGCATAAGCCAGATATTCATGATGACCTATGGATTTCCCTGTAATAAAAGGATATACTCTAAATGGAGCATTCCAGGACCTTAAAAGAATACCATGTGGTATTAAACCCCAAATCACTAATGTATTCCCCCCCAGAACAGTTTAAAACCATTTTTATGCTTTATAACCAGTGTTGTCATTAATCATGGTTTCCTGGCAATTTCCTAATAAAAATCATTTAATTTGTGTAGATTTCAGGAAGATCAGGAAGTAATGCGGACCTACCATGAACGGTTCTAATTTAATGTTTTCTGGAGTTCATTTATGGAAATCTGGAAGAATTTTGAAAGCAATGTGGGCTTTGTCAGAATGAATAAAGGTTCCTCTTAAATTACATTTGGCAGCTAAAATCACCCTAACTTGTTCAAAGTCATGATTTACAGTACCTGCACAGAGCTTCCCCCGTGGTCTTTCCTTTGCACAGCTAACCCTTGCTAGGGCAGGGCTGGTATTTATCTCTTTCTGAAGTCACTAGAAAGACCCTCATTGATTTTAAATGGGAGCTAAATCACAGATTGAATGGGAATTGGAAACGGACTTTGGAGCAAGTCAAAGCTTGGGACCCTACTTTTCAAGGAGCCATATCCAAGTGGGTCCCTTAGACCAATAGACTTTAAAGCCAAAAGGGAATATCATGATCATCTAGTCTGACCTGCTCAAAACTTGAGGTAAAACCTTCAACTTACAGACAAACCACCACTTACTCTAGTTAAAACCAGGAAGTGGCCCATGCCAAAAGCTGCAGAGGATGGAGAAACATCCCCTCCGATAAACATACCCCAGCCCATCCTGGTCCTTGTGTCTTTGCAGCATAGGTGCTGGTTTCCTGTTTACCCAAGGGGTCCTCAATCCCCTGTCTGCCCCAGGCTCCACTCCTGCTCCACCCCTTCCCCCATCCTCACTTCATCTCTTTCTGCTCCTGCCCTGTCTCTCTTTGCCCTCTCCCATTAGCACACCATGTCCTTGCTTCTCCCGCTCAGCATCTCCTGCACACCACCGAACAGCTGATTGTGGTAGGTGGGAAATTTGGGAGGGAAGAGGAAAAGTTGATCAGCTGATCATCAACGGGCAAAAGGCACCGAGGGTGGGGGAGAGCTTGGCTGCCAGTGGATGCTAAGTAGCCATTACTTCTTTTCCATAGGTGTTCCAGCCCTGGGGCTCTTACAGAGTCAGTGCCTAAGCTTTACAGAGATCTTTGCATACCAAGACCTTACTTTTTGAATTAAAATGAATGAAATATTGGAATTTCACATGCTTCTGTCTGGCAGTGCAAATGATGTGGATCTGTCATAAAAACAGTAATATTTCTAGGTGCTACATCTTTGCCATCGGCCATATAAAAGCACGGGAAAGCTTTGTTTGAAGTGCATTGGATAATCTGTTTTTGATTCTCTGGTAAAAGAGATTTTTGAAAGGATTTCAGAATTTGAGCTTGGGATAGAATTTAGAAAAATATCTATTTCCCTTAGGAAATACAAATTTGCTTATAAAACGTGATGGCAGTTCAAAAAAAATAGTGAACTTTCCCAAATGTCTCATTTTCCCTTTATTGTAGCAAACAGGGTTTTTTATTTGGTTTGTTATTTTGGCCTCTTCCCACCCCCTTCCAAAAAACAGCCTTTATAATTTCAAAAGATTTTTATCATTTTCCCAAGACTGTGATGTTAACTCTATGTTGATATAAATGGCAGAAGGTTGCCCTCTCTCCATTCCTGTTTCAGGCTAACTATTGAAGCAGGTGAGTGTAAATATACATTGGACCAGAAGTCAGGCAATTTCTATCTCAGTCATAGACTTTCTATGTGAAGTTGGGCATGTCTCCAAGCCTTTGTTTGCCCACCTGCCCTTGCCTGTCTGGTCTATATAGATTAAAATCTCTTTAGGGTAGGTGCCATCTCTGTGTGTTTAACCAGTATCCAGAATGATGTTGCTCTGATCTTCCTTGGGACTCTTGTGCTCCTCGGTAATTGAAATAATAATAAAATTAAGACAAATCTTTTAACTTCAGTAGAGTCAGACTTCTTTTATATCATCTGATTTTGGGCCTCAATGTCTTTAGTTGGATCCAATAATGCTTGTGTGTGAATGGCTGGATGCTCCCACTATTTATAGCATGCTATGTTTTTAAATGATATTTAATAATTTCCACTAGTTAATTATGTATTGCATCAAAAAATATTTTATATCAGTTTGAATTTTTCATCTTTTTAACATCATTGAATGCATCATTATTCTTAGGTGACAAGACAGAAAGAACAGAAGCTCCAAATATATCTTATTGTTTTTATATATCTATTACCAGGACCTCTCCTTTTTCATCTCCTTTCTAAGGCAAATCACCAGAAACTTTTTAATTTCTTACCACATGAGAATTTTTCCAGGCGCTTGATCATTCCCTTCTCAGAAACTTCCCCCACCCCCTCCGCATCCTGTGATCCCCATCTTTTTTTTTGTGATAGGATAGTGTACACAGTATTCTAGATGAGCTCTCACCACTGATTTATGTAATGGCATTATAATGTTTTCCATGATATTCTGAATTGCATTATTTATGCATTGTAACATTTTGTTTGTTTGTTTTTAAAATACACCTTCCCATTGAGCATTGGTTTTCAGTAAGCTATCTACAATAACACCCAGGTCACTGGTATGATATCAAAGACAGATATCAGTCGGTGCTCTCCATTGTTCCTCTAGTACTTCTTTCTTGCCATCAAGACAGCTAAGTATAAATTTCTGGGCTCTTAATCTAATGCTCTCCTTGCTGCCATACGATGTATACAGTCCTCATATCCTAAAAGAGTTCCAATTCTTAAGTGAAATGTTTGTTTTGTTTGCTTGCTTTAAGAGGCATTGGTTCTTTGTACACAGAGAGTGAGCTTTCCCCTAGCTTTTGCTTTGGCATGCAGGTTTCCAGGAGGATATCCTTACTCTTTGCATACACTGAGCATGCCACTAAGACAATCACAGTCTCAGCACTTAAGGGAATACAGAAATTGCTCTCTCACCAAACTCCTGAGATCACAAAATGCCCTTTCTTTGCAATGACCTGCACAGGTAGCTGGTTAGATAAAAAAGTAGCTTGTTATACCATATAAAAAGGTACAGCATTCATACTCATTTGTACTTGCCTGAGCTCAAGGTCTCTCTGGGGGCACAGTCCCTCCATGTCACAATCACGCCCCGAGAAAGCAAAATGATGCCTTTCAGTAGGCCCACAGATCATCCATGTGTATTAAAGTTGCCAAGACTTATAAGTGGTATCCATGGACTCACCTGAAACCCCTAACTCTACCTGATTTTCCTCTTCATTCATATTGTCCCACTCAATGAACCAGAACAGTAATTTGACATTGATTTAAGAGCTAGTACTAGATTATATGCTGCTTAATAAACTCAGTGGATCTGGATCATGATAGATGAGTTTTTCTACCACCCCGTCTTCTCTCAAACTTACCTCTTATATCTTCTCTATTCCATAATTAGGCCAATGTCCTCTATCTCCATGTAGCTGTCTTCTTCTCATTCATGGTTTTTAAGGCCAGAAGGGACTGCTAAACCAGCTAGTCTGACATTCTATATAATGCTAGCCAATTTACCCCTGTGTTGTTTAAACTATCCTGTGAGATGGGGCAGGAGTAACAGGGATTGTTCATGTTAAATCACTGTCTCTTCAGTAGCTGAGAAAAGAAGGAACAAATATATATAGTAAGAGGCTGCTGAAGTGTCACTATGTTTAATGGAGAATACACATGAAAATATTGAATAAAGAGAAAAACAAACTATTTCTAGTCTTGTATTTTTCATTATCCCTCACCAGGTTGGTTTCTCCACTCTGGCTTAGTATTAAGGTAAAGAACTAACACCTTATTCAAGGCATCCTTTGTGGCAGGATTTCTGCAGTTTACTTCTGATAGTACCAATACAATAGTGAGAAGGTAGGAATGTGTTTAGCTTCCTCAATCATCAACATAATTATTAACTAAATTCTAGTATCAGTATCTTTACCTCAAGTTATGTGAAAGTAATGTATGAGCCTAGAAAAAACCTAGCTTGATTCTCAGAGTCCGGGCATTTTTTTCCAGAACTTCTAGTTAAAAAAGGAATACATTTTTTAACCTTTATGATCCCAGCATATTTGACATGGATTAAAAGAGACACTATACATGTGAAACTCCACGGTACCATTTTTAAAAAAACATTTTCTTCAGAGTAAAAACTCATTTTAATACTTACTGTTAGAAATAGTCTCAAAACAGATCTTCACATCTGACAGCACCCAAACTGTGGGAAAGCTTGGAATGTGAACCCAAGCTGAATTTCATTCCAGTAATGATATTCATCTCCATAAAAAGCTAACCACAACTACCAAGCACTCAAAACTTTACAGGGATTTAAAATCAGATTATCTGCCACTGTAAATTGACGAACCTTCAACGATTTCAGGTTTCATCAGCTGAAATATTTCATCTTGGGCCATAAATATTGCTACTGTGAGTATGATACATTGGAAAAGAACACTTGGTACAGTACACCGAATACCTGGCAGTAATATTTTCCTTACCCTTATTGATACTATGGAATACTAACTATATTTTTACTGATAAAAACAAAGAGTTATTTCCAGGCCTGTGTACAAAAATCATGGTGAAAATATACAACAAGGGACTTTTGTGGTTAACACTACCTTGATGGCAAAACTTGAAGAAAAACTAAAGAAAAGGGAATAGAATTTTGGCTTGTATGTGCATTTTATTCTGGAACATAATGTTTTTTTACACTAAAAACTGAAGGATGCTCTCACTCTCAATGCTACTAATTAAGGTCCCACTAATAGTGTCTTAGAAAAAGGAGGTAATTGGGGATGAGTGAACGAGCTCAAATAAGAGAGCAATTGATGCAGATCCTCAACCAAAAATGTTCCTTTTACGGTGGTTTGGGAAATTTGGTAATTTAAAAAAATATTTTAAATGTATTATTTCTGATTTCAGCCTGTCTGGAAGGGAGAAACACTGGGAATCTCATGCTTTCGCTTCTTTAAAAAAATACTTTCTTTTATACATCCTTCCTGCATCACTGTTGAGGCACAGGGCAGAAACCTGTCTCTTTTATTCTTCTCTGTGGGTATGTCTACATTACAGCGTTATTTCGAAATAAGCTATTTCGAAATAACGCGTCTACACACAAAATGCATTTTGAAATAGCATTTTGCTATTTCAAAATAGCACGTCCACACTGAGTGAACGTTGAATCGCATTTAAGACCAGTCGGAACCAGGTCCGGCAGGGCATCACGTCAAGAGTTACTTTGTGTGACTGCTGCCTGAGGCTATCTGAGGCCTGTGCTTAAAGGGACCCCCTCTGGACAGCCGGTTCTCAGCTTTCCCCGCTTGCTTGCCTACCTCGCTGAGGGACAGCAAAGCATTTTTTCTCTGTGTGCTCTGGTTGCCCTCACTCGGGACACCACAGCACTCCTTAACATGGAGCCAGAGCTGCCCCAGGGCACTCCGGTGCTTCTCGTGGACACGTTGCTGCAAGCCTGGCTGCACTTTCTGCAGGCTGC
>CM057846.1:102302399-102325106 GCA_030068395.1 Apalone spinifera
TCATTTGCCTACCTAGCTCGAACTAACGAGCTAGTGTAGACATACCCTTGCAGACCCTAGAGAGGTACAGATAAATCAGGTCAGGTAAGGTTTGGCACTAAACAAAACCTTTAATATTTGCTCATCATCCAAGAGTTTGATCTTTAAGATTTATTTCTGTTCCTTTTTTGTTGCTAAATATATTGTGTATTCTGACTGCTAAATTGGGAGGGATTAAAAACTGTGTCTTGAACTCCAAGCCAGCAAAGCACTTAAACACATGCTTGAGTAGTGCTTAAACTCATTGAGACTTTTCACATACCAAAAGTTAAGAATATGTTTAGCATTAAAAAGTGCAGTGAATCTAATTCAGAATTCCTTGATACATGGGGCTAGATTTTTTTAAAATAGCTGAGGAATGTAGCCTTTTTATTAATAATGCCCATAATTCAGATGCAATTTTCTACACTTTTCTTATGGCTGTTAAGTCACACAAGTGTAATAAAGAATAACTCTCCCTTGTCCCAAGGTACTTTGAGTTCCATACACATATACACACACACACACACACACTCAGGGTATGTCTACACTACAGCGTTATTTCAAAATATCTTATTAGGAAATAGTTAATTGGAAATAAGTTATTTCAAAATAACGCATCTACACACAAAATGCATTTTGAAATAGCGTTTTGCTATTTCGAAATAGCACGTCCACACTGAGTGGAGGCTGAATTGCATTTAAGGCCGGCCGGAACCAGGTCTGGCAGGGCATCAGGTCCGGAGTTATTTTGTGTGGCTGCTGCCTGAGGCCTGTGTTTAAAGGGACCCCCTCTGGACAGCCGGTTCTCAGCTTTCCCCGCTTGCTTGCCTACCTCGCTGAGGGACAGCAAAGCATTTTTTCTCTGTGTGCTCTGGTTGCCCTCACTCGGGACATGACAGCACTCTGCAACATGGAGCCAGAGCTGCCCCAGGGCACTCTGGTGCTTCTCGTGGACACGTTGCTGAGAGCCTGGCTGCACTTTCTGCAGGCTGCCATCTGGGAGGTCGATTGGGGGGCTGTCAGTATCCAGGAGGCCCTGCGGGAGATCTTCCACCCTGAGGAACACTAAGAGCCTCCCTGGTCTGCCCCACTTGGGGCTTGTGCCTCATTCCTCCCTCACGTCCTTCCACTTACCCCTTCCTAACTCCCCTTCCCGATAAAATACACGTATTTTCATGAACACAAACTCTTTTTATTTAACAAAACTGGGAGGAAGCAGGGGGAATGAAACTCTGGTGAGACTGGGGAAAGGAGGCAGGAGAGGAGAGA
Source organism: Apalone spinifera (assembly GCA_030068395.1). Taxonomy (NCBI): domain Eukaryota; kingdom Metazoa; phylum Chordata; order Testudines; family Trionychidae; genus Apalone; species Apalone spinifera. The sequence continues at coordinate 102,303,690 of CM057846.1, forward strand.
AGAGAGGGTGGGAGAGGGGAGGGGGAAACCTGGGAGGAGGGAGATGGAAGCGGGAAGAAGGGGGAGGGGAAGCTCAGGGTTGGGGGTCTCGCCAGACCAACTTAATTTTCATGTGAACCTGCTCCTGGGTTCGCATGTGGCCTTTGGTAGCCAGGCTGGCAGCTATCCTGCCAGAGACGGCCACATTCCTCCATCTAGTGTGGAGATCATGGATGTTGGGGGCATCCCCTCCAAACCTGAATAAGGTCCATGAACTCCACCTTGGACCAGGAAGGCACCTGCCAGTGGCTTGCTGGCTCATGTTTTGGGGCCACTGGTTCGGGGCAGAGACTGCTGGCTCTGGGCTGGCAGGCTTGGACCTGGTACAGGCACTGTGGCCAGAGTCAACCCCGTTAAGGGCTCCGGGGATGGGGAAGGGAGAGATGTGTTCTTGGTTGAGGCTGGAGTGGCTACCAGGGCACCCTGGGAAAGCTGGAGGCCCCCCTATTTTGAAATAAGCCTCTACACAGCACTTATTTTGAAATAGCTCTTTCAAATTATTCCTCTTGGAATGAGGTTTACCAAATTCGAAATAAGTGCTCCACTATTTTGAATTAATTTCGAAATAGCAGTTTGGCTGTGTAGATACTAATAAAGTTATTTTGAAATAAGGGCTGTTATTTCAAAATAACTTTGCTGTGTAGACATACCCTCACAGATTAAAAATGAAAGACTGTTGTATTATAACAATAATGTTCTCTTTAAAATTCAAATTAAGTAAGTAGGCTCATACATGGAGTAAAAGGGAAAAATTACACTTAAAATGTGTGTACAGCATAGCAAGATACTAAATCATTCAATCCATTGGAATAGAAAGCTGTGTGTCACAGAAATAATAGTAAAAAAGAAAAAAACACATTGTATTCAGACAGGGCACTGAAACTAATCAAACTATGGAATTTTTTTGTCACCAAAATTGAAGTGACCTATTACTTTTTTATATTTCTTCTCAAATGTTATGGTTATAATTGCTATCCTGCTGTGAACAAAGACCAGTCAAGCAACAGAGAAACATTTTTACTGTTCCCTGCAGTACAGCCTATCACATTGCAGCTACTGATCACTAGACATAAACAGAATGCAATCGCCTAACTGCCAGATGTAAACATAATAGCACTGTTTAACTGTCACTTTCACAAAATGCAAAGACGGCTGGTGTGTGTCTAAGCAAAATCATTTTTTATTGAATTCACAATGGAGGCTCGAAGGGGGAAATTGTATGTGGATGGTTAGCAACGCCTCTATTTTCTAGCTAGCTGAAGAAACATGCAATGAAAACTAACCAGCATCCTTTTTAATTAACTGCTATCTCTTCCCACATTTCACTTCCTATCAATAATCACAGTGTCATAAAAACTGGAGGTGGAAAAGACCTATTAGATTATGCTGTTCATCTCTCTACCGATGCAAGTGCCTTGTCTACTAATACTTTCTCCAAAACAGTTTTCTCCTTGGAAACTGGGTTTGTCTACACTGTAATGTAAGCTGTGGTTAGTGAAACGTACATCAGCTGACCTATGGTACAGAACCCTAGGCTGGAGTGTCTACATTTGTTTTTAACCCCAAATTAAGTTTTCTAACCCATGCTCAAATGGAGGGATATGTATGAAGAGGCATTCTGGTGATACAGTCACATCCTGACAGACTTCATTGAATGTCTGTCTAAATAGTCCCTTTTCCAATGTCATCACATTACCCCTAATTATCACCCATTGCCTCATCTACAAAATTAATCTCTCCTCTTGGAACTAGAGACCAGGATGAGACAAATAGCTGGGCCTTTGGGAGCTATCACTTAATACAAACTCAGGGCAGCTACCTGCATAGGAAAAACATGTTGATAGTTCCATGCATTCCTTTATTGTGTTTTGATTATTCCCCACACTGTGCTGGTCCGTCTCCATGGACTAATGCAGAAAAACCTCTGAGCGATGGCACAACTTCCTACTTCATTTAAGCCACCATATTTTCCCTAGAAGCAGAGGTGAAGCCTCCTACAATTCCTCAGAAGTCAAGGACTGAAATTTTGCCTGATTCCCGCATGGACTATGTCAGTGTTTCCCAAATGGTGTTCCGCGGAACCCTGGGGTTCCGCGAAGTGAAAATCAGGGTTCTGTGAGAAAATTCCATTACAATAACATTTTATTATTTTTTTAAAAAAAATAATATTTAAGCATTTATGAATTTTATTGAAAACAGTTTTCATTTGTGATTGCCATAAGTGTCCCTGTGTAATGCCAGCTTAGGCAGAGTGTGGGGACAATGATGTCACTACTCAGCGCTGCATGCTCAGTCAGTCAATGGTGTGATTGCCTGTTATATACCACCGTAAATCCCTGTACTCGCTGTCAGGGAGCGTGGATCACATCGGTGACTGAATACGAATATACTAGTGTCAAGTCGGACAAAGTCGAAGCTTCAGCTGTCAAACAAGTTGCTTGTGTGGGAGTGCGCAGGCAGTGCTCTTGTGAATACTTTACTTCAATATAGTCACGTGATTTCTTGTATTTAAAAAGTTAACCATGACAGATATAAATTGACTATGATAGATTAATCTATGCGCAATTAAACTAAATGTTGATCTCATGACGTTGTTTAGCATTTGTTTATTATTATCCTTACTTATTTGTGGTCTACTTTTTCAGCTCCATATATAAGACTGTTATTAGGGGTTCTGCAAAATTCTTTCGAGTTTAAAAGGGTTCCGTGGCCAAATAAAATTGGGAAATACTGGACTATGTAAATTGAGGAATTAAAAGTTCCTTACACTGTGTGACATTAAGAACAGCCTAAAGGTCAGGGGTACCTAGACATTAGGTAATCAATTGCAGCTGAATTAACGAGTTCAAGTGTACCCCAATTCTTTAATATCATGGCGTGTGTCTGATTAGTGCCATGCAAGGTGTCAATTTTAAAAAGCTCATGAAACACAGGTTATTAACATCATTGTACAATGTGGGTGCAACCAACTGATGCAAAGTTACGGTCATAATCATACGTGTTGCCAACTAAGCAGGCGTTACCACACTCTAGACAAAAGGATAAAATTTCCCCACCTGGTAGTTACTTCCAATGTGCTTTGAAAAACAAGGCAAATGTATTTACATATTGTGTAAAGAGACCCATCAAGTTAACAAAGTATGGAGTCAAATCTCATGCTATAATGGCAGGGAAGGAGACTGACAATCACAAGGCTAATGTTCATTCAGTTGCATTGGAGTAGGCAAGAACTAAATATTTTGCATATTTGCAGAGAAGTCCAGCAAGGGAAGAAGCAGCAGGATACTTGCTTCACGCAGACCCCATGTTGCCTACCTCACAGCTGGAAATATAATTTTCTCTTGGAGAATCCTTCAGTAGAATGCATTTCAAAGATTCAATGGACTATAAAAGAGAGTGGTATAGAATCCAAAATTATCTTTCACCTAAGAAGACAAAGGTACCAGCCCTTTGATTTTGGTAGACCCTAAATCTGGAGTTCTATTAGCCATCTTGATGGAAAGATAATGAGGATTTTTAACTTGAACCAAATGTGGCAGGTTAATTGTTAGTTGCTAGAGAGTATTTTATCTTTATATCTCTTTTGGCCATTTCTAACTTTAATCCTTATACTTAATTAAGATTAAAATAAAACAAATGTACTTGAATTTCAGAGAAATTTTAAGTGAATACACTTAAAATTTCTCTGAAATTCAAGTACATTTGTTTTATTTTAATATTAGCCAAACCAAACCACGTTGTGTTTGAACTGAACTGTTTGGTAATTCCAGTTAAAGTAATAAACTGTTGGATACTGAATCTTTAAAGGTGCAACAAACCTTGACATTCTTCTCCTCTAATTGTTTCAGGACAATTTAGGGCTGAGGTGAGTGTGGAGTCATCTTGCCACTTATTAATAAAAACTGGCCAAGACCAGGGGAAGTCTGGTATTAATGATAGGCTTCTGGGCCCAAACCCTTCGACCAGGGCTGCTCATTAGGTAAGCGTTAAGTGCATTCTTGTTACTGACTGTGGGTATCCCAGGAAAAGAGCTACAGTAACAAAGGTATAAGGAGCTTAAGGGTTTAAGGTAAGAGGTGACAAAACTCTTCACTGGTCTGAATTGCAGCCTATAATATAACACAGAGGCCTTAAAATATTTGTACTAATATGTTTTGGAAGATGACAGATATGAACGTGGGCAAAGATGGGTCCATCTACAGAGTTCTATTTAGGATCTGATGTTTTCCAAAGTTTGAGAGTGTTCAGAGCCTGGGTTTTGGTGTTGGCCTATTTAATTGGCAATTTTCATTCCTAAGCATTCCAGGCCAGCTTCTATCCACATACATCTCTCTACGCATAAAGCTGAGGGCAGAATTTGGCCCTCACCTTTTAAATCCTGAATGGCAGCTTAAGGCTGACCATAAAAGGCTGTCCTTTGCTCTCAAATTGAAGAGATAGCATCCACCTGAACTTCTAAAAGATCAAGTTTTATGCCTGGGTACTTAGCCCCTCTCTCTCTCTCTCTCTCTCTCTCTCTCTCTTTCTCAAAAGATTTACTCCACCAAGACAACAGAGTAGCTGGCCCAACATCTGTCTCTCTTAAAAGCAAGGTGACTGCAATTATTTCTCCCTTCCTCCATCTCCGGTATTCCTGCTCCTAGTTTGTATTAAGATGGTAGTGACCAAACAAAATAAGACTGAATTTTTAGTCAAAGACATACTGATGGAACAGATCGCACCAGGACAGCTTTGAATCATAAGCAGGCACATAAATTATTTTGATTGTTTAGCTACATAAAAATGATAATTTTTTGTAAAAGCCTTTTTATAATAGTAATAAACCTGCCATGGCAAAGAGTAATTATAGCAGGAGACATTTACCAGCCTGCTTACACATTTATATGGGATTATGATATTAGTCTTTGAAGTTGTTGATATACTCTAGAGACACGAATTTTGAGAGTGAAGCCTATCTGAATATAGAATTCAAATGCCTCCAAAAATTCTGGAGTGTTTTAGTCTGATCCAGGCACAACTAATTGCAACTTTCCATTTTCTCATCTCCACTAATCCAAGCACATTGCAAGCACAACTGGGATAGACCATACCTATAGAACTCATGGAAAGGAACTCAATGTTTCATTTCCTATAGTCTTAGAAACAGTACCTTTTGCCTCCTCACAGCTCACCAAACCTCTGCCATGTGAAACGATTCTTAGGAACTCCCCTGAGAGAACATCAGAGAGTTTCTGGGCCCCATGTCCCATTTTGCTCCCTTTGGTAGAGGAGTACATGATTTGGGCCTTGTTTACATTACAGAGTTTTGTTGACAATAGGCATGTCAACACTTAAAAAAGTGCTATAATAAAAATCAGTACCACAGGTTCACATTCACTCCATCAGCAAAGTGCATCCACAATTGGGGCACAGCCATCAGCAGTGTGAGCAATGCACTGTGGGTACCTATAATAGAATCAAAGAATACTAGAACTGGAAGAGACCTCAAGAGGTCATCAAGTCCAGTTGCGTCCACTCAAGGCAGGACCAGGCACCATCCAGATCATCTGTGATGGATGTTTGTGTGCTCCTAAAAATCTCCAGTGATGGAGTTTCCACAACCTCCCTAGGCAATTTATTTCAGTGCTTACCCACCTTACCACAGTCTAGCTCTCCATCTTCTGTGGCTAGATTTTGTGGGAAGATGAAGTTGATCATGTTATACCTTGGGATGAGGATCAATGTCCCATGATACATTATTGTCTGTCCCAGTATTCCAGTGGCTTCCAGCTTTCTTTCATGGCATTTTTCAATGGGCCTTTGCACTCCAGCATCTTTGTAAGAAGAGACAGATCCTGCACTGCTTTCCTATTCTCTGTCAGTAGGACATTGTGGATGACAGTGTAGTTAACTATAAAGTTTCTAGTTGAAGAAGACTTCCAGTTGCTTGTCATGCTGTATGATATGCATAGGAGCAATTTTAGACTGCTTTTGGCATTCACAGAACAGCTGCAGACAGTAAGCCATTGCTTTTGGCTTGGGAACCAAGTACTGAATGGTGGGATTGCATCATCACACAGGTGTGGGATGAAGAGCAGTGAACTTTTGGATGCAGATAGTCACCTTCCTGGAACTGTGTGCAGAGCTTGCCCCATCTCTATGGCACAAAAACATCAGAATGAGAGCTTCTTTGTTGGTATAGAAGTGTACGGCAATTGCTGAATAGAAGCTGGCAACTCCAGACTGCTACCAGTTGTCTCAAATCAGTTTGGAGCTGGGAGATCAACCATTGGTGCTTCATTATTACAAGTTTGCAGAGCAATTAATGACATTGTGCTATGAAGGCATTAACAACAGAAAGGAGTGAGAAATTCCTTCGGAAACCAACAGTTCTACTTAGTTGAAAGGATCTCTACTTGGAGGTCCTCTGATGAAATTTGGACCAGTTCTTTACATCAAAGAAAGCTTTACCGTTCTCTTATGTGTATTTTGGGTATGAATTACAATGTATTTGCTGAATTCTTTTCATTAATAGGAGCACAGTGATGAACCACATATAGAGCATAAGATGGAAATCAGCTTTAGCTTCAAAAGCACTTCTTGGTAAACTAAAAGACCAAGTGAAGGTCAAAAATCAGCATCATAAAGGAACAATGATAACTAATAAGTGACCTGAGTAATAAGTGTACAAGACCAACAATAAATGTTGTTATTGTGTATTACCTCTGGTAGTAATTGGATAGCGCTCTTAGGCTGTGTCTAGACTACATTCCTTTTTCGGTAAAGGGATGTAAGTTAGGCACGTCAATATGAAGCCGGGACTTAAATATCCCGTCCTTCATTTGCATAATGGCGGCTGCTGCTTTTTTTCGAAACGGGGCTTTTTCGAAAAAACAAAACAAAACGGCAGTTTAGACGGGAATCTTTCAAAAATACAACCTTTTTTTGAAAGATCCTGTAAACCTCATTTTTGAGGAGTACAGGATCTTTCAAAAAAGGGTTTTATTTTCAAAGGTTTCCCGTCTAAACTTCCTTTTTTTTAAAAAAAAGCCCCGTTTAAAAAAAAGCAGCAGCAGCCATTATGCAAATGAAGCGTGGGATAGTTAAATCCCGGCTTCATTTGCAATATCGACATGCCTAATTTACATCCCTTTACCGAAAAAGGGATGTAGTCTAGACGTACCCATAGTGAACAAAATTCTGCTCTCAGTTACACTAGCATTAAGAGGGTGCAACTCTAGCTTCAGTAGTGTTATTCTGGATTTATATCAGTATAATTGAGAGAAGAAGTTGCAATGGCAGCATTACAAATATTTGAGTGGGTCACTATCTGAAAACTTCACTTAAAAAGGAAATTATGACAGGAAAGGTGATGGCAAGAGATAATAGACAATATTATGCTCCCACCCCACTTGCTATTGCTGAACTTTTGGAACAGTGTAGAAATATTTAGCTATGGAGTATAAAGTTTCGCTCTCTCATCCATACAGTTTTCCCTCTGGAAGTATGAATATTTTGGTTATTACAGTTGCCATGCATCTTTTTACTGGCTAACAGTGATCATTTTTTAGAGGTTAAAATATTTTTTTTCTTCCAAGCCTGCTTTGAATCAACTCCATGGATGCCTGATCCATAAAGTTATTATTTGTATTACAGTAGCCTCTAGAGACAGCAACCCAGATTGTCACCAATGTACAAACACATAATAAAAGAGTCCCTTCCCAAAACTTCTTGCCATCTAAATAGAGAGCATAGAGAGAAGATAGGAGAAAGGAAATATTATTCTCCTAATTTCTCAGACAGGAAGGGACACAATTATGTCTATACTACAGAGAAGATTGAAGCTGCTGCTGTCAATCTTCCAGAGTTTGAATTAGTGATTCTAGTGAAGACACACTAATTCAAAGTGAGAGGGGGTACTCCAGTCAATGCTGGTAGTCCTGCTTCCATGAAGAGTAAGGGAAGTCAAAGGAAGAGTGCCAAAAGTTTAGTTAAAGTACTTCGACTTCATCTGTGCAATTAACGTAGCTGAAGTTGCTTATCTTAATTTGACCTTATCCTGTAGACATGCTCAAAGAGATTAAATGTCTCACTCGAGATAACAAAGGAAATATGTGGCAGAGCCAAGAATTTAATGGTTTTTCTGGGTTCCAGTCCACTGCACTATCAATTCAGTTTCAAAAGTTCTCTTCTTGGTGCTCTGTGGTCTGGGTCTAGGATGCTCCTCAGACACAATGGAGCTGTCCACCACCAGGTGAAATCTTTCTGGAGACAAAGCTTACTCAGGGACAGGTACAAAGCTGTGGAATGAACTCCCACAGGCACTAAGAGCTGTCTCAAACATTATTATCTTCTGTTCCAAGTATAAGATGCACTTCTTTGACCTTGCATTCAATAACAAGCTCACCAAACACAACAGACATTAAAAAAGTAAATGAAAATAAAATTCTCTTTTCCTTGTAGAGAAAAAGGGATAAATAACAGAAAGAGACTCACATGCCACATATGCAATTCATGGTCTTAAAAGCACTGTGATAAGATGCTCAGAAGCTTTGGTGGTGCGGGTCATATGAGAACCTAAAACAGAATAAAATAGTGTCATACCCACATGGCTATCCTTTCTGTTTAAAGGATATAGCATTTTCTGAACTAAGTGGACTTGTCAATACTCTTGACATTAATGGGTATTTTATGCCTGGAACTAATGTGAATTTTGTAATAGAGATCCACCAGGCAGATCTGTCTTCTGGTTTGCCCTCTAAAAGGAACTACTTTAGGAATGACACACTTCAGGACATTTTATTTCAGTACCAGTGAATGTACTTAGGGACTGACTCTAGAAGTCCTTCACCCATGAACTGCCATTGACTTCACTGGGAACTCCATGTAGTCACAAATCTTTTACTTGCCCTGCAATACAATTTCCCACAAGGCATATTACATTACTCATGCAGAAATGAACTTTCTCCCAAGCAGAGGACCACCAAAAGACTTGTGAACCATTTAAAATAGATGTAAATTGGGATTTAAAGCAGTCACAGACTTTGTGTGGACCATCTGTCCTTGGGTGAATTTCATCTCTGAATGAAAGGCACCATTGAAAAAAGCAAGCCAATTCCCACCTCCCCCACAAAAATCCCTACCTTACCTGCAGACTATACTGGCCATGCTCCTGTTGGGGGAACATGAATTTTTATGTTTGCCTGGGAAGTACATTTTCATTTACAGAATTACAGAGATTTCTTGTCCTGAGAAGCCTGGTTTCTTTGACTACATTTTTTCCCCAAGAACCCAGCACATAAATATTGTTCCACAGTGACACAATACATGTTCAGCTGGGCATCGATCATGTCACGTTAGGCTCCTTCACATCACATCGGTTGGCATGACTGACAGAACCCGACGTCTCATGTCACATCAGGGCACATTGCCCAGCACAATGAGTTACAAAGACATACATTCCAGCGAAGTAAAATAAAATGAACTGAAATGAAATGTAATGGGAGAAGACCCCTCATTAAGGTTCTACTCCAGAACAGCTCAATACCTTACATGCCTCATATTCACCAAGTAGTTATGAACAAGATGGGCCAAATTTATTAACCATTTATTTGACATTTCTGACACTTTAAATAACAAAAATCATTTTTACGCGTGTGTATGTGAAGGTGGATAAAGTAATATCTTGTACTGGACCAACTTCTGTTGGTGAGAGAGACATGGTTTTAAGTCACACCAAGCTCTTTTTCAGATCTGGAAAGGATACTCTGAGCATCACAGATAAATGCAAGACTGTTTAACATAAATAATTAGCATATAAGTGGCCAATTAACATCTCTGCAGTCATATGATAAAAAGCAGAGCTGAGTGGGCTACAGATTGTTGTAATAAACCATAAATTCAGTTTCTCTGTTCTGTGCATGATTTTTCGTGTGTAGAAAAGTTATGAATTTAAGCTCTGAGGCTCATCTTTGAAAGTATTGTTCAGATTTCTTTTGAGGATGAGGACTGATAGATCAGACACAGTGTGATCACTTTGTGAAAAGTTTTCACCACAAATGAAAGGATGCTTTTATCATTTATCATTTTGTTGTGTGATTTCATTGGAGAGCATAGTGAATGCCTGGTTTCACACATACAGTTGTTAATGGGCCTCTCTATATTGAATGGCCCCTTAAAATATGTGCTATCTATTTTTACTTAACAATCTGTTCCACCTTACATTTAGCTGAGAAACCCCAAGGACTGGACTCTTTAAATTTCTGCGGGAGTGCAGCTCCATGTGGTTCAGAAGGCTGGAGAGGGGCCAGCACCAGGTCTCAGGCATGCTGAGGGTTGGCTTCCCCTTCCACTCAAGGCCCCGTTCCTTCTGGGGGGCATGAAGCTGGGTCCCTCCCACACCTTGCTCAGGGGTCTGTAGAAGGTCTCTGCCCCCCATGGTACTGACTCAGAGGATGGGCATTTTCATAGGTTCAAAGTACCTTGTATAATTTATTGTGGACGCGTCAGTGGAGAGCGCTCTGCTATGAGCTAAGAGCCCATCTCTTCTGATTTCAAGGGAGAGGTCTAGCCCCTTCACCCATCACTGTGTTGCTTTGGCAGGTCAAAAGGTGTTACACTGGCTTAGCCAATCTCCTGAGGTGATGAGGTGGTCAAGTAGCTCTTCTGCTTCTACTTTATTACCAAGCCTACAAAAAACATGTGTCAACCCACCCATGAGCTTTTACTAATAATATATTTGGGGAATTTTTTATTTACCATCTGAATTTTGAGTCTTTAGAGAAAGGTGTCTGGTGGCCTCTGGCCCCAAGAGTGTGAGAGCATTTCAAGAGCAAAATTAAACCTTAAATCCACATGCAAAATGTGGACCTCTCCTAGACTGGTTGGAGGGGACTCTCTTTACCCTTATTTTAGTTCCTAAAGAGGGGGGGACTGCCATTCTATCCCTTTCTATTGTCCTCGCTTATCACTATCTAAGGTCATTCACTTCCTCATCTCCCTCCCACAGTCTTCTCCCCGTATCACATTCTCCTTCACCATGGTTTTCTATAGTCACCTATCCCCAGACCCACCTATGTGTTCCCTCTAGAGTCTAACACCTGCTTATTCTACTTCATCCCTCCCAATCTTAAACTGCACCTCTTCACTCTACTTCCTGCATCCCACATCCTCATGCCCAATGTCTTCCTCCTGCATCTCCAGGTTCTTCCAATTCCCCTGCACTTTCTCAATATCTCTTTATCCTCTCAGACTTAATCTTAATCCCAGATTGCCTTGCACCCTCTCACTGCCTCCTGCACCTCCTCAGGTTGTGTCCTGTTTTCCACCTTATAGTTTTCTGTCAACATCACCTGGAGAGGACCATCTTCTCTAAGTGCCGGCTGGCTTCAATTTCATTGAAAACAATAGGACATGGCAGCCATTTTTATTAGCAGAATTCTAACTTTGCTTTGCAAAGTCTTTTGGAAATAGCAGCCATCTTGGGTGAGAGTAATTTGGCTTTCACAGAGTAATGGATAATAGCGAGGAGTAATGGATAATAACTGTTGTTTTGAATAAGAAAAATTTCATAAATGTTTGCAAGCAGGGCTGAACTACTGCTTGCAATGAAGCCAGCTGAAAGGAGAGAGTAGCCCTGGGGGTGGGTATGCTCACTCAAATTGTTTAGACTTGCAAGATAATTAACTGTTAACTGTTGATATGTAAATACAGCTCATGCCAGGATGGGGAAGGAATCCGGGGTGTGGTTATGTAAATCCAATTCAGCCAGGGCTGATGGAGGGTGAATTGTTGGAATGGAATGTAGTGTATTGTAATTAATTTGGCTGTTGTGGGATCACAAACCATGCTACGCCTAAATGTAGAAACTGTAAAATATGACACCAATGCTTGCAGGAGAGACACCATCATTGTACAGGGTCTCAGATGAATAAGCCTTCCCCTTCCAGCTTTGAGTGGATGAGTTGGAGGGAAGGGGCTTGAGTCAGCCTGCTTCATGTCTGCCAGGTGTAAGCTGTAAGACTGGTTCAACCAGTCTCTCTCTCTCTCTCTCTCTCTCTCTCCTGCTCCCACCCGCTGTTCTAAGGATAGATCTAAAGCAGACTCCATAAGGAGTCTCTCTGTTATTTCAGTGGAAACTGGAATCTTTTGGACAGCCTAGGTGGTGACTAAGGGTTGAAATCATTATGAGCTGAAGTCACTGGTTTGGCCTGGAGCCAGACCCATTGTGACCGGTGGGCGGCCAGTAGGGCGGCTGGCGGGAACGACCAGCGGGTGGCTGGTAAGGTGGCTGGTGGGAACGGCAGGCGGGTGGCCAGCAGGGCAGCTGGCAAAGCAGCGGACAACAGGAGCTGCACAAAAGTGGCATGACTTCAGGCTCAGTGAGTGGAGTCATCAGGGTGATGTGTCGGGCTCTGCACTGACTGGACAGAGCAGTAAGTGGGGCATTTGAAGTGGGATACGGAGAAAGTTTGGATAAGTGAATGGGACCCTTACATTGTTGAACTAGTGAGCCTGAGAGACAAAGGACATTGCTCAATCCATTTGAGCTGGGACGGTTACTCATGGGTTGGTTATGAACTCTGGTTTTGGTATTTTCCCAAGTTAATGCCATGTGACCTCTCTTTCATTAAAAGTTAATTTTCTACGCTCAGACTCTGTGCTTGTGAGTGGGGAAGCATTGCCTCTCAGAGGCGCCCAAGGGTATGTGAATTTCCCAGGCTACTGTGTAGGGGCTCGAGCCAGTTCTGTGTGAGATGGATGAAAAGGGACCCCTAGCTATTGAACCCGGCCCTGGCTGCTGCCGGCACTTCCTGGCAGAAGGGTTACATGTTGAAGCCAGTAATCTGAGCTCACGTGTGACTTAAACCAACAGACATTCATATTTTAGGCGATTCGTGAGTTTCATGAGGACAGCCCAAAATCCAGTTAAAGCGGCATTCCTAGTTGGGCACAATTTAGAGAAGCAGTGAGGAATTGCAAGTTGTCAGCTCTTGGTCCAGTTTATTGCTGAGATAGCAAGAGCCATTCTGCCTGAAAATAAGACTATTCCTTCTTGCGCAAAAGCCCCTTGCACAAAAATGGTGCCTCATTAAGTATGCAAATGAGGTGGAGAGATATTCATTGCGGCACCTTATTTGCATATGTTCTTGCACAAGAGAGAACTATATAGATGTAGCCCTAATGTTTGGGTTGATCTTCACTATGGTATACAGGAATGTCTGAATTTTGACTAAGAGCCACATTCAAAACACATGATATGCTATAAACTCCTATAATCTCCTCATAATGAAATAAACTCCTCCCCCCTTTTTTAACCTGATGATAAGTAAAAATCTCTAAAGGACTTAATGTAAGGAATGACAAACATTTAGTAGAGCTAGTACTAAAGGGATATTAATGATGCAACATTTATCTAAAGATGAGACAAAGAGATCATATATGGATCAAGATTAGTTTTAGGTTGAGACATAGGAGATTTAGGTTCAAAAGTCAATCATTCCAAGAATTTAGTATTAGAACTTCAGGAAGCAAAATGTGGCAAGATGAAGTCAGGGAATTACCTCAAGGCATGTGACTACAAACATAGAGACTGGGGTTCTAAAAGTGTGCAACTACTACAGAATCAAAACTATGGCAACTAAATCAGACAAGTGGATGAATATCTTAGCCTAGTGGTCGGAAACCTATACCCTGAGCACCACATGCCACCCATCAGAGTTCTATGTGTGGCCTGTGAGACATTTTGTTTTCAGTTGTTCACGTACAGGCTTGTGAGATTCCTCAGGTTTCTGTCTGTGTTGCTTTTTTTCATACTGGTATTACTAAAGTGAAACACGCTTAAAGCAAGGGCACATGAAGTAGGATGTGAGAACCATGTGCACCCTCTGCATACAATCAACACAATTCTAGAATTGTTAATATTGTATTATTTAGATTATTTAGTATACAGGTTGAACCTCTGTAGTCCTGCACCCTCTGGACCTAACCAGTGCCAAACCAGATTTTATGGGAGTGTGGGAAACTTGGCCACACTCACAATAAGTGGACATCTGGCTAACTAAAATCATGCTGGACTGTAAATGTTGTCGGGCCAGAGACTATCAGACTAGAGAGGTTCAACCTATATAAGTATTCCATAAAAAAATTACATTAAGAGATTTTTCAACTGTAATGGTTTAGAACTAGTCAAAAAAAATAGATCATTTGAAGTTGCAGGTGCAACCTTAACCTTTGTGAATGTACATAAGAACATTCTATTTTGCAAATAGCATAATACTTATGTGGAATCTTGGAATATTTTATATACTCTCACCTTCTGTGTCACAGTAAAACAAAGAAATATTATACAAAAGCTAAACATTTAGCATTATTTAATACTTTGTAACTCAAAACAGTGGAATGAACTTTCTTCAGTGTTTTCAGTGTTTGCAGAAACAACCTCCTTTGCCATTTGATGAAATCTGACTAATATTTTTCGATAATACATTATAAATATACATCACACAAAAACTGGCGTGGCATAAAAACTTTATCAATATGAGTTTAGGTACATACATTATACACAGGTGATGATACCATGGCTCAGTTATACAGGTCATTTAAAATAAGTATTGAAAAAAAATCTTTGCACCATGTGATGATCATCGTTGCATATTGCATTCAAAGCTTACAAGTCAGGCCTCAAAATCTGAAATTGGCTTAACATTTATGAAAATTTAAAAAGTGATAAATATTTGGTTATTTTCACTTGTTTTTCAGTTTGTGGGCCTTTAGGGTTTACATTTTTTTTTAAATTTCTGTAGCCATAAGGATTGAAAACATATCTAATTTGTTTAAATAAAAGCTGAGGTTCTCCCTTAATCACATGACTCAAGGAAGAGTGGATCGAATAAAACACCATCATAAGATTTGTGTTAAAATTACAAAGAGCTGGAAACACTGTGATATCACATATGTTATATAGAAAAATATTCTACATGTTCCAGAGATTTTTTAAAAATCTTTTATTGGAACTATTTATTTTATCTTTTCAACTGTGAAGCCTTCATTTCAATGAATTTACTATGCACCACTCAAATGGTGCATAAATATTTCTACAAATGATTTTAAAAACCTAAAAATGTCAGAACTTTATAACCCCTTATCTCTTTTCCTTTCAGTGTTAGAAGGGAATGCTGTGTATCCATTTGGGCATCTAGAAATATTTCCTATCCAATGAGACAAAGCTCCTATTTCTAACCCTGCAAGGGGATAACTTAGCAGACTTAAATTTATGACCTTTGTACATACAAACGGTGCAGGACTGAATACTGCCAATTCTGGAAGTCGGACAGGTATAATTTGGAGTAGAAGGGGCTATCAATATTTATGGGGAAAGGAACAATATTACTCTTATATGTTTGTTATTTGTGCACACCTTTCTGCTGCTCCTATCTGCGTATTGGGGAATAATGTATTGTTTACTATTTGAAAGAGAATATCCAGATGAAGAAAAGGTGTATATTTTACAACCTATTGGGGTGATTTTAGTTAAATAAATACTACTCTTTTAGTTTGGAACTTGTGACCCAGGAAGTGTAACTGATGTCTGTAGAGGTGACATGGCTGGGTATGACACTCATGAATTATGAGGGCAGATGTCACTTTCAAGTGACATGTTTTCCATAACCCACTGCTTCTCTTTGTGTATCTTTCAAATACAATCTATAAAGCAGCTGCTCATCTATTTAGTCTTGGGCAGGGCATAGAAATGCAAGTCAGACCTCAGATTTGGTTTGTCATTTCCCTTCACAGAAGGAGATGTGATTTATGTTTATAATAAAGTATTTGAAATGTCATTTAATAGAAAAACAAATGGCAGTTAGATCCCCATGAGCGAGGAAAGAGGTTGCGGAACTTTGAATTAGACATTTTTATCTGATCACTCTTTAGGTTACATATTTTTATTCTAATTGTAAAAATTATCTGCCTTGACATATCTTTTCCATTATTTTTGTTAAAGTGTATTCATCAGCTATGTTAATGATGACACAAAATTGTAATATATGCATTAAACATTTAAGTTTTAATATGTTAACATGACATAAGATGTGAATAATAACAATGTTTTATATATGAAGTGAAAACATATTTTATGTTGGAAATAGTTAGAATGCCTGGCGAGTGACTTATATCCATAACAATTTCATTTAAATATTGCTTTTGCACTCATCTATCTTAGATGCAATTTTATATCCTTTTTAAAAATTCATTTCTGCATGACCTCTTTGAGGCTGCAAACTAGTGCCTCTAGCCTACATATTCAATTGCACTTGTACTGTTCCCATTCAATTACTTTTCAAAGTGCAGAAACGAGCAAGTGTCCAGACCTGAACTGCATTTACCATTCTGGGACTCTTCAAGAATTACAACTTCTCTTCAGTTACACAGTAATAAGGGTAAAAGTGAGATGGAAACCCATCAAATTGCTACCAAAAATGATGGTATCCATGATTTGATTAAACTATAGCTTGATTTGGGTGCCAGACCTCTTAGATCAGCCAGTTGTTCCTAATATCGGATGGCATTATCCTGAATCTTGGGCACTGGTAGAATATGATTATAGCAATATGTCTTAGTATATGTAGGTGTCCTTTTTCAAAATTTCATTGGTGACTTATGGCTCTGCATTTGCAGATCTCGGAAGCACTAAGGTAAAGGCACATTTATTAATTTATAAGCCTCACTTGGACTTATTTGTTTATTTATGTGGTATCTTCTGCAAGTCTGGTCATGTCATTCTTCAGCAGAGCTCTTCAGAAGAATAGCTAGCAAAATCTTTGTAAAATTCCATTTTCATTCTGCACTGAAATGTCATCATCATAAAAACTTCCTAGCTCTCTCTCTGGTGCAGGGATCATTGAGATGCTGCTCTTTGTTCCCCTTTGCACAGACATTAATTAATTCATATTTTTCTTGTATGGCAATTCATATGATTCTTAAAGAAAACTTATTGTACCACTGAGATGCCTACTGATAGTTGTATGGCCAAGATTCAGACTTTTGTATAAACCATTGACACCTAAATTAAGATTAATGATCAAAGTTTGGACAGAAGAAATAGGAATGTCTGTATTCTGCATATTAATTTTGTTGCAAATTTATGACTCAGGGTTCAGTATTCAGAGAAAATTCCTCACAGTTCAAATAAAATGACACTAAGAGAGACAATGCATTTCAGCAAAAATTTGGTTTCATTCCAACACCTCAGGCAGATTTGCAAAGTAAAGGAAGTGGTCAGGAAAGAGCAGCCAAGGAAGAACAGCTGACACCCATATGCAATGGAGGGAAAAATATTCCTTGGACAGGCTATGGGATCATTTCTCTACAAATAATTCCAGTAGAATTTAACACTGTATTTGAGCAAAGTAGAAAACAGACCAAAAGGAAAATGTTTTTAAATATACAGCTGAGGCAGTAATAGTGAATATGCTCATATCAAATTGCACAAGGGCTGCATTTTTACTTCTACAAATCTGAGATCTAATTTGCCTATGTGTTTAATTGTCTGTGCTATGTAATGTCAAGCCCTTAAAATATGTACAGTCATGTTAATTCTAGTCAAGCCCTTTGATCTTCCCCTTTGATCTTTCCTATTTGTAGCTTTTAAATCAAATCCCTTCTGAATGTGACATGGTATAACATCTATAAAAGTAGATTTTTCATGTTTTCTGTTTCATTCACAATTCAACACATCTTTTTATTGCAAAAGCAGATGGAACAGAATTTATTTTGGAGGAAAAAGTTTGTTCCACAGAGTGAATTTCTTGTTCTGTTTTTATCAACATCTTAGCAAGTTTACAAGAGTCAGAACAATTGTTCTAGCTACAGAGACACTTCAGTGACTGTGTCATTTAAGGAAAATTATGAAAAGGAATGCTTTTTCCCCCCTTGGTGCTGAATAATTTATGCTTTGGAATAGTGTCATCACTGAATACTCTTCAAATCATTAAACTGAACTGCAGAAAATGGGGCAAATCCATCAGAAGAGAAGGTCAGTTTATGGAAATAGTGTTATCACTTTTATGGTATTATTAATACCTACTGCCATGACTGTTCAGACAGGCAAAACCAATCATTAGCCCGTATAGATGTAAGGTCTCAAACATGGACACACAAGAAGAATATTGTTGCTGTAAAAGTGATCTGAATGTAGTAACTGAACAGGAAGAAACAGAAAGAGGGAGAGACATGCTCCTGAAAAAGCCATAGACATGAAAACTAATTCTTAGCAGGCTACTATATCGGTTGCCAGGAATCTACATGGTGGTATTGTTATCTATTTCTAGGCTGCATATGGGTACCTACCCTGCAGATCATTTTGATGTCCAAAGAACAGGCAGCAAGCTTTGTCTTTAATTTTAGAAAGAAGTAACTTGGCTAAATGCTAAAACAAAAAGGTATTTGTTTCCCTTTGAAACCTGTATTATTGTAACATTTACAGAATGTTAGTTTTAATGTCTATTTAAAGCACACTGCCACTCTGGAAAAGTTGTCACGTAATTCCTATTGTTTTCAAGTTTAGTTGCTTGCATGCCAATTGTAAAAAAAGCTTTATAAAGTATCTGTTGTGGCAGAGAGCTCAGAAGGGGCCCTTTTTTCTGAATGGAATTTTTGTCACTCATCCCAAAGAGAAGGGCCTGGTGTTTCAGAAAATAGAGAGAAAAT
This sequence comes from Apalone spinifera, assembly GCA_030068395.1. Lineage (NCBI taxonomy): Eukaryota > Metazoa > Chordata > Testudines > Trionychidae > Apalone > Apalone spinifera. Next base: position 102,322,416 of record CM057846.1, read on the forward strand.
CATATAATCATAGAATACTAGGACTAGAAGGGACCTCGAGAGGTCATCGAGTCCAGTCCCCTGCCCTCATGGCAGGACCATGCCCTCATAGCAGGACCAAAAATCTCCTCACATCAAAACATTAATTCAATGCATCAGTTTAAGAGGAGCTTTGATAAATGATGTGATAGGTGACTTAAAACTATCCCTAAGATATATAATCAAATTGATTACATTCATAAACTGATTATTTCCATACTAGAGAGATAAGGTGGGTGAGATAATATCTTTTATTGGCCCAACTTGTGTGGGAGAGAGAGATAAGCTTTGGAGATACCTGAAGACTTCTGTGTAAACTTGAAAGGTTGTCTTTTTCACCAGCGGAAGTTGGCCCAATGAAAAATATTACCTCCCCCTTCTTGCCTCTAATTCCATAATATCCAATTAAATTCTGTAAGATCGTAAATGTGCAGGGTATCTTATAACAGTGAATGGCCATTGACACATCTGCCTTGAATTTTTTAAAACGCTGCTGAAAAAGGAGACCTGTGTATTTCTTCCCTTAGTTAAATGGAAGCAATTTTAGGTTGCATCTATACTGCCTGGCTTAACTTGACATAAGCTATGCAAATTGAGCTACGTCAATTGTGTGTCTTAATTTGAAATAGCTTATTTCAAAATAGGGGAGCGTCTACACAGCACTTATTTTGAAACAGAGCACTCTTCCTCTGATTTCCCTTATTCCTCGTACAATGAGGGTTACAGGAGTCGGAGTAAGAAGTCCTCCAGCTTGACAGTATTTTGACACTATTTTGAAATAACTGCCTGCTGTGTAGACGCGGACTAAGTTATTTCAAAATAGCGCTAGTTATTGCTAGTATTGCAGTGTAGACATACCTTTAATGTTGAATATCTTGCTCCTGCTCCCATTGCTGTCAATTTAAAATGTGTCTTTAACTTCAATAGGAGTCGGACTCAAACTCTCCTCTTCAATACACACCAGTTATGAGACCTCCTGACACTTTTATAACTGCCAGAAATAGTTGACCAAACTTTTGAAAAACAGGAGCCTAAATAAGGAATCTGGTTTTAAAAGCAATCAGTTTTTGATTCTGAATGCTCAGAAAATCAGACTAAATTTTAGGTGCCGAAATATGGATATAGGAGTGTAATTTAAAGATATATATATTTTTTATTATTTTTTTTTAAATTGATGGTATTTGGCAATGATAATATAGATATGCGTGACACCATCTTGTGACAGAAGTGCTGTACAGGTACTTATTATAAGAGGGATATTATTATCAGGTAAAAATGCATGACAAAAGGATTTAAAGAAAAACATCTATTAAGGGAGCAAAGGAAGAAGGGTGTTCAAGGCTTTTCCATCTAGTATCACACAGAGCCAACCTCTCGCATTTCTTCAGCCCTCTTTAATCCTCATAACAAGGGGAAATGGCCAGGTGTCAGCAATGAGATGTCAGGGAGCGGGGATTATTTAGAAATTATCAAGGAAAAGAGGATGATTTGCACTGGACATTTTATTGTTGGGCACTCCCAGATATTTTCAAAGAATAATATTTTGGCCTAATTAAACCAAATCATCCATTTGCCTCCTGTCTTTCTTCTGGCATGGCTGAACAATGATGGTATGTAACAGTGATACTATAAACATACACTATTAAAGAGATATTATGCTTTGAGAGGTTTTTGCTTCTTTTTGTTTTCATAGATTTGGACAATGATAAATACATGGTTTTTTTCTGCTGCCATCTGTAAAAAAATGACATTAACATCTTAATTTACCCACAGAAGATGGGTAGATTAAGTTTACAGCATTGAAAAATTAAGAATCTTTGAGTGCCTCACAGAAAGTTTGATTAACCTCCCAAATGTATAGTTTGGATTATAGCCAAATAATAAAAGAGCTGGTATTGTATACTTACAAACTACTTACTGGGTTTCTCATCCAAACAGACAGATAACACTCAGACCATGTCTACACTAGGAGATTACAGTATTTTGAATTTACTAAATTTGACTTCTGGGTGCACCTGATTCTTCACTATAGGGAAGAATCGAATGTAGTCCGAGGCAGGCTCCATGATTGTGAATGTGCTACCTCAAACTCACAGACCCAGGAAGCACTCTGGAGCTACAGGATGCTTCCTAGAGACCAATTAGTTTGAATTAGGAGCACTGGAGCATCTGTACTATTTTTATTTCAGACTGACAAGTTTGGGAATAGCACCATTCCTCCTGAAAAGCAGTAGTACAGTTCAAATTCCCTGGCCCCTTATTCCAGAATAAAAATTTTGCTAATGTGGATGCATTGCTTACAAAATTGATCTTGGGGAGCTAATTTTGGACTAAGGTCCTAGTGCACACCAGGCTTTAGTTATTTAATGATAATTCCTGAAATCTTGAGGGGGAGGGGTCTAATCTCCTCCCAGACAGGGGTTATAGATATGCACAAAGGAAAGATTAGATCCTTGAATTATTATGTTTATGGGAGTGCTAGCAAGTGTGTAGATAACAACATAATTGAGTCAGAAAATTATCATTTGAACCACTTCTACTGCCAGCAAATGATAGTGAGGTATAGTGGCAGATAAAGCATCGTTTATCCATAAAAACAAAAACAAAAAAATTAGAATAATAGAATCATAGAATGCTAGGACTGGAAGGGACCTCGAGAGGTCATCGAGTCCA
>CM057846.1:102325206-102367732 GCA_030068395.1 Apalone spinifera
CTCATTTGCCTACCTAGCTCGAACTAATGAGCTAGTGTAGACATACCCTAACATAGGTCTGGGGAAGATTGTTAGAGTGAAATTTCTTTAACATTTTCTGGTGTTTCCAGTCATGTCAAAAATGCCTTTTTGGTATTTTCTCTTTTTTCAGGAAATAGCAAGTGCAGAGTGGTTCAGAAATGAATACTAAATTTAACCAATTTTTTTCATACCCTAGAAAGAATTGCTTTAACTTTGAGGTGAAAGCTCATATCAGCTCTCTGGTTTTTGAACAACTCTGTGTTCTTCAGTGGGAAACACTTGACCAGTGTGAGCAAAGCAGGCTTCCTATCAGCTTGAGTAACAGCTTACCAACTGAAGCCTAAATGGGTTGAGGAGAATGCTGTAAGCAGGAATCCAATAATAAAGACACTAGAAGGACAGGATTACTGAGTAGTTGTGGTGGATTTAATTCAAGCCAGTGACCAGGCAGAACAGGCACACAAAGCTAGATTATTCGGTTTTCCTGAAGAATTTGAGAATTTCACCCTCATTGCACATATACAATGTGCAATTGTATCTATCACTGCACTATTACACATTTCAGTATGGTCCTTTTATAAGACACTCTTATGGAATAATTTGAAAATATCTGCAAACTGTTGGAACTTAATATATTGTGCTAAATAACAGCTTCTATTTCTGTTCAAACTGTGGAAACTGACTTATAGTCATGATGGTTCAAACTGGAACTCTCGGTGGGAATTCTCCAAACTTTGTGAAAGTTTAGATTTGATCCCAGATATGGAGCCAGTACTCTCTGTGGCCTCTCTCTGTAATACGAAGCTTTGGAATAATTATTCCAAATATCCCTAGGAGTGTGGGAAAGGGCAGATTTGGATCTGATTCTAGATTCAAACTTTGCAAATAAGGCTTTCACTTTACAAGAGCCGTTAAAGCCAGTGGAATGTACAATCTCGGTGTCATTGCTGATGTACAAAAACTGAATTCAGAATATCTTGCAAGGGTGTCCCACTGTCTTCCCCCACCACAGTACCCCATGTGTACACAAAAAGTGGTTCCATACTAAAAGAAGTGGGTTACCCATATTTTAGAAAATTATTATCCAGGCTATGAAGCCTTTTCAGACAGCTGTTCAAATCTGCACTAAAACAGGCCGTCTTCCTTCCCTCACAAGTGTGGGGCAGACAACTGAAGGGTAAAGTAGTATATCTTACACTTCTTAGAGGAAAATATATCTACTTTAGCTACCACATCAGCACTGGAGAATAATTTAATCATACTTGTAAATGGCATTCCAACAAAAAAAGTCATCAGATTTGACAGCACATCACTGAGTTATGGAAAACTAGAACTGATTTGCTGGTGTTAGAGAATGTTAACCCTTCTCCAGGAGAATTTTAAATGCTGATACTAAGCTTCTGAAAAAAGCTTACCAAAAAAAAGGGGGGGGGGCAAATGATGTTCAACTGCCTGCTGTTATGCTGTAGAATTTCAGGTGCGTCTTGAGCTCAATATCCTGTTCTCTATGTGCAGAATTCACAATCGGTGCACCCAGCCACCTTTGGAGAACCATCCTGAAGTATTCTCTGCGAATTGGAGTGGGACTGAATGAGCTAAGTATCTCCCAAGTGATGCTCAGCAACTTGCTGAATTGAGTCCATAGTGTAGGGTGTGTGATGTTCCCCTTCTCATCCATTTTTAGACAACCTCGTTGTTTGTGTTTGTATTAAGTGCTAGCACCCACAGGCCCAGGCCGAGGGCCTCTGCTCCTGGTATAACATAAGGCATTCACAATCTGCAATTTCATTCTTAAAAAATTATATTTCTAAAATGTAAAGCTGGACACGTGACTTGAGTGCAACTGACCCCTATCTGGAGAGAGCCCAAAACAATAACTCCATGTCTGAAATGTCCCATTTGTATTAACTCTTACACCTGCTGACAAACCAAGGAATGTCAGGCACATGAATGGAGGTGAGACCAGAGGGGTCCCATGTGGGTTGCACCTAGAACCCTGAATTCCCTTAATTTGATGTTGCATAGGCCTTACCGGTGACACCCTTAAGATTTCCAGAGAGTTGCTGTTGTTTTTTGTTCACCAAAGAACTAGGTTCCTGGAGTATTACCAAGGACCCATGTCTGTGGACAGTTACCATGCTGGAATGCCAGTGTTTTATGAGTAGTTCAACGTGTGGATTTTTCAAACTGCTTAATGTGCTTCCATTTCTCTGCAAAACATTGCTTCTGCTACATCACCTGCATCTGAAACAAAGTTTTTTTCAGCAAGAAGTTTAGCTCTTCTGTGTAGCTTGAACCCCATGTTACCCAATGAAATGGTGGGAGGCTAATGCAACCAGGCTGCCAGATCATAAACAGCTATCACAAAAGCATTTCTTGGAGTTCCACCAAGAAGTGTTTCAGCAGAGCGGCTGTTCAGTTTAGCTGAAGATCTCTACACTTAACATCACTGTAGGCTCTTCCCAGAACATTTACTTATTTATTTATGTAGCCATTTATATAGTGCTGTTAGTCATTGTGATTTCAGATGCTGTATAAATTCAGACACCATTGTTTTTTGAAGTACATTGCCAATTATTAAGTGAAATTATTAAGGGTGTTGTCTATATTAGATGCAGATGATGCTCTGAATAAAAAAGGCATGCAAATTGTACTAATCATCCCTGATGCACTGAGTCTTGCAGTGGGAATGTGTGTGGAGATCTTAGGGGCCTCTTTCACCTCTTTTCACACCATGAAGGGTGTTGCCATGCTAACTTCAAACAGGCCAGCAAGAAAGACATTCTGTGGAAGGCAAGGTTAAAGGAGGGGTTGGATGCAGCCATATGTGAAGCCAATGGTCCCCAAACCCATCCATAGAGGTAAAAAAGGGTCAGTATCTATTATTTGAGCTCCTAAACAGAAATAGTGGCCTCCAAAGTAATAATCTGCATCCCACCACCTGCCTATAGACTGATGGAAAGGATTGGAGGATTTCCTTTTGCCTGTCGCCTTCATTTGATTCCTTACATTCCCAGTTTCTAACATTTTGTATGGGTAGAGCGAACTGCAATCATAAGGACTGATTCTGATGAATATCCACATCCAAAAGGCTTTAGTCAGAGGCCCAGAGCACTGTAGCCTTCCTTCTCTAAAGAGTTCCTAACCTAAATAAGTAATCCTGCAAAAGGATATGTAAATAGTAGTGCGGGTCAAAAATTTTCCAGCAAAAGAGTTTTCTATCTGAAACATGGATTCTATAAAATTGAGTGACAATTAATGATAACAGAAATAACAAAATAAAATGCCAACAATAAAGTCAGAATGATACACACTGAACTCCCCAGTGCAAAGCTCTTACATAATGTCATTTTGCAGTTTCCAATACCCATTTTTTCAGAAATTTTGTTCAGATTCAGCAAAAAAAGGAGATGTTGGAATTTTTCACAAAATGTGAATTCTGAGATTCAACTCGTTTGTGTGAATAAGGATTGCTTATGTGTAACGCTTTGCAGGATCGAGTCTCAAAGGGGGAGCCGTGTTAGTCTGTATCTTTAAAAACAACAAGTAGTCCTGTGGCAGCGTAGAGACTAATAAAATATATAGAATCATGAGCTTTCATGTGCAAACCCCACTTCTTCAGATGAGCTTGAGGAAGCTTAGATTATAAACTCTTTTGGGGCAAGACCAAGATGCACAACTCCTTCCCAGTGTGCCAGCCATTGGTGTTATCTAAATGGTCTTTTGGGTGGGATCTTAGCTGTTCCAGTAATGAGCACCATGATATTTAACTTTCAGGAACAATACTGCTCCAGAAAATTGAAGTACTGGCCTTGGATTCCTATACAATGAATGTAGAAAAATAGATGCATTAGAATAAAATTTACAAAAGCCAGACAGTGGGAGAACTGCCTAAGTCAGCCAATGGGAGATGTGGACCAGAGAGTGTGTGCTAACTCCCACTCCTCTCTTAGAGATAGGAACCAAAGGATATGTCTACACTCACTGACCATTTAAAAAGTATATTGTCAATTATTAAGTGAAATTATTAAGGGTGTTGTCTATATTAGATGCAGATGATGCTCTGAACAAAAATTGTATGCAAATTGTACTAATCATCCCTCATGTACTGAGTCTTGCAGTAGGAATGTGTGTGGAGGATGTGTGGAGTTACCCTACACACCACCATGAAAAGCAGGTTGCAGCTACACAAGGAGGTGAAAGACTTTGGCAGTGGCAAGTCAGCAGGACACCGTTGTTAAAAATAGCAGAGTAGACAGGGAAGGCACTGCTTGTGTCTATAAAGAATCAGGGAGAGAAGAAACCCAAAGGTTCTGGTTTGTCTTTGCTCATCTAAGCAGTGCCTCACCATCTACACTGCTATTTATGCCTATGCTAAGGATGTGTGCAGTGCATGTACTCTACACACTGCCTTAAGGGAGTATGCAGTGTACACATACTCTAAGTCCCTACTTGCAAAGTCATTAGGCACACATCTCTGCTTGCAATCTATGAATGGAAATCTGCATCCTAGAGTCAGGTGACTTAAGCTTCTCTAAACATGCAATGCACTAAATAAGTGCTTACTGAGTAGGTGTGCCCTTACACACTCCCCCAGCAGGGGAAGCTCATCTAGAGGTTCTACCACAACTAAATGTACCTCTGGGGATGCATTAGCAGTAGTAAAAATAACAACTGACTCCATCAACACGTCCATTCAAAACAATCACTTGAACGTAAACCTGCAAGTGTAAGGAGTGGTACATTTTTACCCTTTTCTCCTGTTAATGATGAAAACAAATGAGCAAGATTTGTCTCTTTGACAAGTTATGTGGGTGTGAATCTTTCATTAGAATATAACAGGTTTAGTCCCCATAGGGCGTGGGAATCACTTAAAGAAGAAAATCCCACTTGGTAATCTCCTGCTAAGAAAGCCAAGAATGTTATTGTAAAATATACCTGTAAAGATGAAGATAGCAATCTTCATGCATGTCAAGATACAAAGCAAGCCATTTCATCTCCCAGAAACTCAGTGACCATGCTTTGATGACAAGCCAGATGGCAGCTGTTCCCCAAGCCCTCTGCCAAAAAAGATGATTGGAGCTGCAATTTACCTTCCGTGGTGTAGCTTGCTGCTGAAGCATACCACAGCTGTGAATCTGGCTTCTGCCAGTAGGTGTATGCACAGTTGGTTTCCTCCCAATTTGGATTCAGCAGGTAAGAGGCTATATCAGTACCCAGCAATTATGAAATTGGCATGCATTGGATTGTTTACTCACAGTAATATTCCTACTGGACTTTATTAAAACACCATCTGTTGTCAGTGCAGACAAAGAATCAAACTAGAACTATCCATTGACGGAGTGTATACATGTGTGTTCAGCCATTAGGATTAGGTCAGGCTGCTGAAAGAACACATTTTTGTATCTTTAAAGGTAGCTTTTAATAATATGCTTATGTGCCTAATGACTTTTTTTCTCTAATGCCAACTAGACAAACAACCATCAGAATGAAGTTGCCTGTTTGTGAGTCATGCTGGAATGGAAGCAAATGAGTGCATGCGTAGAGGTGGAACTCAGCAAGATTCGTTTTACTACAAATTAAAGCTGAAATGTTCGAAGGCAAAGTCATCTGACTGAATGATGCTCAGTTAGAGCAAACTTCTGAGTTATTGTTTAGTAGAAAGGGTGAGTAATAAAGGATATCTGCCAATAATAATACCTTCAGGGCTTGAGAAAAAAGGAGACTGGCTTTTACAATCAGATGCTTTCTCTTGCTTTCTTTTTAATTCTTCTGATGGGGATCAGATATTCCTAATACACAGCTGGTCTCCACAAATGGCCAAATGTAATTTTTTCATACACCAGCATGCAATTCCAGGTGAAATTAATTAGTCAGGGTTCTTCATCAGGTAACATACTAATAAAATGGGATGCAAGTAATTAACTATGCAAATACAGGGAAGCAAGCACTAAAACTCAGCTATGTCATTTCAGTCCCACAAAAAGGCATCTGTCAATTTAGAACTTGAATGCTCTCTCTCTCTCTTGCACACACACGCACAAATCTTTAGAAAAATAAAAATGTAAACAAGTCCCAGTTCAGATTGTAAGATTAAAGCTGCAATAAAGGGAGAGAACACATGCCAAGAACACCCCATGGGAGAAGAAACAAAGTGCACTAAAATGCCTGAGTTGTTTAAGAACCAAGTGCTTGGAGGTCTCTCTGTGCTGAATGAGGAAGTGGGATATTTTAGTGGACTCACAGGGAAAATGTCCAGAACTATAAGCAGTCTCCATAGTCTATTTTGCTCAGTATTTCTAGATACCAGAAGGACAAATTTAACCCTCATGTAAGTGTTGCACCTGGCTAAAAGGGGGGTGATTTGTCTTATATTCCTTTATCGGGCTCTGTTCTGTTAAGGTATGGTATGAATAAAATACTGATAGGGCTAAATTCTGCCCTTAATTAAAGGTATGGAGGAGCCTCAGGTTGCAAAAATGCAACTGAGTCCGTAATGTGGCAAAATTGCTATGACTAAGGTCTAACTTCCTATCTTCCCTCCACTGATTTAATCATAGGCGATATATCATTTATGCAGATTGTTGAAATAAACTGTGTGTCAGTTGAGATAGACCAATTATTTTAAAGGCTTATAATACTCCACATACAATATGTGCTGCAAAGTCCATTGTAAATCGCAGATGACAAATCTCCTAATGTTAATATCATTAACACCAGATCTAAATTGGACCTGGAAGGTCAGTTTAATGTATGCAACTCCAGCCTACGTAGAATACTAGACATGATAAATAGAATGCCAGAACACTGATCTCCAGCGAGGTAAGTGAAGACGTGCCCTTAGCCTCAACGCAAAATATTGTTTCCTTCAACTCTGATTTTCTTTATAATGGCATGAAGATGACACACCAAATGGTGCCATGACTTACATTCCCTGCCAAATCATTTTAATCATTCTGGCCCATCCTCAAAGGTATAGAGGCACTTAACTACCCTGGGGCTTCGTCCATCATTTCCTTTAGTGTAGCTGAGATCCATATTCACCTCCCGTGGCCTACAAAACCCATATCGGTGCAAATAATGACACCTCAGAGTGACAGTGTTGGCAGAGGCAGAAGCACAGTACCACTAGCCAACTGCAAAACCCATTCTGTCATGGGGAGAGGTGGTAATATGTAGTGCAGGTCAGCTTCAAAGGAGGCAGAATAAGCCTGGCCAGCAGATGTGCAGATTCAGTGTATCTTCGGGGGACCTTCCACTGTACAATCAACAAGCCTCTCCTGGCCAAACTACAGAGAGCAGAGCAGGCAGACAGCAGGATGCGTATGAATTTGTGAATCTGCATACCAAACCTCGGCTCTCATTTTAGCTCTCACAGCTTTGACAACATTCCTTTTTAATTGCCTGTATTGTTATTCGTGTCAGAATTTCTTACATGCAGGAGGGGAAGTGGGAGAAAAAGAGAACACCACCTCAACCCCCTCCCCTCTGTTCAGACATAGTGGAGATAATCAAGGGGCACCTTGATGAATAAAACCACTTGATCACAGTTTTAATGTGCAGACTGTGTGGATTTTGACCTCCTTGCCACACCTACGTAGAAATATCTGGCTTTCTAGAATAGTGGGAGATGTTGCTTTGAACGAAGCCCTAACAGGCTGCATAGAACTTATGGGCCAGCTCTGATAAATGATCATTCTTCCCAAATGTTACACATATTTGACGTGCATTATATGCTCTGCTGATGCTGAGAAATCACAACGTTCCCTGATAATATCAGCCTTCCAGAACAACAGAAACAAGCCCCTCCCCCAACCCCCGCATTATAATCGTTTGTTCTCCATATTCATTCAGTCTTTCAGCTTCCTTTCAGAAAAGAAAAGAAAAGAAAAGAAAAGAAAAGAAAAGAAAAGAAAAGAACAACAAACTCTAAGCTGTCAGTGGTTTCATATTGCAACTGTTTTTAGGATCCAAAATTCCATTAGGAAGTCCGCAGAGGCAACTAATTGCAGAAATAAAAACCTCCTCTCCCCACCAATGCACAGTCCACAGAAATGACCTGCTAAAAAGATGAATTCAAAATATTTTCACCATCAGCAAGGCCATTGCCTGCCCTGTGCTGTTACTCGGTGGGCACTGCTGGCACAAGTATCACTTCCCACTCTACCTGTATATTGACACATTTAGAACTGTGCAATGCAAACATGCTGAGGCTATGTAACATCTGTGCCAACACTTCTGCAGCCTTATAAATCACTGCCTGGCTCTTACTGGGGTAACAAGGAAGAAAATGTTGGCAGTAGAATAATAACTGAGTTGATTTACCAGCTATGCACTCTTCCTGGAGATGGGAGTGGGGGAAGTATTGGCAAAGAAAGGTTTTCTTCCAACAAAAGAAAGAATTTGCTGAGCTACAGAAAAGTGATTGCAATAATTAGCCAGGCTGTGGAATTTGTTTCTTGTTAGACTGAGCATGAGGGCTTTACCTCTTTGCAGTCTGAAATGTAACTAATTTACCTTTGGGTATGTTCAGAATAAAGATTTACAGGAAGCATTATTGAACCAGGTTCATGATGAACATATAGGGGCAAATTGTGCCTTCATACATATACGCCTAGATTTCTCCAAAGTAAATGGCAGCCAGCTACATATATTCTGGAGCAGAATTTGGGCATTAGATAGTATTAGGCAACAATATATGTTGATTGTAAAATGGAAGTTAATTATATGTTGTTGTTTTTTTTAAATCATTGGGCAAAAAAAGGGATTCACCAAATGGGGACTGGTTAATAAATGGTCTTTTATTTATGTTCTCTGACTTGAAATCCTGCCTCCATAAAGCTCAATGGCAAAACTTCTATTGATTTCCAGGGAATCAGGATTTCACCTAAAATTCATCTTTGAAACTTCTAATTGTATTTCAAAATCCACGATGTACTTCAGAAGTTCTTATACATTTTCTCTCTCTAATAACAAACACACTATCCCACAGAGCAGCCTACAGTTACAAACTCCTAATGAAAGAACATCCAATTCACAGGAAAAAACTACTTCACTTTAGGAAAAGAAATGAACATGCAAGGAAAGTCACACATATGGAATAAAATGTGTATCAGTGTATTCAGGGCTCCTCACTGTCCTACTCTGTGCAATCTTCCAACCTTGTTTCCCATACAATATGGACACCAATAAAAGATGCAAAGGCAGGAATATCTGCTTCAGATGTTTTGTGATTCTGTAAGAGATTCCTAGGCACTCACATATGGTACTTGAATGCCCAGTTATCACTCATTATTTAGATAGTATGTTTCAAAGGTTAAGTAATATCCAGTGTATTTCTAGTCCATCTTCTCCATCATGCTTCTCCAGTCTTACGTGCCTGTAACATACAAAACACTCTATATTCTCAAAACATTATCTGTTACAGTTCTGTTACTGAAGTGGAAAACATGAAATGCAATCACCGTAGACCGGGGGTGGAATTAAACTTCTCACAGATTCTGACACATATATAGATCTATAGGATAAACTGTATGATACCAGAGTTTAATTTTGGGGCTGTTGGGTTAAAATATAATATAATTAATAAATAGTAATAAGCATCTGGGAAACAGCATGCTTTGTTCTAAAAGCAATAATATAATATATTTCTTCTAGTAATTTCCCAGCATGTGCATACCAAATACCATGATTACCTTTTAGATCTCAGAATTTTCCATTTCTATATTCCTTCTACTGTGAAAGACACCAGACACTTTACAAACTCTAGGCCTGATTCTGCAAATCTTTACTACTGATTATAATGCCTACAACCACAATAAGACCCAGGTGAAATCCTGTCCCCACTGAAGTCAATGAGAGTTTAACCCCTATCTATCCCCCAATGACTTCAGTGGAAATACCTACAGTAGTTTGAATTATGCCTGTTAATAAGATTTACAGAATTGGGCCCTACATACATGCTGACAAATGAAATAGAGCAACCAGCTGACCAACCAATAACATATTGAATAACTAGACCAAGAACATTTTGGCCCAAGCACTATAAGAGATGTTCCTATTTTCTCAAAATGAAAATGCCATGATAGCTTTAATGCTTATGCCCAAAGAAGCCATAGCCTTAGTTCTGAATAGCTCACCTGGTAAATAGCACACATTAAATTACATTTCACTGAGTTTACCAACCCCAGAAGTGCTCAGTCAGTTCTTCTGGCAGTTAAACTTGTAAGATCTGGACATTTAAAGTTACTCTAAATATGAGCCTTGAACGTGTGAATGCTTATTGGCAAGTGCAGGACTTGTTACCATAAGTAACAATCTCCACGTTGCCTTCAATAGACCTATTCTCAGTTGCAAGAACTGGGCTCGTGTGTTGTCAGAATCAGTCTCAAATTAAATTTAACTTTATAAAAATGCCTCCCACATATAGCTTCCTTTTCTACTACCTCGGAATAAAGCTTTGTCCTTTCTCCTAGCACAGTGACAGTACAGTGCCTACGGCACACTGCCTATACCACGGGCATTTGGCACAACTACATAACTTTACCTATGACTCACTTTAATTCAGTTCCCTGGGGAGTTGAGAAGTGTTGCTGTTCCTTAGCCATCTGCCACACCGCTCGATGGCAACCACTGCCAGTACACCAGCATAACTGTGCCTCAGTGGGTCGCAGCTGAGGATATCAGATTAAAGACAAACTGCTGAAAAAAGGGGCAAACTCACCCCAAACTGGTGATTGTTTTTTTCATAAGATATACCAAACAATAACAAAGGTGGACTTCTGTCTTGCTATACTGTCTATTAGGAAGTCAAAAGTACAGTCTCCCTATGTATCCCAGCTCTAGTTTCACCACCCAAACACTAGACTAAATAATGAGTGGTTATTTAAAGCCAATTTAATCAAACAAAGGGTTCTCTCAACCCTAAAGGATGACCAGCCACATATCCAGGTTAGATATAGCTCAGATCTTGCCCAATAATCATGATATAGCCAACCATTTAGTATCTAATATCTAAAAGTTTATGTATATGATAAAAGAAAGGGGTTAGAATTAAAATAGTTAAAAGAATCGAACACATACAGTCATTGTAAAATTCTTGGATCAGTTTTGTAGCAGAGATGGAATATAACATCTCTGGTAACATGCATAAGATTGGAAGGTCCTCCAGAGTCCACTGGTTGTAATGCTACAGTTATTGTAAGTCCATAGATCAGAGCAGGAAAAATGAAAAATGAATATGTTTCCATAATCTTTTATACTTTCTGTGATGTGGTGTGTCTGTTCTCAGTACAGTCAAAAATATAGGTACAAGATGGAATGTAGGGTCACATGATATAGTCACATGCCCTTGCTTGCTTTGATGAGTTATAAAGGGGCTATTTTCTGGCTAAAATATCCAAGTCCATCCAGGGAGGATAAGTTTCTTCAATGGCCCATTCTGTTCACTGATGCACCATCAACTTGATTAGTCCATTCACACTGTGCTGGCTAGACTAGATGTAAAATATTTGGTGGATGTTGCCGTGGAAAGAAACTCTTGGGACATACAGACACATAGTTAATATGCATTACTTCACTCATTAAAAGGATAAATGCATACAATTAGAATAAAAATATTCAGCAAACCTTAATTTTCTCCATTGACACCTTATATGGCATACTTAGTACAAAATGTTTGCAATTATATAACAGTAGTAGCAACAATTATATACATGGTCATATTAGAATTATATGGTATATAACATCACAATTAACTATTAACCCTTCCCAACAGAAATCCTCTATTAATGTAAGTCAACATAGCTCCGTTGAGTCAAAGCTAAGCTGATTTACATCATCTCAAGATCTGGCTACAAGTCTTTATATTCAGATTTGCTGCATTTTTCATATTGCATTCTGTTGCTTTCATTGCATATAGGTCCCAGTTGCTACATTTCCCACTCTATAGGTATAATGTGGTACATATTATTACTAGGGATTAGCAGAAACACTATCAAATTCAACTTCAGTGTAAGTAAATCCATTTTTTTGGTGTTCAAAATCTCTATTAATTTTAAAGAAATTATGATGCAATAGTGAAATTAGAAATGAACAGAGACTTCAATTTTTCTGATGAATTCTGTTTTGTTACCTCATCTTCCCACTGACCCTCATCCTGCTTTTATCTTCTATTCTGGTGTAGTGTCTTCTCTAATACATCAACTCTATAGGAAAGGAAATGTCTTCTTTGTTAGTGGTCTGTGCAGTGCCCAGCCCATCGGGAATCACACCCTTGCCTTGTTTAAACATATAAATAATAATAGTAGATGTAACAAGTATGGCATACAATGCAAATTAATAAATATAGCAGTAAAACTGTGAAAAAAATATGTTAAATGTGTTGGTTATATTGATAGTTGACCAAAATAGATAATATACCTTTGGAAATACAATAAGACTGAAAAAGAAAGTTGTGTGACTCAAGATGAAGCTTTCTCTTCTTCCATACTTCCACTTTTCACTACAAATCTTTTAAAATAGGGAAAATCCTGGTCACCAATCTAAACTTGCTATTTTATGGATGATTTATCACACCTCCAGATTTCAGACATAACTTTTAATTTTGAAGTGGAATTGAGTTTCACGGGGCTACAGGGCTTTATTGTTTTCTTTCGAACTTCCCAGAACAGACACAAATAGTTGTAGTACATCTGTGTTTCACATCAGGCATATAAGCAAACTATTTTTGGTGTTTCAGTAGCACTTAATTCTTCTGTTGATATAGCACACCGATTCAGAAATAGATTTTCAACAGTCTCCAGGTGAACAAATGTATACAAATGAGAAAAAAAATGGGCACTGGACAAGCTGCCTTGATCTTGACGCTTAATTTAGGGAGGCTGTTTTGAATAATTCAAAATTTTGCACTTCTAATTCTTGAGATCCTAGTGTACGTAATGGGATGGAAGTGTGAACTTGATTGCACTAGTGAAGTTGGTTGCTGGGGGAAGGGGAGGAGTGATAACAGGCTTCTTTGTCATCAAAGGGTAAAGAAATGTGACAATCTGGGAACTAGTTTTAGAACCCCATCTGCTAAACCAGAGAGAAATCAAGATTTTACAGTTCTATAAATATTTTAGTGTATGCCATCATTTATGAACTCTGGCAGCTATCATAAAATCTCTCTGACTTTTGTTACAACTGCATATAGGGCCAGAAAATTGCATCTCATGGTAAACCATAAAAATCTAAGTAAAAGCACCATTCCTTTCAGTATATTCTAAAAATATACAACCTCCCTGTCAGTACATGGCAGAGTAGTTACCATCCCAAGATGCCTGTTTCTCTCACATTTTTTTTAATCTGATCTTACCCTGGTCTTTTCAAACCTTTTTGTATTTCAGTATCCTTTTATGTTCCATAAATAACAGCCATCACAATATAAGCTGAAATAGCTTTTACTTTGTCACAACAGACTATAAGTAAGAGACACTTGGGTGATGATAATGCTGTGGATACAGGAGGTATTCTTGCTGACCTTTGTCTAATTGCTCCTGTTATGATTTTCATTTTATGGCAAGTTTCTTTAGAACATTGAAGGATAGATAGTCTCACACCAGATTCTGGGGCTTTAAACCCCAAGATCCTTCTGTAGAAAAATATAAATGAAGAGAAAGTTTCTGCACAATTAATAATGCTCCATTTAAACTTAAATCTTCCATCTTCTCCTGTGATAGACAATGTCTTTTTAAAAGGCCTACGTTTCCATATCTATGGGGCTGTAACTGTTGAGAATGTTTTGACTCCAATGTTATGGCAGCATGCATTATACCAGTGTTTCTTAAACGTTTTAAGACTAAGGAACACCAAAAATTTTTTTTTTTTGAGGAACACTATGAAGAAAAAAAAAAGGTTGAGGGAAAAAGGTTTGGGGAAAGTTATTGAGGGGGAAAAAAAAAGGTCGCCTGCCCCTTTAAGGGCATCCATTTTTAATTCTGTTGTTCTCTGCGGCACACCTCCAATTGCCTCACGGCACACCAGTGTACCATGGAACACAGTTTAAGAAACACTGCATTACACCATAATTATGTGTGATCACAGATATGTAGGGCTGCAAGAGAGCTCAAGAGATCATCAGGGCCAAGTAAACTTTACCCATCCCTGACACATGAAGGCAGGGCCAAGTAAACTTTATCCATCCCTGACACATGAAGGTCCAGCCAATTCTCCAAAAACTTCAATGATGGGGATTCTATAGCCTTCCTTGCCATTCCCATTGCTGGGGGTTGAAACTTATTAATATCTAATAATTTACATCCCCAAAGTTCCTATAATTATTCCTTGATTATTTTTTGTTTGTTTTTAACATGAGACAAGAGATTAGGATAAACTTAAATGCCAAAGTCGACTGATCACCTGGGGTGCATCTACACTGAACCGTTATTTTGAGATAACTAGCGTTATTTGGAAATAACAATGTGAGCGTCTACACAGCTATTCCGTTATTTCAAAATAATTTTGAAATAATGGATGGCTTATTCCAAAATCTGTAAACCTCATTCTACGAGAAATAACACCTATTCCAAAATAGCTATTTTGAAATAAGGCGTGTCTAGACGCTCCACTGCTGCTATTTCAAAAGAGCCCCTCACCAGGGCCATTCTAAATTATTCCACCCCCATGCTTCCTGGGGTTCTCAATTAAGATAGCACGTCCACATTGGGGAAGCCTGCCTCGGACTAATTTTGAGGCTTCCTTGCAGTGTAGATGTGCTATTCCAGAATAGCTTATTTTGAAATAAGCATGCAGCGTAGATGTACTCCTGGGTTCTAGATACAAGAAATAACACAATACAGAACTAATTAGGGGCATATTTTCAGTGGAAGGGACACATAACAATACAGACACATATTCCACCTCATTTGCTCGAGTGAAAGAAGAAGCTGTGCAAATTCTTGCTAAACCTATGTAAAGTATTGGTAAGCATGCAAATTCAGGGGTTTGCAAACATAATGGATTAACATTAGAGCTGGGCAAATATATTACAAAAATTGACGGACCAAAAATACAGGTTGGACCTTCCTGGTCCAGCACCCTCGGAACCTGACCAGTTCTGAAGGATTTGCTGGACAGGGGAGATCCCACCCCTCATGGCACTTGCTGAAATGCTGACCCCCAGCTAGGGCTCAAGCCTGGCTCTGCTGCTGCCTGGCCAGCTGTGGCTCCCTGGGCTGGAGCTCTCTCTCACTGTTGCCAGGGCCAGGGCTCTGTGGCTGCTGCCAGGACCGAAGTGCGGTGGTTGCTCTCAGCATTCTGCTACAGCTCAGCCACTGGCACCAGAATTCCTGACTGTGCCACCTGCCTCCCTCTTACCCAGGGTTCCCGCTGAGTTGCTGACCCCGCACTCTGGACACACTCCTGCCCCATGGCCAGACCACGGATCTTGCCAGACCAGAGAGTCCCAGCTAAGGGAGGTACAATCTGTACTGAATTCATTTTGGCTGGTTTTCCACCCATTTTCTTTCTATCTGAAGATGTTGTGTGGTACCCGTTATCCTTGTATCTAAATACCTTCAGATTTGCTTTGTGCAAACATTGTAGATACTAAGTTTCCTGGAAGAAATGATTATGGAAAGTGTTAATTTTGAAGCATATTAGGTAAAATTTGCAGAAAGTGATTTTAAAATTTTTTTTAGTATTTGTACTGGAAAACAGATTCTACAAAACTATGTTTATCTAATCAGCTAACAGAAATGGTACCATATGACCCAAGATTCCAACCAAAATTAGCCATATAGTTTCAATTTTGAATATTACATACAGATTGAGAATTATTCACATCACTTTTTTCAACAAACAGTTTTGGATAATAAATATATCTGAGATAATCCTAAAATAGTGGTAAACAATTCCTAAGAAAAAATCAATTCATATTCTTTTTAATCTTCATTATATTCTGGAGCATATGATTTTTTTGGTGACTGCTTTATTTTGTCCTCTTTTGAAACAGAAAAATTGACCATGGTCAATCAATACATGAAAAATTGTAGATTGACAGCCAAATTAATTCTTGATATAACAACTAAATTGTCTGCAATTGAGTTACACTAAAGATGAATTTAGTCCTTTGTGTTTGATGCCCAAGTGCCTAAAAGAACTACTATTTAAAGGGAGAATTCATATAACTTGTTGAAAGACATTTTGATTTTCTGCACACTTGTCACAATTATTCAGTTAACATTTTTGCCTGAATGTACCATTGCATGGTATATCATCTCACTGAAGTACACATTATATATCAGAAACTCTGGTGTAAATTGAAAATATTTCTGTGTGTGATAAAAGGTTATATTTAAAGTGTTCATCATTTCCCCAAATTTGGTCTCTTCTTATTTAAGGCAATACAGGTAAGTGGATTTGGATTAAACAAAAATGATCCTCCTTGGGTTTTAAACTTTCAATCAAATTCAGCCCTTTGCCTGGTTTTGATCAGTGTAGTTAATTTTAAAACCATTTAAATAGCCATGAGCTAATACTTATCTTTTTGAAAATTCATGTGTTCCATGTGTAGATAAGAGTCATCTTGATATAGATTGCTTGATCCCAACTCTGGGGAAGTTTTGTGGCTTGCAAAATTTTGAAAACACCGTAATGTACATTTTCCCCAGAATCTTAATTCTCCTCATTCACCCCAGCAGATTGCATGGCCCAATCAACAAGCGGAACTCCTGTGACAATAAAACATTTGGACAATAAACATAGTCCACATGGGATATGTAACTAAAGTCTTACTTTTATTATGGTCTTCCAGATGTTGCATCTTCAAATAAATATATTGTCTCTCTTCCATTTGTGACTTCAAAGAGGTTTTTCTCTGAAAAAATATTACCTTTATTCAGTTAAAATGGCTAACGTAGCAATTACCTTAATGTTTTTTTCCTTATGAGTCTTCCTCAGAAAAATCTATATGATTCAACTTTTCTCTGACTTATACCAGTGTAACTTTACTGGTGATAATGGTGCTGCTCCTGATATATGTTAAGAAAAGACTCAGGCCCAGAGTCTCTGAAACTTTACAGATATCTCTGTTAGTGTTACTAAGATACAGGGCTTGATCCAAAGCCAGAAAAGTCAATGAGAGTTTTTCCATTGACTTTGGAGGTCTCTGGATCAAGGCCATTGTGAGGATTAAACTGACACTGAAGGAAACAAGGGCAGCTGAAAGAGGAGCAATGAGGAAGCACAAGCATGGTATGTGCAGGCCCTGCTTTGCTAATATAAGGGACAGTGAATGAAATCCTGACTTCGCTAACATCAATGTCAAAACACACTTCGACTTCAGTACAGCTAGGATTTCACACACCATTCTAGTACAAATATTCAGTGTTCAGATTCACCATATGTGTTTGTGTCAATGAAACTCAACTATTCAAATGTGTGCAGAAAGTAGCCACAAGGACTAAATATTGGTGGCATGGTTCCCCAGTATCTACACAACCGTATGAGCAGCTGAAGGAGCAAAGGATAGACTTTAATGAAGGACTATGAGGAACAAACTAAGGTGAAATAGGGCTCCTCTTCTGCCACAGCAATGCTGTCGTACATCTAAAGATATAGCTGTAACAGCTTCCAACCTTGAATATCAGACCATTCACCCTCCTTCCCGTACTAGGCTAAAATGCAACAGCTGCAACACTACTCTTAATAATAATACTAATAATAGTACTTTAACTTTATATTTTCCAGATCCTTTGCATTTATGAATTAAAGGAACATCATCAACTTGATTTCTTTTTAACTGGCTAATTTTTTTTAAATCAATTTTCTGATAAAGTACCTTTTAAATGGCCTCCCCTCATTGTTGTCAATTCTGGTTTGAGACTCTAAAGAATTTTTTTCTGAGTAAACAGCAGAGCAAGGCCACCAAGCCTTCTTGACCTAACCATTTTATCACTTCCCCAACTGCTGTGCCTACTTACTGCTTCTTCAGTTTCGGTTCCTGCTTTTCTACCACTGTTCCTGGTCTATACCTTCTTATGGGACTTGGGAAAGAGTTTGCACATGAATGCCCTCAGAACAGTGCATAAGAGTAGATTCATCAAGTTAAGGCACAAGACTGGAAGAGCAACGAACAACCGACAAAACAATGAAACCAACTGTACACAAGTGCTGCCACATGGCACAAAGAAAAGAAAAAAACCTAGAAAAAAAAACATTTTGTCTAGTCTCATTCAGCTAGACTAATTGTAGCTATAACCATAGTAGATACAAAGTTTTTCAGATGTAAATGTGATTTACAAGTTCACGGTGTCTCTGTAAATTAATCTTTCTTCACAGAGTAGGTTTTTTAGGAGAAAATGAAAGAGTAACTTCTCCAATTGAAACTGCAGGTGGAAAGGACTTTTTACCTAACTTGTGTTGTGAAAATGGCTGATAGATGTTTTTTAATGATTTGGAATGATTACAGAGTTAGTTGTACGCGTCTTGTGAAAAAATTATGGGTTCCTCCTAAAACACCAAGGCATTAATTCAGCAGTGACTCATAAGGAAGAGTTCCACTTTGGGAATCACCAGCACCAGTTCCCGCAGTACTTTGACATCAACAATCTAACTACTGAGCATGCCCGATCTTGCTTAATTTACAGTTACTGGTAAAATGTCTAAGGTTTGTAAGTGTATGTATATGGGTTAGAGCCTATTTGCAGTCTGACAAGGTGCTTTCTCCTATATCCATTTCCATTTTAGGAAAGTATTCCTATTCATGACAGTACTTAAACATGTGCTTAACATTATACATGTCCTTCAATATCTTGCTTAACTTTATGTATGTGACTGACTTCAGTGGGACTATTGAAGTTGTTGGGCACAATTCTGACACATCATCTTCCCATTGAAAATACAGTCCTGACCTTCAGCCCACCCCTTCCTCCCACAGTTTCCAGTCCTACCCTTTGGAGACTGGGCCCTTGAATAGTCAGGGTCTTCTCCAGCTGTCTTCTCTCCTCCCCCGCTCAGGTGAAGGGGTCATTGTCATTTCTCATTGGTTGGAGGATCCTGGTAGTGTCAAAAATACTGAAGGGAAGGATTCACTCAGTTGCTGTATTTGGACATGTTGCTCTGGTGAATGCTGTTCTCCCATCTGTACATTTTGGGATCCTGGAGCCACTGGTGCCTGAGAGCCTAGCTCAGAATCAGGTCAATAGCGTGTTATGAAAAGCCTTTCATAGGCTTCCCAGGCTTTAAAAAGTTTAATGATGTACTTCCTTTTTCCTTCCTAGCGGTCAGATTTCAAAATCAACTGGCTGCACTAGTTTCATCAGCTCAGACAGCCCTACTATCAAGCCAATAATTTTGCCTTTGAAATTGGCAGCAGTAATCTTGTTGCCAGGTCTAAATTCTTATCAATGGGCTTCTTTATTATAGACTTTTTCTTGGTTCTGTTGGGCTATCAATAATCTTTCCTTTAAAAAGCCTTAAGCTTTTCTTGTAACTGAAGTAGGCACTGCACCATGTTGGCTGTCTTTGTGCCTTGTTTCTCCCGTGCTTCTTGGAGGAAGAGTAAAATCCCATTAAGCTGTCTCCCAGATAAGAATTCAAGCAGAAGTGTTTTGGTGGTAAATAACAATGGTGGAAGCAACTGGTCTCAGTGATGAGAAGTGGATGTTACAAATTTCCTCAACATTTCTTTCAGTGTTCAGTTGAGCCATTCAACTAAGTCTTCCATCTGGGGATGGTAAACAGACCTCCTCAATGTCTGTATCTTTAGCAGAGCACATACTATAGCTCCTTCATCCGATGTAACATACAATTAGTTCCTTGATAGGTCAGTTTCTCTCTCAGGATCCCCATTTAGATGAACAATTTCAAGTAACCTGGGTACATCTACTCCATTGACCTTTACTGGTACCAATTTTGTGGCTGGGCCATGGAATCAGCCATTCAAGCTTGCCCATAGTCACATTTCACAAAGGGGCAGTTTCAGTGAAAGTGATCTCATTGCCCATAAAAAAATCAAAACCAACTACTCTCCATGGTGGGGTTGCTGTTTCTTTACTTGGGATGTGTTTGGTCTTCAGGATCGTCCCCTTCTGAGGGTATAAATACATTTTCAGGTTTCCATTCATTGTTGAATCCTGGTCCCATGGGCTTGTTGCACCCTCTGGCCATCATTAATACTATATCTAAGCTGACATTCTCATGTGGCCTGCCTGCCCACCCATCTAGCTATGCCTTGAGGTGAAGTAGTTCCCTAGTTCCAGCATAGATACTCCAAAATGTCTCAAAAGGTAGTGTGTTGGCAGGAATATAATTTTCCATTAAATTTGTCACTTCCACCAATGTCTCAGGTCAATGCTTCCACACCCAGTCTCTCACCCTGACCAAGCGTATTTGGGTAAATTGTTCTATGTACTACCTGCTGTGCCATCTGTCTGTGGTTCATGTCTTTGGCTGGAGCCAGAGCCAGCATTGCTCTATAACTTTCTGGGCTATCATCCAAGGTCAGACAGCTGGTGGATACATCTTTTCCTGGAAATGGTGGCAGTACATTTCATCCAGGATGCAGAGATAGTCCAAAATGGTGACTTTGATATAAGTGTAATGTTGTAAATTGATTAGGTTAAGACACCCACAGGCAGCTTGGGATAGTCCTATCAAGTACAGGGCCAGAATGTTTGGGCCACCTTTGGGCTACTGTGGCCATCCATTCAAGCTTAACAAGAAATGGCTTGAAGCCATATTTTGAACTCATCTTTATTAGCTTCTATAGTAAAATGGTGGCTGGAATGGAATTAGGTTCACCAGCAGAAGGACCCACAGCTGCCTTCTGTGGTTGTATGACTATCAACACATAACATTTGTTGCTGGTCTTATTCTGCCAGCCCTTAAGGTAGCTGCTGCTGTTCTTACATTGCTTGTTGCTGCTGCTAGGCTGATGTTGTTACTGTTACTGTTGTGCTACCTGTTGCTGCTGGTTGTCAGTTACCTACCTAACA
The DNA here is from genome assembly GCA_030068395.1 of Apalone spinifera. Lineage (NCBI taxonomy): Eukaryota > Metazoa > Chordata > Testudines > Trionychidae > Apalone > Apalone spinifera. The sequence goes on from CM057846.1 coordinate 102,346,203, forward strand.
ATTTCTCCATATCTACCTGTCTGTTAACTTTGTCTGCCTAGTGAGTTAGTTAGTTAGTTTTCTTCCCCATTATCAGGGTACGGATAATCTTGCCCACATATTCATATTTTCCACTGATTGTAGAACAGACCTGGGCAAAATACCTTCCGGGAGCCAGATCCAGCCAACAAAGCCACCAGATCTAGCCCATAGACACAGCGGGGAGCCTCAGGCACACACACTACTGAGAAAAGCGGTCATTGCAGGGCTCTATTTGAACAGCTGCAAGCCCAGGGGAGGGAGGAGAGGCCTCACACGTTGCACCTATTCCAACACAATCCCTGCAGCCAGGGCAGGGGCAGGGCAGGCAGGGAGTCTGCTTGAGAAGGTTGCTGATTGGGAGTCAAGTAGGTAAGTATCCTGGTCAGAGCCTGCCTCTGGCACCCCAACCCTTTTCCTCCCCACCCCACATAACCCAAACCCTCTGCCCCCCTCATACTCCATATCTCTTTCCAAATCCTTCACCCCAATTCCCTGCCCCAGGTCACAATCGAAACCCCTGCACCCTAGTCCCCTAACCCAGGTCACAACTGCCTCCTTCACCCAAACTCCCTCCCAGATCACACACTCTCTCCTGCACCCCAATCCCTTACTGCAACTCCCTTCTGCACCCAGCCTCCATCCCAGACCCCGCACCCCCTCTATTAATATGGAAGTTTACGGCCCTGGACCACTCTCAAATTCTTGGAATGCCCCCCTCATCAAAAATTATTGCCCACCCCTGTTGTAGAAGATGAAAAAAAACCAACAGTGCTGCTGTAGTGGTCAGGCAGAGTTGTGACAGGTCATCTTCCCATTGAAACTACCGTTCTGTCCTTCAGTCCACCTCTCCCATCTAGGGTTTCCAGACTTTCACTTTAACATAGGAACTCTGGGGCTTGGGGCCTTGAACAGGCATGTCTTCCCCATCTGGGTTCACTCCCAAGATGAATACTTCTGTTGTTGTCACATTTTCTTGTATTGGGAGTCTGGGTACACCCTCTCTGTTAGCTCCAGTCCAGAGCCCAGTGGTAGGCAGCTATGCCCTGCTGCGTGGAGTTCTAAATAGTCCCTCCCAGATCAATTCCTACCCATATCATCTTCTCACAATAGAATAAATCAAATATCTCAAATAAAATCTCTGTCCTGCAGAATCAGTCACCTGCCTCTCCCCTGTAGCTCAGGGTTGTGTTGTCTGGTCTCTCATCCCACCCCGGGCTCAGAGCAGCACATTTGCTGAATATTTCTGAGCTGCTCTGCTCTGTTCTCCTTTTAAGCCCCACTTCCAGCTTTTGCCACAGTAATTGAGTGGGACTGCCCTAGCCATGTATGGGGTTTGCATGTACCATCACAGAGACATACGTGTGGAAAGATAACCAGACACTTAAGTGCTGAACTGGACCCTCTACCATTTCAATGGAAAGCTCTGTTCATTTAAGTGTAGGAGAAGACTTGGGTGTTTGCTTAAAACAGTCCAAATTAACAGATCTGTTGGCATTGACAACAAAGAGGGATAACATAATGGAAGGTATCCTCTGGAGATGTCCAGACAGTTTCATATCATCCATATGTATCACACCACAAATTTTACCCTCTGTGTCTTCCCATTTCAACAGCTAATGTGACTGAAAAAGGCAATACGCGCATTGAGGAATAGATTCCCAAACAGGAAGTGCAACTGGGAAGAATCCTATTAAAGCTGAGGCATGTTGCCATAAATGGATTCAATCAAAGGGTACTGGTGAGTCATAAATTAAGAGAGCACAGCTCACAATTCTGGTAATCAACAGCAGAATTCCACATCAAACTGTAGCATCAGTGTTTGGCTTCCTGTGGTCTGTTCTTATGTCGACATTCAGAAATGAATGGAAGATGCAATTACATTAGATTTTTCTATCTCTAGTGTTCAACTACATGATCTGAAAATTAACTATAAATGTAACTGAGGGGATAAAATGAATGAAAAGAATGACTGGCTTCTGCTTGGGGTACTTTGGACTGGAACATGGGAGATTTTGACTCTTCTTAGCTCTGCCAGAGACTTCTTGACTGTCCCTAGAGAAATCACTTAAGCTCTTTATGTCTCAGTCCCACATATGTAAAATGAAAATACTAATGTTTCCCAAATTCAGAGGGCGTCACAGGGTTGGGTTTAATATGTATGAGAGACAGAGAAAAGTTCTCCCTCCTGAAAAAATAAATGAAAATAGAATTAAGGAGCCTTGTAAAAGTACCATTATCTAAAGACCCAATTTCCCCATCTCATGAGAGTGCACATTTGAGAAAAAAGTTATGTCCATGTAACACATAAAAAAATGTTATTGTTATCCCATGTTCCTTTTGCAGAAGAATATAGGAGGACTTTTCATATAGAACATGTTGCTGAATCCCTTTCCCTCTGTGCTCCTCTATAAAATGTCACACAGCAAACAATATTTTCCATCTGCATATAGTATTGACACAGACATGGGGGCCAATAGTTCAGATATTGGGGTCAATGCTTCTTAAGGGACAAACTTTGGGTATCTGCAGGATGAGCCAGTAATATACATAATAATATATGATTTGTTGTTAATATTGATGTCATGGTGATACGGCAAATTTGGTACTCTCCAGGCTGTGATCTCTTTTGTGTTATATCAGATTGTTGTGCCTGAATGTAAGCATACGTTGAGTTTCTAGCAGCATATGCATCAATGCCAACACCATTTCAAGCTCACAGAAGTGTAAGAAATCTGATACAGTATCAAACTGTCCATTGAAAAGTCTTCTTTTTAGGCACCATCTCTGAAAATATTGACACTACATATTATGAAGAGCTCTGTGAAACTACCCAGTTTTGTTTCCATGAGTTTTGACTAATTGTCAGTTTCAGTTCATGTATTTTTACACCTGTTAGGGCAGACCCTCAACTTATGTAAATTATATAGCTGAGGATCTGCCCTTTGAATGTTTGAATTGATTTAGTTTCACTAGTGCCAGACTATTAAAAATTAAATTCAGGATAAAACCATCAAACTTTTTTGATCTTTTTGTATTGCATGTGAACACAAAGAAGAAATCAAATGAGTACTATCACAAAATCTGTCACATGGAGAAAATAAGATCATAAAACTCAAGCTAGAAGAATTTACGCCTAATAGTGCTGGGTAAATAGTGAATGTTTACATGTATTCACTTTGGCCATATAAACATATGTTTTGTATTCACTTTCAATCCATCTCCATGTGATTGCATTTTCCTAGAATTAATACTAACTGAAAGTGATTTTTAAAATTAAACATTTATCAACACACTCAGAATAAGTTAATGTTAAAACACAAATAATCTTAGCTACTCTAACTAAATCCCTTATGCTAGACAAAGGAAATATACTCCTAATATTTAAGGGATGGAATATTAACATAACATGTCATCCCATGAATTATAGCTATTCAAATTTCCCTACAGACAACCATAATAAATGCTAACATTCAACATTTCTTTATCTCAAAGTATTGATCAAGACAGCAAAATCTTACCCAGATTTACCCAGAAAAATTTCAAATAATACACAACTAAGGCAATGTTATGTTTTTCAAAAATATTTTGTGTCTTTTTAGAGTCTCTATCAAAAAAAAGAGAAAGAATTTCACTGGATAAATTATCTTCAAGACAAGTAACATTTTTAGAGTTTGACCCAACCTCCACTGAAGTCAATAGAAGTCTTTCACTGATTTTGGTAGGCACTGGTTCAGGCTCTTACTTAATAATGTTTAATTCCGAATCAGAATTGGAAAACTTCAATCATCCAATAATGGTACAACTAGTCCAACTTTATTCATAACCATTTGCTTTATTTCTGGAATATATGCTTCCATAAATACCACCACTGATTCTATTTAAGTGTGAGTAGAAATGTGTGTATTAGGGGTTGCATGGCAAATAAGTAAAGATGATCAAACTTTTCTATCAAACAGAACTGCAAATGGCACTGAATAATGAAAAAAATAATTAATGACAAGTTGAAAATGTTCAATAAATAGTTTATTGCCTTCACCCATCTCAACTACATTAAATCACTTTAATTTAACAGATATTAGGTTCATGGGGATCAGGAAAATGACAGTAAAAGATTCCAGGCAGGCTGATGTCACTGTACAAACATGTTTCCAAGGACCAGGATCCAGCTGAGCCAGGGAGAAAGGGAATCTTAGGGAATGTCTAGGCTGCTCTGAAGTTGAGATCATTGGGGGAGGGGAGGTACGACCTGAATAGCTATCCATACCAAAGTGTTGCACTGTAGCGCCCCCGTGTGGATGCTGAAGATGTGAAGTAAAAGTCTCCTTGCCATGCAAGACTACATTAATGAAAACTAGGAACCTTTTAATGCACAGCCACAGCATCCATACGGAGGAGTCACAGCACTGCACTTGGTGTGTATTACTATTACTACCATCTGCATACTGAATTAATGTGCCACTTGCTACTACTTCCTGAGCATTAGTAAAACTGTGGCATAAGCCGACGACTACCGTTGCCTGCTGCAAAAATTCACTTAACTTCTTTAAAACCACATTGTCATTTATCCTTATGTTTTATTTACAGACTTTTAGACAGTCTTGATCTATATGACAGCACTTATATCTTAGCCAATTTGAGCTGATTTTTTTTAAAAATGATGTTGCGAGGTACTAGTCCAAATATGCTCTTGAAGTTGAGATATAACATATATACTGCATTCCATTTATCTACTCATTTTATAATTCTTCCCAAAGAAGTCCCAATGTCAAGTTTATTCAACATCATTTGCTTTAAAGCCATGCTACGTTTTGCTTGTGGTGTCATTCTTTTCTTAGAGTTTACAGATTTTTCATCTTAATTTTGGTTCCATTATTTTACTGGGGATTGAGGTTATATTTACCAGATAATTACTGAAAAGGTTTATCTTCTTCCATTATTTCCCACGTATATTTCTCACTTGATTTTCATTTCCAATACTGTATTCCAGTATTCTGTTATTCCAATGCCCAATAGTCTAACTTTTCAAATATAACATCTTGTAATTAAGTAAATTCAAAAACAAATTATCTTAGGACTATGAAGTATACCTCCTCTCATGTTGCTGGCTTGTGTGTTTAGTTTTTCAAGTACTCCCCTATCAAAAACTATATTGACTAAGATCTTCCTTATTTTCTAGTTTTCGGACCTCACCTATTTTCCCTGTAAATGGCTAACTGAAAAAACACAACTTAGTAGTTCTATCATATAAAAATCATAATTGATTTTGTCTCTCTCCTCATTTGTTAATGCACCTACACTACTTTGTCACATAATCCTAATTATAATGAAATTAGTCCAGGGAGGATATTTTTCCAGCTCAACAAACCACCAAGCAATTTAGGACAGTTGATAGTCTCTGTTTAAGGGAAGTCACAAGCTCAAATAGAAATGTATGCTGGCCATAATTAACGTACTTTGATGGGGCACAGACATTGTTTGTACAGTGTCCACTATGGTCAGTATAATTAATCTTGCACACTCAAATCAGTAAGAACTACTGTTCACTGATAATTCTAATAAATAAGTCCCAAAAGCTAGTGCTGTGGTCACAGACCATTTTTTATGTGTGTGGGGGTTTATCTTATTCCCTTTTGAACTGTTGTGCTAGGGAAATCTATGCTGACTACAGAGAAGCCATTGAATAATTATTATACCAAGCATACAGAAACATTAGCATATGACCAGAAAAAATATCTGAATAAAGTTACCATCCCCTATTTACAGGTAGAAAAAAAAAAGATCACATCACTGAAGCCATGTATGAGCCAATATAATTATTTTTTCTTTGAATTATTCTGTTGAAGAGATGTTTATATTTTCTGGGATTTACATGGGATGCTACTACTGAAAGCAGCAGTATATGCATAAAAACAGACACAGAAATCTCTTCGGGGCAGGCACCATCATTTTCTTCTATGTACGGACAGTGCCTACAGAACAAACCAGAGAACTTACTGTAGACAGAGGGCTCGATTCTCCCATGCATTTCATCTTGTACAGTCATTTACACCTGTGCAAAGTGAGGGTTAAAAAAGCTACCTCTGGGATTTGTTTGACACGCACTTTGCAGAGGTATAAAGGCAGAACCGAATCAGACCCTGAATCAACCTGTAACATGATGTCTTATAATGTCTATGATAAGACATCACCGGTCTCCAGTGGATCCCTCTGAGACCTTCATATTCATGGTGTAAAGTGCCCAGTGTCTTCAGAATAGCCTATTATGGGCAAATGGTGCATCTCTTCTCTCCATCTTACTTTTGCCTCCTTTCAATGCTGTTGGAACAATGTGTACAGTGGGGATGTTGAAAACCATTGACCAAAACTGTAAACCCTGTATATGATGGAAACCACTTCAAGCCAGGTGGTGCTGCTACACCCCCAGCACCCTTCGTTCCAGCACTTCTGCTTCTCCCTTCCCACAATACACACACATGACAGAAAAATCAGGAAGAAACACTATAATCTGAAACTTCTCTACATGAGAGTAACCTACATAATGGTTAATATGAATGTTTTTATCACTCCACTTGCCATTCATAGATCATTACCAAAACCACAGTTCAACCTACTTCAGGCTGGATATTGTGCTGTCATTATCACCAGAGCAAAGTGGGCATGAAATGTTAGGCTGAATGGCAATCATTTACCAGTCTTTGCACAGGAGTAAACAACTACCACAAGGGGCTAGGAAACAAAGAATCTAGTAATGTAGCTCTGTCGTTAAACACAGAATAAGAAAGCAAACTTAGAAGGACAATCTCTTCTAACAGTATTTTTAGTTCTCAGTACAGATAGTCATGATTTCAAATGATAAAATACAAGTTACATTCCAAAACACTTCTATTATAATATTTTTTCAGTTCTCAGTACAGTAAATGATGCAAAGCCTAAATTCCCTAGACGGAGCACAGAACTTTGAGAATTAGTTTAACAGTCTGACAGCCCTGCATTTTTATTTAAACAAGTTCTTCCTGACCAATTCCCAACAGAGAAGTATTGTACCCTTTTGTTGATTGTAGTGGACATATTGCAGATCTCCAATTACCTTCCCAACAGACCACCCACTACAAGAAGTTTCAGTGTTACTAGCATAGCTTAGCTCATTTGTCACCCTATCTCCCACTCTAGCATTCTCATATGCTGTAAAGAGGCTGGCACACTTGCTTGCCACCAGTGGTTTCATGATATGGTGCAACCTAATCAGTTACACCCAAATCAGAATAAAAAAAACGCTTCAACTGTAATTATTAGGTAACTTACAAGAAAACAGTATAATGCAACTCCTGATGGGAATCCAATAGGATTTCAGAAGAAAATAGAGGTCGAATATTGTTAACTGAAAAAGAACATTTGCCAAAGAAAAGACAAATGGATTAATCTTTGGGAAAAAAATGGGAAGCCTTTGGTTATTTTTCTTGGAAGCAAATAGGTGTAGTGTTAAAGCCAAAAAAACGTGGGCTGTATGGACTGCTGCATCAGATGATGCTATTAATAGGAATATATATCACAATATAGTTGATAATTAGTAATTTTATTATTTATGAGTACTTCTATGTAATACTACCAAGAAATAAAAAAAGAATCGGTGGTGAGCTTTTGGTTCTGGAACACAAGCTAAGAGATATGAACTTCATTGTACATATATAGGCTTGATACTCCTTTACAGTGAGGCTTCTACATCACTCTGGCAGTATAAAGGTACCTTAAAGTAAACATATATTATATACACATCCACTTTAAGACCATTGTATACAGTGGTGTAAAGGAATTATAGTATAAATAAGAATCAGAGTTGCAATTTCTGTTCATATTATTGGGACGTTCAAGATCACATATTCTGCTTCTGCCCACTGCCTGCCAGACCAAAAAGCCATTCTTTATTACAGTATTAAATAAAAGCTACAATATGGGGTCAATAAAAAGATAATATTTTGAAACTGAAATTGTAGAGCTCAGTCCTGCCCTAAAATTTGACTATGCAAAAATGATCCCTCTCTATTCAACTCACTCTGTGTTCAAAATCACATCCTCCTATTTTAGAGACATTTTCACCCTTTTTAACCCCTGCAGAGCCAGTTTGGCAAAGGATAAATCAGACAGGTTCCATTACTCTATATGTCATCAACCAAATTGTTTACTAAAATTCCAGTCAATGACCCCTGTGCAACCTCACTGAAGAAAATAGGATTTCATGGATGGAACTGAGGGCAGAATTTGGCATTCAGTATTTTTATTACTACTGATGATTTATAAGGAGGAATTTCATTAAAACTTTGTTGTATTTTATATGATGAAAGAAGATGAAATATGCATAGTGCAATAAAGTGACATATTTTAGTATTTTCTGACAGTGGGAGATGCAGAAATCTTATCTTTACCCTGTATTTCTTAATATTTAGAATATTAATAAATACAGTAATTTTATGTAAATAGCTGTAGAACCTCTCAGCTCTGAACAGAATGCACTGTACACTTACTGCAATTATCCACTTCATGAGGTGTGGCTTTATTATTAATTCAAATAATAATAATCATAACTAAACTGAAGCTTTCTACCCAAAGTGAACTGTTTTCCATGTATGTGTTCTGTGTCACAGACCCTATTTCCCTCCCCTCTGAATGAGAAGGAGGCTGCAAAACATCTTATACCCTGACTGGTACTTTTGATAAAATGTGCTTGTGCCTATCAGTTATAAATAATTACTTTACATCCCTACCTTATGTTCCAACACCCATGTCTAGGGTGGCTCAACAGAAATGTTGTTGTTACCCTGAACCAATTACTTTGCTGCCATTTTACTTTTCATTATTGCTAGAAGAACAAAAGAAAATTATCCTTAAAGTATTTTTACATTGCAAACCACTTTGAGTCAGTATTTTAATGAAAAATACTATACCCACATTGCTGATAGAATTTAGGTATGCTATGATGCCACTAATTTAGGGCCAGATCATTCCTGTCCCTAATGCATCCATGAAGAGGAATAAGAAGGACTAATACCCATCTTCTTGTATGCTTTCTGCATCTGTCTCAGGAACATGAAGGAGCTGGGCACCTGGCACTCCCTTTCAAGCAGATGCGTGAGAGCAGGTGGAATGAGAGAGGAGCCAAGGCCCCACCCCCACCTTCCCAAAATACACTGGCCAGTTGTGTCAGTATGGGGGAGGGGTGGAGAACAGGTTCATAATCTATCCCTCCATGGACTTTCTGCTTTCATATCCAGCAGTTTCCATGATGTATATAGAACTAATCAATGTTGTATATAGAACTAATCCATGATGTATATAGAACTAAACAATAGACTAATTAGCTATTATACCTACCCAAAGCCACCACAGTAATATGAATACATCAACCACTCTGATCATCTGCCCAATTTTCAATCTGGAGGTGCTTTAAAAGGGACGAGTCATCTTTCTGTCTGAGCCTTTAACCATTGGGTCCTCCATTTTGTAGTAACTGACTCAAAACAGAGCTAGCAATTCTTTTTCTATCTATTTTCATAATTTTGACCACCGTGGAATGGTGTTTTTTGTTAAAATATAGGCCATGGATTCTTTTCAGGTTTTTGCAAATAGCGGAGTTCCCAAGTGATGATGGCATTGGTGAATCATTAGAATCCAACAAAATAACTTGGATATGGCAACACTGGACTTAACTTGTACTCCTAAGAGGAGCCAGAGCGGCTTTTGCTTCTTTTTCTTTCATAACACCAATGGAATGGACACAAATTACCTTGGAGGTGGTTATCTTTTGGAATCATGAATAGAATGAAAACAAGGTGACAGCAACCCATGTATTTATCAAGAGTATTACCAGATAGAAATGTCTGCCCTGGTTTGAAGCAGATTAGTCTGTATGGCTTTTCTGTGATGGCAATATCAAACCCCAAGTGAAAAACGCTGCCTGACATAACTGCAGCAGAATGCTATTTGAAGACATCACGTCAAGCAGCTGCTGTTTTAACTGACTACTTCACTCTGCAATTCTCTTAGCATTAGATCCTTTCAATAATTCAAACACAAACCATATACTTGTTAGCTCAGATAATATTTCCAGGTTTGGGTATAATATCTGGACAGCAATTTTTAAATTCAAACATTGGTACATATACCATAGTTATACCATGAAGTTGAAAGTCTAGAAAAGGTGTGATGGATGAGATAAGTGTGTGTAGTGAAAAAGACAGGAATGTACTCACTGGATGAACAGCAACCCCATCCACTGAGCACTGTCCAACCTCTGCCCTCTATCAGGCAGAAGAACTCTGTAAAAAAAAGCTTAGTACGAAACTAAATTTGATTTGTTTTTCTTTCATATGTTTTCCCACCAATTCAGTTTTATACTAAGCTTATTATTTTTGAATGCCAACCTTCTCTTTAAGGCATTTTGTTATACACAAGCATTGCAGCTTCTTGAGTCTCACCTGATTTGCATATTCCAAACATACTGCACATGAATGGATTTATCTGCAGTAAAACCCAGACAATGCCTGCTTCAGCCATCCATGAACCTACTAAATGCTGAACCCTCTAAATGCTGCAAATTTATTGTAGCTTGTCTAGCTCCTGATTTGTTCCCATGTTTGTTAAAGTTTTTGAGATTTAAACTGAGTACACATATTATAGTTCTCAGCCTGGTCAGCACTAAGGAAATTTAAAAAAAAATCAAGCAGGAATTTCCCTAATACAGTATCAACTCTACAAACCCTCTCACTCTTTTTTTTGTCTATAAGCTATTTTGGAGTGACCCAGAGGATAAAAATACTCCCTAATGCTCCACAGTGGTCCATATATACACATGGAGTTATCCCTGAATCCCACCTACCCAAGTTCAATTTTATTCAGTTCAGCCTTTAATCCTGCTTAATGAGAAGAGAGAGGTCAGCTGGAGTATAAACCTCATTTCAGGCTTCTTCCATTTATTGGGTCCAATAAATAGAACAGGATAGGGATGTTTGAAGAATTACTTATATGATAATCAAATAAATCACTATGTAGTCTGAACCCTGCAGGCCTCCTTGAGCTTGGCTAGTAACATATGCTTCTAAGCCTCAAAAGAGGTGGGTTTTTCTGTTAAGTGGTTAAATGTCTTCCCTCCTCTTCATCCCACTCTTATCCTTATTAGCTTTTTTGCACTACAGAGTAAGCTCATCGATTACAAGGGCTGGCACAAAGCAACTTAATGATGGGTCAGTCTTAATGAGAAAAGCAGCTGCTCTTGAAGTGGCCTGGCTCGGGCCTGCACCCCACTGAGACCTGGCATGTAGTGCTTAGCCTCCTTTTAGAGAGCAGAGCCATGGAAAATCAGCAGTGAACAGCCTGGTGCCTCTGAGGAGAATGGACCATGTGCATGGCTATTTAGCACTGTAGAGCATTTGCACAAATGAGAGTGAACATAAGGAGTCCTTCAGAGAAGAATGGGGCCTTGGCAAATTTATAGACTCCCCTCAAAGAAAGTGATTACAGATCATTATCCAATTGAGGCAGATTGATGGGTTGGGGTCAAAGTAATATTGCAGAGCTCACTAAAGGGACAATGCCTGTTTGTCAGTTGTGTCCAGGAAAAGAAAGAGAAGGGAAACCACCACACAGAGAGCAAAATCCCAAGCTTTGCCAGCTTCTGTCAGAAAGATAGTTACTTATCGTTAGCCTTTGTGTTTAAAAACCAAAATCACAAAAGCAGTATCATTTGGTTAAAATTAGGCACTCGGGATTCTAAAGTAACTGTACATTGCACAAGTAATATATGCAAGAAGCTACAGTCGTTGAGACCATTGCTCTAAAAGTCATAGTCTAATATCAATAGCTAATACATTAAATCTCCCAATAAATAAAGTAATACAATAATAATAATAATAATTAATAATATAAAAGAAATAAAAACCATCATGTACAAAATATGAGCCTATCTTGCTGGTGTAAGAAGACTGTTTTGCAAACAGATATGATTGAACAGATTTGAAAATCTGCACTATCTAGTCAAGCAAAAGCCATCAACCTGAACACTGAATAAAAGAATAAATGTGCTTCCTATATTGATTTTTAAGGTGTTTAAGAGTTGTCTGCATTCATGAACTTTCCAAACAGCAATAGAAATAACAGAATGGCTTGAAAAGCAGATCAGAGCATTATTGTGCATTTGCCTTCCATTTTACCATGTGATTCTGGAATCTAAGGAATCTGAGTGAATAAAAGAGAAATGTATTTATGAAACAGCAGACATGTGCTTTACATTTTATTTATTTATTGACTCTCCCTAGTGCTCATCACCATAATAGCAGAGAGCCACACAAACTTTAATGGATTTATCTTCAACGCCTATGTAGGTGGGAAAATTGTATTGTCCCTTTTTATAGAAAGGGATTTGAGGTACGGAGAGATTAGCAGTCTAATCCAAAAGCAACTGAAGTCTATACTCCAGATGACTTCAGCAGACTAGATTGTGCCTCAAGGGGTTTTCCCATGGTCACATTAGAAGTCTGTGTCAGAGCTAGCCACAGGACTCCGATCTCCAAAACATCAAACTGGTGCCCTAGTGGAAAAAGCAGCCTTCCTCTCCTGCAGTGGTTTGACAATCCAGAGGAAAGATCCAATCCAGCAAACACTTATGCATACCTTTAATTTTACTCATGTGAGTAATCTCATTGAAATAACTGGAACTGCTTCCATGAATGCAGATACATATGCATGTGATTATTTGCAAGAGTGGAGCCTTAGCAAATAAACAAACTGATCTTTATTCCAAACATGTTAGTGTACAGAAATGTATACATGGGGATTAGACAAAATTACCCGTGTGGCCCTTTGTAACTGCATCCTTCCAAGATTCTATTATATACTTTTTTAAACTCACGGAATCTCTTAAAACAGTAACAACAATAACAAAGTATTGTTACTTTTCACTGGCTTCATAGGAATGCACTCTTCAGCAATTGCAAAAGGCATTTAGAATATCAGCAGAGATCCAGAATTCTCACTCCAGTAGAGTAGCTGTTTTTTTCTGTGCATACTTTTCTTTTTTATTTTCATTTTGTAACCAGAGTCATCATGTGCATTATGAGGCATATTTCACAAAATATATATCTGAGTATCCCTGCTGCAGGGAGAAGGATGAACTAGAAGGATTTATAGTCTCTTCAGTCCATGCATTTCTATAATTCTGTGAAAAAACTCTTTTTAAAATTTTTGTAATCAAATTGTCAATCTTATCTGTAATTCTGAATGCAGCTGAGATTTCCATGTAATTGACAGACATTCTTCAAGTTACACCACTCAGTTTGTTTATGTCACATTGGCTTCAATGTGAAGCATAGAAAGGACTAAAACTACATTAACCTCTCAGAAATGACAGAGGCACCAAGGAGAGTTTAAAGGTAGGTGAGCAATACCATTCAGAATAAAGCATCTTCTAATTAACACCACTTTGGACATCAGCAATATAAAGAGCATGTACCTTGGCAAAGAGAGCAGTGATCTGCCTACATGGGCTTCTTTGCAGAAATGGGTTTTAATTCATTCCCTCTTGGAACTCTTGTTTCTTTCCAACAGTGAAAGTATCATATCATAGAACCATAGAATATAGAACTGGAAGGGAGCTCGAGAGATCATTGAGTCCAGTCCCATGCCCTCTTGACAGGACCAAGCACCGTCTAGATCATCCCTGATAGATGTCTGTCTAACCTGCTATTAAATATCTCCAGTGATGGAGATTCCACAACCTCCCTAAGTAATTTATTCCAGTGTTTAACCACCCTGGCACTCAGGAAGTCTTTCCTGATGTCCAACCTAAATAAACATCTCTTGCTGCAATTTAAGCCCATTTATGCAATTTATGGAATCTTTATATGCCTCCCACCCTCTCAGAACTTGTGGTAAATACAGTTGTCTCCCTTAGAGTACATCTACACAGCACCATTATTTCAGAATAACTAGCGTTACTCCAAAAAAACGTAGTCTGCATCTACACAGCAGGTAGTTATTTTGAAATAATGTTGAAAAACTGTCAAACTGAAGGACTTCTTACTCCGACTCCTGTAACCTTCATTGTATGAGGAGTAAGGAGAGTTGGAGGAAGAGTGCTCTATTTCGAAATAAGTGCTGTGTAGATGCTCTTAAATTTGAAATAAGCTATTTTGAAATAAACTATGCAATTGACATAACTCAATTTGCATAGCTTATTTTGAGTTAAGCCCTGCTGTGTAGATGCACCCTTAAATGACAGAGGATACCATGGTCAGATAAAAGCATAATGCAATGAGATTTTCACCCGTCTACCTTTTTTCTGCTTTGACCTAACCCAGTTCTTTTTTGCTGTTCTGAAACGGTCAACAGTAGACTAAGCTTGTAGCTGCTCTCTTACAGACTTGCTATTTGCATGATTTCTATCTGCCAGTTCTGCAGGAGATGCACATATGTGCAATACTCAAAATGTTTTCAAAGTTAATCTGCTCTTTACTACCAGTAAGAATAACCTTGAATACATATTGCGCCGTCACAACATATTTTCTATTTGAATTGAAAAAACCCACATATTTTAACCAGAAAATTCATAAATGATTTCTTTGAGAAGAGAGCAATTTTGGGGTAGAATAGGAAAACCAGATGGTTGAGGCTGGGAGATTTTTGGTTTATGTTTTTTGAGACAAGTGACAAAGATTCTCAGACTCCAAGACCATAAGGGACCACTATGGTCACCTAGTCTGATTTTCTGGTTAATATAGGCTGAGAAGTTCTCCAAAAATTATTCTTAAAGTAGGGGTTTTTTCTAATAAACATCCAATCTTGATTTTAAAATTTTCAGCAATGGAGAATCCCCCATGACCTTTGGTAAATAGATCCAATGATTAATTACCCTCATTGTTAAAAATGTATGCCTTATTTGCACTCATGACTCACCTTTGCCCCTCCCATCAATAAAAATAGGGTATTTAATCAATCATGTTTTAAAAATATATTATACAAAAAAATGTGAAATAGCAAAAGCCCCCCGATATGTCTACTGGAATAAAGGAGGAAGGAAGGCTATTGCCACTTCAAGCACACACAGTGCTATTTTATTATTGAATGGCATTTTGGGCTTGACTCAATAGATCCTAAGGTAAGCAAGAAAAAACAGAGTTTGGGATACAATGGTACATCTGTTTTCCTATCATTCTCAAAAGAATTTCAGAGAACTGCCCATGAGTGGTAACAGCCGTCCTAGTCCAGGACCAAATGTTGACTTGTTATTCAGTGTATATTTAGGCAAATTTCTCTTTGACGTAAGTGACACTTTTGCCCATGTTTTCCACTCCATACTGCAGCAGCAGCAGGAGCACTGGGCCCTGTTGGAGCTCAGTGGCATGTTCCATATGACTCTGAGGGCTGCCTGTCAGGGGGACCTGGCACACCCTGGGGTAGTTACGACAGCTGGCAGCACCCAGCCCCATCCCTTCCATTTGAGGCCCTGTTCTTTTCACCGGAGGCCACTCCCCTTCCAGGAGGACATTGCCAGCCCTCCCCACTTAGCCAGGGGCTTGGCAAGTCTGTTCGCCTCTGCCAGGAGCAAATCAAGCAATATATCCCAGCCAAGCCCAAAGACCCATTCCAAACAGAGCAGCAATACATGCTCCGTAACATATGGGTCAATTGAGCTAATCATGCATCACCAGGTACATATATGAAACAAAGTCGTCTGATCATGAACTCCATGTGGCCACATAAGACAAAATTCAGTCACAATTAGAAAAGTAGCAAAATGGAGCCCCGGTGTGAATTATTTAAAAAACATTTTAAAATATTTTACCAGCTTTTTTATTGATTTTTCTTCAAAAAATGGTGAGGAGTGCGGGGTATTAAGAAATTAACATGTTTTCAAGAATCCCTTCTGAAATATTTAGCTTTACTTGAATCGATATTTGTTAATTAATTTTTATTTCACATTTGAAAAATTTCAACTAAATTAATTATTCTTAGATACAGGGTCATCACATCTTAGGTTTCAAGGCCTAAACTGATCAGCCCTCCTCCCAATGGCAAGAAAAGTATTTTCTTCCTCATCTAAAGCACTATACATTTGGAAAGCTCTTTATGCTGTTTGTGTGTCTTTTCTCTGAACTATCAGCTAGTTAGATACTGGCCTTTTTGGTAAATCATGCATTCCAAGCTTCACACTAAGAAAGTGATCAATAGATTTATACTAATATAAATGACATATGTCTTTGTCAAACTGACTCAGTGGCCTGATCTTGGTTCCACTGAAGTCACTTGGCATCTGGCAATTATTTTCAACAGGAGCAGGATTGGGCCTCCAGACATTGGAATGTCATGAAATGGTGTGAATTGGATGAAAGCCAAACTAATGCTACATCTAAGCTAAAAGCTAGGGGTGTGATCTCCGGCCCACATACACATACTAACATTAGTTCTCATCTGAACTAAGGTAGCACAGGTGATGACAGCAGATGTTTACAGCCTTGAGTACGTTGTACCTTCACTGCCCATGCTACCACAGATACACTACTATTTTTAGCATGTTAGCACAGATGACAGCTAGCACAAGTATGTCTGCATGAGCTAGAAGTCACACCACTTGCTTGTAGTTCAGATGTAGCCTAAAGGTTTCCCAATAAATAATTAGATTTTGTGTTTCTAAAATTGTTTGTGCAATTGCTTTCTCAAGAGAATTGTATTAAACGTTTCAACTCAACAGCAACTTTAGGCAAACAAGTCTCTCAAAGGCCATTCCCTGAAAGCTTACTGACATTCCCAGTCTATATGTGGAAGAATGGACCTGTTGGGCTTGTTCTCAAGATCACCGCTAAAAAATAAAAAGGTACAAGTTGCACTGTTCTGCCTGCAGGAAATTCAAACCTTGGCAAAGGCAGCAGCACATGGAGCTGCTGAAATAGAATGTCACAATTAGACTTACGGATCCTGTATTCAAAATGAGACCCCACACCCTTCCTCTCTTCTCTTCCTTCTGGTATACAGGGAATTTCTGATGTGGAGCAATACCACAAAGAGAAGGGGAGGTGTAGGGATGGCAGTATGAATCATCATTTGAAATGGGGAGGTTTTCATATCTATTCTCTCTTCTGCAATCTGGGAGGACAGTGCATTAAGTCATCAAATGACAAGCCCTAACTTTTTGATAATGGCATCTTCAGGCAAGAAGTACAAACAAGAGCATGAATCAAACTTTAATGTGATCACATCTATAGAAAAGTGGATGTAGCGAGGCTTAACTTGGTAAGCTCTTGAAAACACTGAGCACTGTTACCTGACCATATCATAGCCACATGGTGGATCTTGGGGGGAAATATTCATAAGGGCCACTTTACTAAATCTCAGCTCTGCTAGTGTGATAGTTCTCCAAGCTATGAGGATGATTGGAGGGATTCATCTCTGATTCTAATTTGGTAGAATCCTCAAAAGTTCTAGAAAAGTCTGTGCAAGTCTCTAATATTAGGAAGATTCTAATATTACACTGCCATAGGCAACCTTCCCATTACATACTCTTGGCTTGTATTTGTGGCATGTGACATTTTATTCTAAATCCTGTCAGGGATAACCCATCATATAACAATCTTTTGGATTATGCTTTGAGGTTATGCTCTTTTAGCCCAAATATAAATGTACTTCAAGTTATGATGGTCCCTCTTAAGAAGATGTAATTTCAAGGGGAAATATTACTAAAAAATCTATTGGGTTCTGGTGGACAGGTACTAGGAATAAACAAAATACGTAGATCCAGCACTGAGGGATGGTTAGCGGGTAGAGGATATAAAGAAGAGGCGCTGAAAGTATAAACAGTAATACTTAAGAATACAGATATTGATAAATATAAACTTATTGTTTCCTAATTCTGAATTTAGCAGACTGCAGAGTGGAAACTGGTGCTGATTCCTTTGGGAGAAATGGAAGGATAAGGGTAGGCACAAGACACTGGCAGGAGGGAAATGAAATCACATACAGAGGACCCTATAAATTTAGCCAGAAGCAATCACTAACCAAACAGTTTGAACAACAAATACCAACAATTTACCAGAACAGTAACAAAAGGTAGAAAGCCCCAAATTAGGAAGAAATGGCAAAGGCAAGTGATTGTAGAAAGCATTAATTATTAGTGAATTAATTCCTTTCCTTCCTTACAGAAAATTATGGTAACTGAACTGACTTCAATGCGCTTGTCAGGAGCACGAGAGAGAGGACAGACCCTAGCCCACACTCATGCACTCTATTTTCATTTGAGCAATTCGTGAATCAAAAATGTTGGCTACCTGGACAATTATTTTTAAAGGACCATTTTTAGCTATATTATTGTAATGTTAATGATTCAACATTAGTATTACTTAATCCTCACCTCTGTGCAATATACTTCCATACACTGTAAATCTTTGAGTGGAAAATAAGTTGTACTCAAGGAAGCCAGTCTTGGACATGCCTGATTGTTTAATTAAGAACTTAAGTCAAAGGCATCCTGCTACAGGGAGACAACCGGGCTGCAGTCTGTGACACGGCCATAGCCCCAGCTCTGGTTTTTTAGCCTTAAGCAATGCTGATCCTGGGCATTCTGACCCTGGCTAATTGCTTACTGTTTCCTGTGAAGGCGAGAAACTACTTCCACCCAATGCTGCACTTTTAAGCTTCTCAACCGTGGTTGATATAATTAAGCGTTACAGCACACAACTGATAAACTATTTTTGTGTGGGACAAGAAGGCTGTCTGGAGGCTTCATTTGCCATTCTTTGAAAGATTCATAGGCAGAGATTCTGTACCACCTTTCAAAAGACAAGGCAAATGAGAAACACACTAACCTGAGAGGCAAACTGTCAGGACAGTAATGAAATCTCTATTGACCCTACCGCAAAGAGGACTTCAATTTAAGATCTTCTCTCAAGGAAAGATATATTTATCAGCCTATACAATTATCAGTGATAAGGAATGGGATGCTAATGCAGCACTTCAGGGGCAGTATATACTTAGCTTGGAAGCAAAAATAAATTCATTATAAGGAATTGTTAAATGTATACAAATTAATTTTTATATACATAAAATAAAAACTATTTTTTCTAATTAAGCACATGTTGCAATATAAAAATATGTTGCGCAGACTGGATAATTTCCTGTTTTTGCAGGAGGAAGGTTAGTGCTTAAAAACTGAGAGTAATGGCATATCCTTAATATCCTAGAAGAAATGTCAACTAAATCATTCACCAAATTATATTGACCATAAAGGCTTCAGTGGGCCATTTTATTAGTTTATTAGATGAAATTAAATTTAAAAAGAGACCTTAAATGAATTATAACCAGCTTGTGGAATAACAAATATATTGTGTATGAGAAAATTAGCTCCATCTGACATGCACAGCCACCATATGTAAAATGCCCATTATTTGTCCTGTCCCTTTGAAAATCATTTTATTGGAATGTATCAGTTAAACTAAAACACATGACCCTCCTTCTTGTGACATGAAAGAAACCACTGAGGAGAAGTTTCTTCCCTCCCCCCCCATTCATGTGAACTTTCTGGGAAAAAGCCGCTTCAAGGATTTTTATCAGTGTCTGTGTAATGACAAGTGCATCACATGCATCCTGAGCCATTAGCTGCCTAGATCTGAAAGAATTCAGTCAACATTTAGGAATTCACTTAATGAAAGGCTGGCCTATTAAAACTCTGCTAGCTTTGGAAGTTGATTGAGCCTTTTTTTCCTCCAACTTCCTGCATCATTGTAAATGATGCTATGCAGGGCCCTCATGTGATACAGCTTAGACAACAAGCTAGCATTGTAACACCAAAACATCCAAGTACCAGGTGATACATCTCTCCTCTTAGCTGGATTACATTTAGCTTCTTGCTATGAGATCTGCTACACAGCACACAACTCTTCACAAGCCACCTACTTGAGAACTGCTTTTAAAAAACTGACATGCTCTCTACTTGTTATTTTTAATAGATAAAGTACCAGACCTTACATTCTAGAGGCCATATAATGCCTTAAATAAAAAAAACTATGAGTTAACACACCATTTTTTTCCGTTATATCTAAGTAACTTAATTAACATCAACTGAGAGTAGAATTAGGCCTATTAACTTTTAGTTTTTAATGTGTAGATGTAACATGATTTTATTTTAATGATTCAATAATCCCAAGTGGCTTCTATTGCAGATCAGTATGAAGTAGACTGTGAGCGTGTTGAACTCTGTGTTATGTAGGCACTGATGCTTCATGACACCTGTTGATTAATGTCAAAGGTTATTTCCTCCAAGCCTGCCTCTAATGAATACAAAGCACTGCAGAGTTCAGGATAAAGTAGCTAAGGAAGTGGGAACACATCAGAAGGGTAGTCAGTGGCTGATAAAAGCCTGATCCAAAGGGGGATCCTAAATAAATAGGTCAAAACCACTTTTACATCATGAGACCAGTGTGATGAGGGATATGTTTTCAGCCTTTTTGGAAATGTATTTCCTACTGAAGTTACTTCAGTTTTTCTTTATTATTTTAGTGAGTTTAACACTAAATAAAATGACAGGATGATGGCTCTGGAGGTTGGAATCCTCAATAATGCTCCCATCCTGTGTGTATTGAAGTCAGTGGTGGCAGATCTTTCATCAGTGAGCCCAGGTTGGAGCTGTAAATGTTCAGAGGATGTGCAGAGCACAGGCAGCAACAATGTAATTGATTATTTCACTTTTAAGGCTTGGGAAGAGGGCTTTGTTACATGGGCTTGGCACAGCAGCCCTAAATATGACAGCTGATGAATAGTTTATGAAATTACATTTTTGAAATTAAATTGAATTTGAGACTAAAACCTCAGAGAGTGTGCATTCCAGCTAATATTTCTTTAGGCTCCAAGGTATACGTTTTTTGTTTTCCAAACTGATTGCCAGCTTAACTCCTCAATTCATTACCCTTGTTGACTTTGATCTGTAGTCACTAGTTGAATGACTCGGCCCTATGGGAGGTAAGGTGCCAGTTTCTTTCAAATCAGTGGTTATTAGGCCTAAGTTCTTTAAGTCTTGATCTCACCAATTATTACTTTGACTCTCTGATCCTCCCTTTCTGGATAAGGTGACTGAGAAAAGTAGAGTAAGGTAAATGTGGTACCTTCTGGAGTTTCAGGCCAGATTTTTCTTGATGTGTTTCAGACTGGCTTTCTGTTTGGCTTTGTCATGAAAACTACATCAGTCCCACTGGTGATGATCTCCACATAATGATAGATACAAGTCTGGTGTCCAAGCTGATTCTTTAAAATCTTACACAATAGCCTTTTTATGCCAATGCTCACCAGATCACTTTGACATGTTGATCAGATGGGATGAAACAGAGCTGCTCCTGATGAGTAGCTCTTTTCTCTCTGAGGGCCCAGGAGATGACATTGGGCATGTATCCCAAGGCTGCTTTTTGTCGGGCTTCACATAGTTATGTTAAGAACATAAGAATATAAGAACGGCCGTACCGGGTCAGACCAAAGGTCCATCT
>CM057846.1:102367832-102384984 GCA_030068395.1 Apalone spinifera
TGATTCTATTGAACATGTTGATTCATTTAATATTTTTATTTCATTTGATTCTATTTTCATTTGTGTGACAACCTCCCCTCCCCACTGCCCACATTACATATAAGTGCTAGAAATACAGGCACTGAGGCTCCTGATGCTCCCCCTGGATTGAATTGGTTTCCATTATCTATGGTCTACAGTTTGGTTCAGTGTACAAATTGTTGAAGCACCTCTGACACTACATAGGTGTCCAATGAGGGAGATGGAGAGACAACTGGTCTGTGATGCCATCTGTATGTAGGTAACAAGCAATTTGCAATCTTTTTTCACAGAAGTGAGATACTACTACTACTGTGTCTGGTCATCACTAGAATATAGAAAGGGTGAGGCATTGCAGTTCTTCAGTGAACTCAGTTCCTCAAGACCCTAATCACCAGAAACACAAGCTCATGCTATATTGCAGGAAATCTCCTTCAGCTAAGAATAAGCAGCATAAGCTTATTGGGATCAACCATTAAAGGGACTAGAGAGAGATACTCCCACACACCGTAACATATTACAGATAGTATCTCTCTGATCTGGCACACTCAGGACCTCACTGGTCCTGAACCAGGGAATTTGCTGGACCACTGGAGGTCAATGCCAGCCCTTGTGGCTGCCAAGCTCCACTTTGGGAGCAGCAGAAGGGTTGGCATTCACCAAGCAGGGACAGGAAGGGACACTTGGGGAATGAGGCAAGGTGGCTGCAGAGCCTCGCTGCCAGGGCCTCAGAGCATAGTCCTGTGGGAACACACCAAGCCCCGTGGCAGCTGGGCTGTAGCTCCTGCCCCCAGCTGTGAGGCTGCACTCCTGGCCCCCAGCCACAGGGCTCCACAGCCATCCGGCCTTTTCCCCTGAGCATCCTCTGCCCCTGCTTCTCCCCCTCACTCTTTCCTCTATCCCTGAACTTGTGGCACATTGGAAGCTCTGGGAGGGTGGTGGAGGAGTTGTTGAGCAGGGAGCTGGCTTTTCCCCACCACGGGGATGCCAGACCACAGATGGTGCCGGACTAGAGAAGTCTGGCCCATAGTGGTTGAACCTGTTGTATCATTTCCCTTTTTTCTGTATGTATAAAATGCACATGCCCTCTTTTCAGTGAAGCAGGGGAGGACCCCATTTTGTCCATCTTGCACTCCTTGGCTCCCCAAAGTTATCCTCTTCTGTAGAATGAAAGAGCGGGGGAGGGTAGGGAAGAAGGATGAGCCACTTAATGAATCACAAAGGCCTACACTTTATTGACAGGAAAAAAGTGTGGAATGCACTTTTTTCTCAAGAAAGCCTGCAGATATCCAGTATCAATGGTGTGGAACTAGTTTTTGAACCGAGTCTCAAGAACCCACTGTGATTTGCATTCAAGTATATATCTACATTTTTTCGTTAACTGAACTGATTTAACTGCTAATTAAAACTAGTCAGTAAGCAAAATGCAAAATTAATTAAACCATTTAATGGATAGATGCAAACGAAGCTATAGCATGGCTTGGAACTACCAAAGTAAGTGCATGCACTATTCACAGCTGTCAAAACAGTTCTCAAAGTAAATACTTTCCCCAGAGATGCTATAGAGTAATAAAAAATCATCCTGTTGGCTTCATACGATCTTTTATTAATTAAATGTGCTTGAATCCAGCACCTTCTTTTGATAAATTGGACCTTGGTGGTTTTTAAAAATATTCTCCTCTACACAGGGATGGATCTTGATTAGGGTGAGCGCCCTTCTTTCTGCGTGAGCATCCACAGAAGGTCTGCCTCAGTCTGAATCACAGATTCATAAATTCCAAGACCAGAAGTGGTCTCTGTGATCATCTACTCTGACTTATTGTATCAGACAGACCATAGACCTTTCCCAAAACAATTGCTAGAGTAGATCTTTTAGCAAAACATCCAATCTTTTCAGTGATGAAGAATCCATCATGACACTTAGTACATTGTTCCAATGGTTAAATTACCCTTATGGTTAAAAGTGTTTGCCTTATTTCCAGTACGAATTTGTCTAACTTCACCCTCCTACCTTTGGATTATGCTATAACTTCCTCTGCTAGATTGAAGAGCTCATTATTAACTACTCGTTTCCCTTGAAAGCATGTACCTGTGAATAGGTCTTTTCTCTATCTTCCCTTTGTTAAGATTAAGCTCCTGAAGACTTGAAGGCATACTTTCTAATCCTTTAATCATTCTTGTGCCTCTTCTCTGAAACTTCTCCAGTTTATCACTATCCTTCCTGAACTGTGGACATGAGAACTGGACACATTATTCCAGGACTGATAAATATCTACAGCTAGCAAGCTTTTTTGGACAGCTCTTTTAAAATTATTGGATGTAAATTATATGGTCCTGCTCATTAAAAAACGTTTAATTTTAGTTTGATATCCTTCCGTCACATTTGGGGAATCTGGATCTTTTATTGTGACAACAGTTTGTATTGCTTTACCTTTTCTCAGGAGGCAAGCACTTATCCTGAGAATTATATTGCCTGATGTTCAGTAAAACTGAATATTTTGACACTTACATGCCCCCTATTACCATAGAATCTGAGCACATAACAATCTTAATGCATTTGTAAGAAATCCTATTATACAGATGGGGAATTCAGGCATGGAGAAGCTAAAGACAAACTCAAGGCCACACAAGATATTGATGGTGGAGGAGGGTCTCCCAAGTCCCAGGCTAGCCCCCAGATCTCTGCACTACCTTTGTGCTGCCATACTTACACTACACCCATTCCTTTCCCCAAGTGACTGATAGGATTCAGACAGTGCTGGGGCAGCACAAACCACAGTTCCAAAAAGAAAAGGTAAGAACCACCTCTGAGCATTGGTGTCTTGGGAGACATTCTGCTTCCTGGATACTGTACAGACAGAAGAATGCTTCTGGGGAATGGCATTTTGTGACCTCTTCTATTTCACCATCTTCTGTCCCTAGTGGCAGTAAGGCCATATAGCCATCCCCTTCCCCCATTTCACCTTTTGCTGTTATCGCATTCAACCATTCTGTCAATCACAATGTGACCCTCCTTTGATACTCTGTTGCTCCTAGTGGCCTTGGGGCAGTACAGCCACTCTCATTCCCCCCTTTTCACCCTCTGTAGTCCTTGGGAAGTATAGCTGCACCTGTTTCCCTTTGAATCCTCTGCTGAATCAAGTCTCTGTGATGTGGAATAGATGTCCCTTTCCCTCCTTTCACCTTCTGCTTCCCTTAGTGGCCATAATGTTCTACATACCCCTCCCCCCCATTTCATCTTCTTCTGGCCCTAGTAACTGTAGTGCTGTATAGCTGTCCTTTCCCCCTTCACTCTTTGCTGCTCCTAGAATGTGTAATGTGGCTTGGCCAGCCCTTTCCCACAGTTCTCCCTATTCCATTCATCAGTACAACACCTTGTTTTTCAATCCATGCTACCACATTATTTTATTCTGGTTGGGAAAAAAATCCCTGTATGGTTATTTTTAGCTAAACAAAGTGCTCTGCTATCCCCCACACCTGAGTGCCAGCTGGTTTGCATTTAACAATAGTCTTCTGTTTGAAAGGTTATCACATCCTTTCTCATTAACATTATTGTTATGACATTCTGGGAAGTCTTTGTTTTCTTAACATTTTCTCATCTGGCTTTGGACTGTGCTCTGTTTTTGCCTGCTTACATAGAACCGACAGAACATGTGTCAAGAAAGAAATGAACACTTTTTGCTTTAATGCTGAGGAAGTCTTGTGTGCAGGACAGGGAGAGGACAACTATCATTCCCTTTCCCTTTATGAACACTGTCGACTGTAGCTGAATACATTCCTCAGATATCACAGTCCCAGTTCAGTGTGATGTTCAGCACATTGTATCCTGTCCCTTAATTCATATGATAAGGGGCACGGATCAGCATTCACATCCCAAGCTCCATCAGTACCTGGCCCAAACTGGGGAAACTAATCATCCAACCAGAGGACCAAGTTTGGTGATGAATCCTGGTCGTGTGCCACCTGAGGCATGTTGCACATACACCAAGAAGAACATATACAATCTGAGATATGTGCAATGATGTATTATATAGCATGTGAAGCAACTGCTAAAACAGTACCTCTTATGCAAAGTAGTGGTTATGGCTGTTGCACATTGGGCTGGCTGACTATTAGCTTTGAGGCAAACCTAATGTAGTTATGCTGTCAAAGGTATGGTACTTATCTATGTACTGCAAAGATGGAACTAATGCAAGCCAAAATAATTTTTCTTTTCTTACTTTAAGTACCATTACTAATATATTTCACATGGTTAAAATGCATTATGTCTAGAGCTCTGTCTTTAAATGTGTGTGCATAAATTTAGTCTGGATATTGGTAAATATAATTTAGAGTTGCAGAAACAAAAATGGGATTTTGTGAAAAGCATTTAAGCATAAATGAATGCCTTATAGTTAAGGTTTCATGAACACCTGATACCATCTCTCAGGAAAGCTGTTCAATGCAAAAAAAAAAAAAAAAAGCCCCCCAAACAAAGGAACATACTCCCCATAAGACAGTGGGGGTAACTTCAGTCTGCAAATTTGTCAATAAGTTGAATACTACAAGAGCTCACCAAGAGCAGGACAATGAGAAACCAGACAGGCTCACACAGTGGCTCCATGTGCCTCAGAAAAATTATTCAGGTGGCACTATTCTTTTTAGATAGCCTATTCCCCACAAAACAGTGAGCACTTTCTGTGGTACGGGGTAAAGCCATGAGCCAGGGAAATAGTTACCCCACCTTCCTGTTCCTGCATGCTGTCTTGGCAATGCCATGCCCTTTGGTCCGCACTGGGGTAACCTTTCCATTGTGCTCCAAGTTCCAAGTCTGTAGGTTTGATACTTGTTTGTGGTTTTGCCTCTAGGCATGCACATAGGAACTGGTGATAATTTGGCCCAGAGAATAAATTATTTTAGAGTTCAAGTTCTTTAAGGTGCATCTTATCCCTTCCTGCATCTCTGTACAATGCCTAACTCAATAGGAACAAGTTTTGATTGGGGCTCAAGGCACTACTACAATTCTCGTGATTATTAATAATAAAATAAAATAAATATAATGGCTCACATCACATGTCTAATGATACTGTTTTTGTGTTCCTGTGGGTGTTTCTAAAATCTGCTTTTACCATACTAAAAATGCAGATTCTTAGTATGATTTCATTCCTTTCTATATTATTTTAAAGTAAATGTTCAAGAAGCATATTTTCTCCCAGGCCTATGTCTATAATTCTCATTGTCAGTGATGGGAGTTCTGCAGCTGGAGCAAAAGGACACAAGAGGGCTTAGGTGTGGGGACTTATATATATCCATCGCTCCTCCCTCCCTATCTATCTCACACAGACAGACAGACACACACACACACACACACGTTAAAAGAACATTAAATTTGTAAAGTGAAACACTCAAAAGTTAAGAAATTCCTGAAGACGGCCTGTATAACTTTAATTTGCCTCTTTGTTCTTATGTGTTATGATACAATACTTAATTACATGACCACATGCTATTTTTTCCTCAAGATCCTGCCCAATTCCATGCACAGGTTAATTGGTGCTCACAAATCGAGTACCTCTTCAAAAATTTGTTTTTTCCTCATTGTTCCGTGTGTGGCCCCAGGCCTTACTGCACGCTTCTCTGAAGACAGAATTATTAATTTCCAGATAGGCTTTTCTATGACTATCATCACAATAGCATTGGAGTGATTCACAAACATTAAAACATTTATTTTCATAAACCACTGTGAGATGAGGGGGCATTATTATCCACATTTTATAGATAATTATCTAAGGAACAGAGGGATTAAAATAAAAAAATCCAGTAATTTTGGGTGCCCAATCTGAGATGCCTAATACCTGATTTTCAGACTACTCACCAATGTATTGAATTGTAGATGCTCAGAACAGAACACAGTTCTCGCTGAGTTTAGTTACAGCTGTGAGTATTCAGCATTTCAGCAACCCAAAGTCTCAAGTCAAAGACTCAAAAAATAAGGAACACACAATTAATGAGTACATCTAAAAAGTTTGGTTTAAGCAATTTGACTAGAAGAGGACCTGTGTTCCAAAGTCAGGTAAAATCCATTTCTCCAGGGCAACCTTAATCATGAGACCTTCCTGCAATCCCCAGTGCCATTTATTGAAAACTTTCCAACTTCTGCATCAAATAAATCAAGCATCCTACAGACAACAGCCTCATTCACCACATAACTCTGATTCATCCCCAGAGCAAGCCTGTCTGGGTACTGAATAACATTAATATTAAGCAATATTACCAGCCCTGCCTATAATTGTGAAGACAACTTTCTAACACAAGGCAAAAAAATGGAACCTGTGGGATATAACTAAGGCACCTGAAATAAATTTGGATTAAAATATTGTCAGATTTTGTCCTATAATGATATTCAGAAATTGGCCAGTAAAGTGAAGTATGAATACCGGCAAATAATCTTCAAGGGAAAATATATAAAGCTGTAATGATCAATGTGGGAATTTTTCTGACCTTTTTCTGTGGGGAGCTAATAACTTGGGGAAAACAGAAAGGCTGAGAAAGCCCAGAAGTTAAACCAGTTATAACTCCACCCAGATGCTGTATGAATATGAACTCCACCCAGAACTCAGCTCTGCCAGAACTTATTTTGAAAAAATGCACATGTAAGCCTAAACTTATACTTTTGCTATAAAATATTATTACATCTGACAGTTCTAAGGTAGGAAAGTGCATAGACTGATAAATGATATGAATCATAGTGTGCACATGTTACAGTACCTACATAGATTAGTGTATCAGGTATGCTAACTATATCATCTACATTTATTCATCTGCAAATGAGCATGGAAGTTGCCATTTTATAGTATAGTACCATGAATCTCTTCTTAGGGTGCATGTACACACACACACACACACACACACACACACACACAGAATGGATTATGTTACCTAATACATTTATTCTTATATAGGAGACTAGGGGGCTATGCCCCCTGCTTGCTATGCTCACTAACCTCTCTCTCATGGGGAGGTAGGCAACCCCAGCTCTCCCTGGAGCCACCTGGGAGGGCCAGGCTGTGGCTGTGCCAACCCGGGCCCCTTCTCCCTGCACCCTCAGCTGAGGCTGCGCCAGGCCCGACTCTACGGTCGGGGTAGGCTAAGGCCGTGGCGCACCAGGTCAGGCCTTGCCCCCAGCAGCCGGGGGATTGGGCCAGGCCAAAGCTGCAGAGCAGCAGGCCCAGCTGGAGGCCATGTGGCTCACAGCTCCCCAGAGCACGGGGAAGGCCACATAGCTGACAGAAGAAGTAGGGGCTGCAGGACGCAGAATGATGCAGAGTGATGAGGGACACTCTGTTGTCCCTCAGGAATAGTTTTTTTATATATAGAGAGAGAAAAGGAAGTGATCTGTAGCTGCTTGTACCATATCTACTTAGGGCTTTTCTAGATGAGGAAAAAGCTTAGACTAAGTAGTGTGGGAAAGCAATTGAACTTTAAATTCACAGTAGCGATTTCACACTGACTTCCTTTCAAATTTTCCAGATAGAAAGCCCTCGGATAGTAGTTGTGAAATCTGGGCCCTGTTAAACAAATAAAAAATAACTTGCAACTTTTGGTGGGGTTACCAAATTTAAAAAAATGATTATTCACCCAACAAGCTTATCGTCAGCATTCATGGACAGTAACATTTAAGTGCTAAAGCTAGGGCCCAATCCTGCAAGATTCCTCCTTAGGCAAACTCACATCCACAGATGTCAGTGAAAGCTCAGTCACGCAGAAATGCAATACGTATGAGTTGGGAAGACTTTTTGCATAACAGTGAGAGACTAACACCACAACAAACAGCAAGAAATTCAGAGTGAAAGCTGCCACCCACCTTGAAGTGCTGAAGGTGAGGTAAAAGTTACATATACTGTGTTGTATGTTGCTACCTTAGCCTAGAAGTCTCACATCAATTGGCTGCACAGCAACTTTTCTACTAGTGAAAATTCCAAGCTGAGAGAAATAATTGGTATACTTATATATTTGAAATAGTGGCTCATGTATAGTAGATGCTGCAGAAAAGCAGCTTTGGGCTATATTTTCAAAAGCGACTTCCGTTTATGAGTGCTGTGGTGTACACTGTTTAAGAAAATCAGTCCACCTTCAAGGTGCTTCATGGTGGCAACCCAAAAACAATAGTCACTTTTGAAAACTGGACCACTGATTATTATTTCAAAGCATGTATATAGCTGCAATGAACTGGGGGGGAGGTAGAATTTTGAATCTCACGGTATTTTATATGATATTGGTGGCATTAAATTGTTCTTCATACCCATAATTTCTTTTTTATTTAGAAAATATAATTTGTTCAAAGTAAGTTAAGCACATAAAAATTAATAAAAACTTTTGGACATATTCTAAGTTACTATGTTTCCAAAAATTCAGTGCAGCAAGTTAATAACGTATAAAAAGAATAGCAGGCAGGACTACTGCTTATAAATTAAGTGGAGAGAATTTTGTAAGGCTTTTGTAAGTCTTTTACCACAATGGTATTATAAAATATGCTTTTAATTTCCATTTCATTGAGCAATTGATGGAGGTTTGGGCGTCAAGGTTTTCTCCCCTCCCCCCCCATTATGATTAACTACTTATTGAATTAATCATTTCAAGCGAATTGGAATCTGTTAGTATAACTCACCTTGTGTTGATGAATATATCTATGCCCAGTCCCATCATCCAACATTCATATGGCAATCATATGACTCCACACTAAATCTTTGGCACATACCCCAAAAGCTCACCATCAACAAAAAACAATAATATGGCAGGCAGCTGCTGCTACACAAGAAGAAAAAATGATATATACCTCACTTGGACATTTTAAAATATGTTTCTTTTACAAAATAAAGCAGGCAAGGCAAGACCTTAAGAAAATGCAGAAGTAATGTTAAGTGATGCACATATGACACAAGAAGCCGCTGGTTACTTTCTCTTCTCCTATATGAGAATGAATTTCTCAGTTAACCTAACTGTGTGTGTGTGTTTGTTTGAGTGTGTGTGTTCACACGTGCATAAATGTGTGTATGTGTGTGTGCATCTGTGTGTACTCAAACTGTACCTATCCAAGGAATGTAGTGTAATATAATGAATTAAATTTGATAAATGAATTAGTTCCATTAATTCTCAACTAATAAAATTGTATCTTTCCTACAAAATGGTATGTTTCCTTGCTTGTGGATGTCCTGTATGGAGATTATTAACATATTTTTAAAAATAAACTAAAAGCAAAATATGCAAATACCCTGCCAAAATACATTCATCTTTCTCTTGGGAGAGAGAACAAACCATAAGTGATAAAAGTTAGTCACATCACTTCTTGTGTGAGCTGGTAAGCAATTTTTCACAAAATGGTTTTCCTCAGAATTTGCTGATTGATTGAAACCAAAACTTTTTGTGGGAATTCTCCATGGCCACCTAGACTTTCATTGGATAGGTTGCCCAGCCATAGGCTGGAATGTATTGTCAAAACTGAAATGAGAATGAGAGAGAGCACAACCCACCTCAAACAAGCTCCAGCCACTCAACTGAGAGACTCCCCCCAAAAAAATTATCGCCTGAAAGTCAGGACAGTTATGTGAGAGACTCAGGCTGAAATTCCTGGACTGAGGTCAGGTATATAAAATGGAAAAACTTTTAAATCTCAGAAAGTTTTGCAGGATGAGGAAACCCCATCTCTATCTATCGTACTTTAACAATGTAGTCTGATATTATAGTGATACAAAAACCCATTTAGGGTACCAAGGAGAGGTCAAATCCGAAACCTTATTGTAAATCTAGAAACAATTACTGTTGGAGGCCCATTTGGTGCAATCTTCAAATACTGCTAGTTTAGCAAGAGTTTACTAAACTTCATTCATCAGCCACAAACTGTGGTCTCAGTCATGCATGTGCAGAGTTCTGGCCCTTCTGAGCCCACTGCAGAAATTGGGCCTGAATGAGTCTCATGTCAAAAGTACATATCATCCTTCTTCTGCAACATACACAATGTGAGTTCGTGTTCCATGTGTATTTTTTTTCTTTTGATGCTTTCTTATAAGAATCTCACTTTAAAACCTGCTCAAAGCCTAGGTTAAAACATATCTTGCTGAGAGACAGATGCAGGAATGAGGCTTCTAATATCTAAAGTACTGAATGGTTTGTAGCCAACAACAGAAGCAACAAAATGGGATCTTGCAGAACAGGCATATATGTCATCGCTGTTAGTAAAGTAATTACAGATTTGGCACTAGTGCACGCTTTTTCTATTTGCCAAAGCATCCGGTGGAAGTTTAAAAAGCAAATGATTACACCCATTCAGGGCAATGTTGGGCAATCAATCACATATTGATTCCCTTGGTGCAACATTGCAACAATGTGGCTGAATTCTGTGTGAATGAGCCAGGATGTCTCCACTTAACTGAAACCCACTTCCTAGCAATTGTAATTCCATGAAACCACAAGATGACCGTCAGATGCAATGATTTCCAGTGATTTGACTGCAAATAGTAGCCTCACAAAAGGATCTTTTCAGTCTGTTAGCAACAATGTGAAAAATGCGAAAATATTGCCAGGAGTAGCTCTATAATCACAACAGTACACACTGTCAATATCAGCTCCCACATTTTTCGTTAAACCTTGATTTTTTTTTTATTACATATGTGTATGTAGGTTTTTGCCTGGAATTGTCTGAATGAATCACTGAGTGATTCCTATGTTTGGGATCCTGCAACTCATAATATAATGTTGGCTGTCATGAATTTGCCTTTTGGGAGGAGTCCCTTATTGACCCTTTCACATTTTAAAATGACTGTAAATTCATATAAAATATGGCCTTATTACTGTCATCTATTGCCTGGGAGCTCTTGTCATGGACTAGGATCCCATGTGCTGGGCACTGTACAAACTCAGTACAGTCTATTCCCTGTTCTGTGGGGGAAGGGAATAGAAGGAATGGGCTCCCAATGTGCATTTTACATGGGGTCTTTTTTCCCCCTGAGTCCTGTTGAAAGATGCAAAGTATCTTTGTATCCTTTAAAAAAAAAATCGCAAATTGTACCTGTCCCCTACCGAGGTGTACTGTGGGATTAGGGACAAAGAGTCAAAGAAGCCTTCACTCCTTATAGATGGTGGGCAGTGTTGTAGAATGGATAGGGCCTTCGACTAGAACTCAGGAAGGCTGGGTTCATTATGTGGCTCTGCCACTGGCCAATGATAGATAAGCCACTTGAGTGCTCTGGCCCTTGGTTCTCCCAGTTGTATAATGGGTATATTGATATAGTTACAATAGTAGCTGTAGGAGAAGGAACTGAGTATTAGAAGGAACAAGCAATCTATTCAACCTTAAAAAAATGCTGCATTTAAAGTGTTTTGACATCTAAAGACGAGAGAACTAAGTATTGGTGTTATTATTACATGACTATTAAGGGTCAGGCACAATTGCAATCTTCTTTAGTTAGTCCCTTTTTAGTCCCTGAGCCCTCGTCTATACTAGGGAGTTATTTCAAAATAATTTCCCTTATTATGAAATAACAAACGGCGCATCCACACTACCAAGCCCATTATTTTGAAATAACAACTCCTGCTTTCCACGAGGAATAACACTTATTTCAAAATAGTTATTTCAGGAGTTATCTCATTTCAAAATATTTTCCTAGTGTAAACATGCCTTGAAAGTCCATCAACTATGCAGGGAGGGGAAGTGTTATAACCTCATTCTCCGGACTTACAGAGTGAGGCCAATAAGTAAACTGACTTCCTGAATGAACGGGATGGCTAGCTCTGTAACAAACCTGACAATGTATAGCACCTAACTGAACAATTGTGCTCTGAAGAAACAGAGCTGCCACAGAAAAACCTACTGCTAACACAATCAAAATGGAACCTGGAATATATGATTGTGAAAATGTTGATAAATAAAAAGACAGACTAAACAAGAAAATATCACACTCTGGATAATCAATACTAGAGAGAGTTCTAAAATCTCTGTACTCTGATAAAGTTTGGGCTGAGATACAAATCCAAACTTTGTGTCTTCCCTGTATTGCTATGATGGGTCAAACCCAAACCATGGATCCAAACCATGGATCCACAGTAGAATAGCTCAAATATATTCTTTGGTTCTGGAATCTAGCTTCTTCAATATTTGCAGCTTCATTGCTTTTGATGAGTTTAGTCCTTTGGAACTACAGCTAGTTCTTTATTTTTGTATAGCATCTAATATGCTATTGGCAGTACTAGTAAATAAAAAAGTAAAAAGGTATTGTATTACATGCTGACTAGAATTAGCAATATTTTGTTCTGTTCTATTCATTATGATAAGAGAATTAACATTTTAAACTATCTGAAGTATTTCACATAGGTTTCTAAAGTTAGCTATACATTTATTCTCCACTGATCTTACATCAGTATATTACCCTTAATAAAAATCTGTTTAATAGTTAATGTAATAATAAAATGGTAAGTTCAGATACAAAAATAAAAGATAAATCATTGATGATCTAATTAACCAGATTTTAGTCATGTTAGCTGCTTTTGCAAGAGAGTGGGTAAGAATATAATTAAATTCTTATAATCCAAATGAGTGAAAGGACAACACATAGAGTCATTGATTCTGAAGTCAAAAGAGACCATTATGATCATTTTTACTATATAAGATAGGCTACAATAATTCCCCCAAAATATTTCTAGAGCCGATTTTTTAGGGGGGGGGGAACAGTTTTGATTTAAAAATTATCCATGATGGAAAGTCAAACACCACCCTTGGTAAATTGTTCCAATGGCTAATTACTTGCACATTAAAAATTTACTCCCTATTTCCATTCTGAATTTGTCTAGCTTCAAATTCCAGCTATTGGATTGTGTTTAACCTTTCCAGATTGAAGAGCTCATTTATTAAATATTTGTTCCCCATGTAGATACTTATAGACTATAATCATTGCACCATCTGCCAAAGTTCAACTCCTTTTCTTTCCATCTCTGATCCTTTCCCAAAATCCTTGTTTGCCTTTCTTTCTGCTTGTTGCTTGAGTATCATTTATAGAACCTGGGGACAGAAATTTTCAAACAGGAAGATGTGCTTGAAACAAGAAAGGGACAATTGACAAGATTGAACTTCTTAGATTGATAAACTCTGCCTTATCTACCAAATTGTTATAAATAAACATGACTTTTTAAAATGATTTTCCCCACAGTTTTGTGATAATTTTTCTCTGTGCCAGTTCTGGTAGGTAGTCTGAGTGACTCACCTGTCATTAGCCTGAAACATAAGATAGAGCATAAAGACATATTTCTCCCTATCCATTTAAACAAATATTCTGGGTGAAGTCCTGACTCCATTTAAATCAATAGTAAAACTTCATTGACCAGGATTTCATCCTCTGTTTATTATCATTGATGTGCCAGATTCTTTACTGTCATAAATTGGCATAGGTCTACTGACTGCAATCCATACCAAATAAGGAACTAGCCCTATAATTGTAGGCTGCGTCTAGACTGGCATGATTTTGCGCAAAAACAAAATCTTGCCGCCTGTCTACACTGGCCGCGAGTATTTGCGCAAGAACACTGACTTTGTAATGTACAAAATCAGTGGTTCTTGCGCAAATACTCCAACGCTCCCGCTCAGGGATAAACCCTCTTGCACAAGTATTCTTGCGCAAGAGGGCCAGTGTAGACAGCCATGTTAATTTCTTGCGCAAGAAAGCCCGATGGCTAAAATGGCCATCGGAGCTTTCTTGCGCAAGAGAGTGTCTACCCTGGACACAGATGCTTTTGCGCAAAAGCAAATCTTTTGTGCAAAGGCACATGCCAGTATAGATGCTCTCTTGCGCAAATACTTTTAACGGAAAAACTACTTCCGTTAAAAGTATTTTGCGCAAAATCTTGCCAATCTAGATGCAGCCGTACAGTATATATCAGAAAGCAATATAAACTTACACTCAGAATAGGGTCACAATCTATCAGGCATTAATACAGGACTTAGTTAAACATCAAATTTGACCTACAACCTACTGAAATCAAATGGGGATGTTTAGGTTTTAAGTTATTAAGTTTTAAGTTATTAAGTTAGGTGTAGTCCACTGGGTCTAAGATGTGATTTTTGTTGGATTCTATTGATACGCTTCCAGCTAGTCATATAGGGTAGTGTTTCTCCACCTTTTTATTATAAAGTACCCCTTTTTAAATATATATGTACATATAGAAGTACCCCCAGTACCTACAGTTTTCAGACATACAATTTTTTTTTCTATCATTGCAACACATTTGTTTAAACAACTTAATTGAAGCTGGGTGGGCAATGACATTTTTGGGTGTAAAAAGTACAAAAATATTAAAAGGCTGTAAAACTTAGAACAAAAATTCAGTTTTCTCCAAATTTCAGTTGTGTTGACGTTACCCAGCCCCCCAAAAAACTTCTCTCAAGTACGTCTAAGGGTATTCATTCCACTGATTGAGAAACACTGATATAGGGCATGTCTACACTAGGAAATTATTTCAAAATTACTAAATTTGAAATAATAACTTCCCAAATTACTATTTCAGAATAAGTGTATACCCCCAGGAAAGCAGGAGTACAGATTTCAAAATAACCAGCCTGTTATTTCAAAATAGCAGGCTTGGTAGTGTGAACACTCCACTTATTATTTAGAAATAAAGGGGGTTATTTTGAAATAACTCCCTCATGTGGACCAGGGCATAGTGGAGTTGTTACCTCAATCATATTGCACCACTGACATCATCTCTGAGAGCAACAATTCTATTGATAATTTAGCCATAATACCAATCCTTAAGACCCTTACTCAAATAAGTAGCCCTTATTCTCCAATTAATTTCAGTGGGACTACTTTGCTCAGTAAAGTCTACTCATAAGCAAAGATTCTGATCCATTGTCTTTTCCTGTAAGTAATACAATAAGCTGCTGCACTGTTAGATATGATTTCAATAATGAATAAATTAAATCATAACAATGAACCAAGGCAAACATACAGGACTGAGTAGTGACCATTAAAAAGAGGACATTTTCCTTTCTTAGAGAAGATAAAGCTTTATGTGACTGCTATGAAATAACAGGGTTGATTTAGAATCTTCCTTTCATAAAATCTTTGCTAATTTTAGTTTCAATTTTGGGTACAGAAAAAGAGCATTTGGAAGAATAGCTCAGGCAGAGGGTGCTTTATGCTTCTGACTGAACATTTTATTTTTTCCAGTTGTTATCTACTATATATTTGAGAAAGTTTGTGTGTCCATCCTACTGTCCGTCTGTGTTTCTGTTCAAGAATTCCTCCTAAATGGTAGGACCACCATATTTGGTATGCAGCTTCCTATTATAATAACTTAAAGCAAGGTTGGGGTTTGGTTGTGCCAGAAGAAAGGGATGTGTGTGGAACATGACTGTTTCTCATCAAACGGAAAGGGAGGGCTGTGATAGCAGGGATAGTTATACTAAAGAATGACCACAGGGGAGTAGCAAGCACAGAGATCAGTTATACTCCACCATGACCATGGGGCGGGGGAGGAGAGGGAGAGGGGGGAAGGCAGCAAGCAAGCATGCACTCACCTCCCCAGCAGCCCCAGAGATCCACAAAGCAGCATCACTTGGGCAACCCAGCCCTGGCCAGCCCAAGAAAGAGGTCCCTGCCACCCAGCTGGACCAAGAGAGCAGTTCCTGCCACCCAGACAGACTTAGAGAACCCTAGAGCAGTTACCAGATGAGTAATATTGCTCCCACAGTCCCAACCTGGCTGTTGGCCAAGCAGTATGGCCCCTTCCTCTCCAGCCTGCCCCAGGGACCAGCAGGCAGCAATCCCCACCCCCTGCTCCAAGTCACCCCACACCTTCCAACCTCTTGTCCTGACTCCTGCACTCCGTATCCCCTGCCCTTTTTTGCCACTGTGGTCATTCATAAGTATAACTGTCCATGCTATCACATCCTTCCCTTTGTGTTTAATGGGAAACAAAAACATTACAAACACATTCCATTGTCCTGACACAACCAAACCTGACCTTGCTTTAAGTTAGGATAAAAGGAAGCTGCAAACCAAATTTGGTGGTCCTAGCTCTTACCATTTAGAAGTTCTTGAACAAATGGACTCACAGATGGATAGATGAACAGACAGACATACCAATGCATAAACTCTCTAAAATATATAGTAGACATATATGGCTGATACCAATATCATATGGTCTTTTAGTTTGTATCAAAAATATCAGTGGAATGTGTTTACATAATCTTTTCCTGCTAACACACGCACACACTCAAATAAAGTATTGACCTTCTAAGTAAATGAAATGATTTACTGCAGCTTTGCCCATGAAAAGTATTATTATAATAGCAAAATCCACTGATCCCTGGAAACCCACTGGAGATTATTTCTGATATGCAGTGTTTATGGGAATAGATGCAAGCATATCCCAGAAGGTTGCTAAGGAACTAACAGCTACATGCATTTTCCAGAGATCTGGCACATAAAATATATCCATGTTTCTTGGATTAGGCAACTGTGAAGGCTACATGAAATGAGATATTCACATCAAATTCTCTTTATTTTCCTTAATCACAAAACCCCTGAGAACTATAACTATGAATAATTCAATCTTTCACTAACATTTGGTGCAATTAATAACAGTACTTTAAAAGCTGCTTGCTTTGTATATCTTTTTATGCATAATTAAAGGGTGTTGATATTCAGTTTTCAACCAAGGAGCAAGCTAGGTTTGGTTCTGTTGGCAGTAGCTGCAGCTGGCTTAACTGCAGCATGATAACTGGATATTGCCCCATTTCTATACAGCCAGTTCAGTTTGTTTTCTTCTGTGCTGTGCCACGCCTGTTCTTCCTTAATTGTGTTGGAATTTTATGCTCTATCTGACTCAGTGTCTGTCTGTCTCCCTCTTTCTACCAAACATTCAGAGGAACACGCTTAAAGATTTTGAAGATGTGGCCGGGACTTGTCTAATTTTCCTATCGGTACTATTCATCAAAGGGATTATTTGCAAAATGTGCTTCCCCCCCTTGTGCCTACAAATAAGTACAAGTGAAAATTAAAAGAGTAGATACAGTATACAGACATCTAGTGGTACATTGCCTTCTCTGCACCAGTGCACTGGTCTACAATTTTTTAGAAGTCGTCTGCTTCAGAGATAAAATGTGCTA
>CM057846.1:102412836-102424000 GCA_030068395.1 Apalone spinifera
GCTGAAGTGGTTCCAGGTGGCCTTTTATGCGAGAGAGCATCCAATCAGTCTGGACGCGCTCTTTTGAAAAAGCAGATCACTTTTTCAATGCGCTTTTGCGTACGGACGCGCTTTTTCACAAGAAGTTTTTTTGGAAGATCTCTTCCAAAAAAAGCTTCTTCCAAAAGAAGCTTGCAGTCTAGACATAGCCTAT
This sequence comes from Apalone spinifera, assembly GCA_030068395.1. Lineage (NCBI taxonomy): Eukaryota > Metazoa > Chordata > Testudines > Trionychidae > Apalone > Apalone spinifera. The sequence continues at coordinate 102,413,030 of CM057846.1, forward strand.
GTGAAAAAAGGACAAATAAATAGGAAGCTTGCTAAAGAACATGAGAAAACCAGAATCCAGCACAGGCTGGGGTTTCAGCAGATACAGAGACATTAATTTTTTCTTGCATCTGGTAAAGTTTGCTTCTATGCGTAATTAAATAACTGCATTTGTTAAATGCCTACATCTCTAAAGAGTTAGGCATCATGCATCAGTAATACTGCATTTTCTACATTTATAAATTCTTTGTTTTTCAGGTAATCATTTTTCATCTTAGCAAAACGCATAAACCTCACTGGGGGCTAATTACATGCTGAACTGATGTAATTTAAAATCTAAATTTTCATTTATAAGAGTGAACAAAATGTAACAACAGTATGTTTATTTTGAAACCATGTTCTTTGGGCTTCAATAGTTCAAAATGCTTGTATGGCTCTCTGCTTAACTTTAAGGAAGACCACTTATAGGTTGAGAACAATTATGATACATTTCAACCTAAAATATAATTTTTGGGGAAAGTTATGAGCCCCTATATAGAATGAATGTGCCTCTTCATTCATAGCTATAATATTTCACTCTGATCAGATCTGTATGGTTGTGTAACGTGGCTCACCTACTACACATTAATTATGTAGGGGTAAGCCATAGTTAGCAGTAATTGACTTTGAACCACTTACTGTATATTTCATTTCCATAGCCGACAGTTTCATGTTCTATTTTAGATGCACTGTCTCAGACCTGAGGCTTGTTCCTTCTTACAAGTAGTAAATCTATTCAAGGAAGAAAAAAACTCCTGGCCTTAAAAACTAGAACCATTGCACAAGAGTTTGACAAATATTACAAAAATGGATAATGCAAACAGGCTGGTCTTTCAGACCAATCCACATCAATCTGAGGTAATGGTTTAAATGTTGTAAATATTCATTTGATACCTTTGCCATAGTATAAACAATTTCTAACCACTCTCTTACACTTCTGAGGTTTCAAAAATACCATAAGGATTTATTTATTTCCTGTAAAACAACAGGAATTCTTAATCCTGTCAACAGATTACAGAACTGTGTTCTCTTTGAAGAAAAAAAAGTAAGAAAGAAAGAAAAAAAGAAAAAAAACCCTTGTCTTTCAAGTTCTTTGTGAAATGCTGCCATCTATAGTGGTTCACAGGGTAGTGCTTTGCCTGCCAATGTCAAAGAAAACCACAGGACTGATCACTTCACAATGTGGCTAGTTCAGTAAATGAAGCAGTTCTTGGTCAATAAACAGGAATATAAATTATAACCTTGGCTGGAACTGAAATGTTAGAAGCATGCGCTTGGCACCAAGTTTCCACCACAAGTATTTCTTAGAAGGTAATGAACAGCACTGTCAATTATCTCCTGCAGCATTTGACCAAGCTTTTCCTTCTTTGGTGTTCTTTTTTACATGTGCTCCCCTTCCCCCCAAATTTCAGTACCCTGGGCACAGTCGTTAATCCCCTCCCCCTTGTTATACAGCTATATGCATCTCTAGACACATTATTTTGGGTATCTTTTAAATGAGCATATAAATACAGGAGTAATCAACATTATCTCATTTATAATCACTTCCATTTTTTTGTTATCCTTAAAAAATGACAAGCCCTAAAATATGCATGCATTTTCCCAGCTTTCTCTAATCATATTGTAAATATCACAGTTTATTCAACATTTCTGCTCGGAATAATACAGTCAGGTGCTCCCTACAATATAGAATGTTGCTAGACACACACTTTCCCTGAGGACCTATACTATGTCATCTTTCAGTGATAATTTTTTATGCAGAATAATTATTTCAAAAGATGTTACTTGGAAGCTTTCCAAATTTTTGTTCAGATGCAGGAATGAGACAGAGCCAATATCACAGTTCTAAATATCCCCATTGCTATTTGACCAAGTGGGCCAGATCTATCCAAGTGGTAAATAGAGAGATATTTTAATAATGAATTATAATGAATAAATGGCAAGACTAACAATTAAAACACAAAACTAAACAGTTAGTTTAGAACAAAAATCCCATCTTGTATCTAGAGACATGGAACAACAGGAGAAATACCGTAGGTAGAATTAATGAAAGATCTATATTCTTCATAGGAAACACAGCTGATCAAATCTGCCCTCATGGGCTCTCCCTCCTTCCACCTCTTGAGAGAGCAGTTCCCTGTATTGAAATGTCACCTACAGATTTAAAGAAAAAACACAAAAATATACTCTTCTTTGAGAAACATAGGGCCAATTCTGCTGTTGTTTACTTGAGTAAATTATGTCAATGGAACTTGCTGGTAAGCAAAAAAAAAAAAAGTTCAAAGTGTATAGCAAAATACTTACTCTTCTTTCTCATCTTCCACCAAAATGTCTCAGTACCTATTGATCCTTATTCTCCTAACAGCTAAAAGAACTCTGGGCATTGTAAGGAGGACACTGTAAACTTCTGCTTTGTCTCTCTTTAATTGAGAAATCTTACTTTTATGAAAAATTCTCATCCTCACCTACCATATTATCCATGGATAATAGCATGTGTGTAGCAATAAAGGACAGCAGATAACTTCTTGTAACTAATCATAACAGAACCATGTTGCTAAATACTTCCCCTTCTATGTTATGTGCAATGTAGTTTTAACCATGTCTACAGAAGTTGGTCCAATAAAAGATATTAACTCATCCACCTTGTTCCCCTCTGTCTGTAGCTTGACAGGCTGTTTAATCAGCAGAGTTCCATTAAGAGTGTGAATTATAATAGAAGAACAAGAGGAAGTTAAACTCCTACAAAGGCATCCATGAAAGGTCAAAGGTTGTGACATTTCTGGAGAATGCCCAAAGGCAGAAGTTGTAATTAAAAATGCAAATATTCCCCTCTATCCTTCCTTCTTTTCCCACAGAGAATGAAGGTGACCTAAGGTCTATTAGGGGAAGTAACAAACATTCAAATGTTTTCTTCATTATGCAGCTGGTGAGCCAGCCAGATTTACCTATAGTGCTTAATAAGAAATAGCAGCGCAGCTCTACTTGTTTGGCTTTTGGTGATGGAAATTTTAAAAGATGGGCCTTCTGGGTTTTCTTATTTGCCAGTTCACAACAAAATGATGTACAATAATCCTTTATTGCTTTTGGGATGACCATGATTGTGTTTAATTCAAACTCATCTGAACAATGTCTGCTCAGATAACGTTGCTGGAGTTGCAATCAATGCTACATCCGAAAGTTTGGCTGAGGCCCAGGGTGTTGCACATTGCTAAGGAACAGCTTTCGCATTATATTTCAGTGTGGTGGTAATACTAGCGTGTAAGGCTAAGAACTTCATACATGATGAGATTCTGTCAGCCAAACAGCTAGGAATGTAGAAGGAAAGCCTGTTTTCTGAGAGTGTTTCTGGGAATGGTACAGGCCCTGAAGGTCTGCAATCATCAGAACCTTAGGCCATAGCAAGCTGGAGATTTTGAATACTCTCCAATTGCTATCTGATCTAGTGTTTGCTGAAATGACAGCAAATAGGCTGACGGCGCAAGCCAAAAAAACTGGAAAAAGAAGGAGAGAATAACACAATGCTCTCTTTTATTGGAGACACAATATCAATTTGAAATTAAAGGCAGGTTCATAAGCACAGCTGGTCAAACGCTGCAGAATCAGTACTCACAAATGCTTGATTCAGCCATGACCATGCTCTTCATTATTCACTATTTGAGTAAAATGAAACCCAGTGCAAAGGGCTTTGTGGCATGTAAGTTCCAGAGAGTTAAAGTGGGAATCAGGTGATGCAGACCTTATACTGACTCTCTGCAGGAGGTGGTAAGGTCACTCTTTGTGACCATTCCTGTCAATATACTGTGTTTTGTACAAATGTTGGGAAGGGGCTAGCTGTTCTTTGTGTAAATATTGTATTCACATGTGAACAAAGATATTCCTATACGAACAAGAGCATTCCGCATATATTGTGCACAATTAATTATCTGTTATTTGCCATTCATTATTCTTCTTTTAAAAGTTTTTCAGCCACCCGAGCACCAAAAAAAGGAAAAAACCCCAAAACCAAAAATGTGACACAGAAAAATCAATCACATGCAACAAATAATGAATAGCAAACAGTCAAATAAAACAGATGATCAAGAGCACAATGGTAATACAAATAATAATAATAATAATAATAATACTGGCCTAGAAATGGCTCATCCAAACTATGTGATGAATACTTAAATATAGTGAATCACAATCATCTCACACAGCGAAAACACCCCACATTTGTCAGGTAATTAAGTGACATCAGATGATTTGACCAGCTGTCCTCATGAGTGTATGTAGTGTATTAAATGCTCCTTTAATTAACTTTATTCTTTGAAACAGCCTACCTTCCCCGTATACTATAAAAATCGTACCATGGAAATTTCCAATTTCACTGGAGAAATTTGCATGTACACTTCTACAGGAGTATTTATAACTGACGGTTCAGTTACTGAAGATATATTTTATTTCCAGACAGAACAAGTAAAGGTCATTGTAGTGTCCACTGTAAACAATGGTTCTTAATCTAGAACTCAGATATCATACACCTGCCTGCCATTGGACTGCACAATGCACACCTTTTTGTAGTTAGCACAGGTGCCTGAAAGGCTGAACAAGAGATGAATAATCCTTTTCTAACCCATTTTATTGGGCTGTGACCTTTCTACATTGCAGAGATGCTTCATGTGGTAGAACAGAATAACTAAGAAGAGACAGTATATACTATCATGACGTAGTATTATTAAGTGTAGAGCACATGAATAAAAAGTGATTACAGTGAGTCAAATAAATTAATATTTTGTCTTGATAGGATTCTTTTTCTTTGGTAACCGTAGCTTGGTGCTGATGATATAACACATGCTGACACCAAATATCAATTCTAGGTAAATCCAATTAAGCCCAGAAGCAAAACAGCTGGATTAGCAGTTCACTGCATAAATTATTTGTCTTCCATTTACTTTGTCTTTTTGCAAATAGGCCTTTTAACATTAAAAAATTTAGCTAGCCACTTTCTCATTATTAATCTCAGAAGCCTAAAATGAAGCAAATAAATTGAAATACTTTCTCTTTTATGCTAAAAATGTATTTGATATGATTGAGCTTCATTTTTTTATCTCCTAAAATTCTAGATGGTTTTCCCTCTTTTTGTTTACTATTCTTAAGGAGTGTATTTATCATAGTGTTCTATCAAGTTGCTTACTTTCTTCAAGATGGTGTAATGTTGCACAACTGTGTTAAATGTTTTATGTTTATTCACCTTTTGCAATAGTAAATAAAATAGGCTATAATGTTGTCAAGACAGTGGAGTTAATATTACATTAATCACCACTTGTATTAGGTCAAAACAGCAAAGACATACAGGAAACATTTAATTTTATTTGCTTTTTTGGCTATTGCTTTCATTTATTATATGGCTGTTGACATAAAGGGCAATGTAGATCTTGAGAATCAATACATGCTACTCTTGTAAATATTCAGATAATTACAAATTTTAATGATTAATTGATTTATGTTGTTCTGTTAATGACACATCGAATATAAGGGTTTCTAATCTTTGTTACACTAGTATAAATCTAGGGGAGAGATGCATTGCCAGAATTTTAATAAAGGAGTCCCTTAAAAATTTTCCATCTCAGTCAATGAAGCATATAACATTATATGGGTGCTCCTGAACAAAAAAAATCCATCAATGCCACACTCTTTTCTTCCTCCCCTCCTCCCCCCCCCCAAAATCAATCCATTCCCAATTCTCTTTCCCCAAAGTCCACATATTCAACCTTCACAAATCTAAAAATTACATACTCTTGGGCCTTAAATCCTTCATTCTTCCATACATAGGTTAAGTTCAGCTCAGCCCCCACTACAGGTCCCAGTGGCTTTCAACCTTGGCAACCGGTTTTTATTGTTTTTTCATTTTCAAAGCAATCTCTGCAATTTCTGAGTTTCTCCTTCACAGAGCCCAGGGGCCATCTCGAACAGTAAAGGGGTCATACTCTTGTACCTGCAAGCCCCCTCCATCTCTAGGAACCAGAGTCATTCAATTCAAATTAATGGAGGAGTGCACACACAGGCAATCAATAGCAGAATCTGGACCAGGGAGTGCTAATGAATTCTGACATGCAACGAGTATATTTAAATGATTTAATTGTAAATCATCTCTTTATGAGCATTAGGTGTCTTTTAAAATGGTTAAGTCATTTTTGTCTTACTTTGGAGGTTAGGACAAAAAGGGGTTAATTTCATGTTATCTCTTTGCTGTGAATGCAATAATAAGAGGTGTCAAAAGTCTGATTTTAGAGATAAGGGTATATTCTCTATAGGAACAACTGGAGACAGATCTCTTATATTGGTATATTCTCTTTGCTATATCTGCCTATAACCAAATGTTTCCTGTACAAGGTCTAATTCTGCTCCAAGTCTACAAAAGTTTTGCTGTTGTAACACTCACAGACTCTGGTTGGTCAGGGAGTAGGATCAAACCAGGGACTTCTGAAGCTTAGTTCATGAGCCTCTACTGCATGAACTAACAGCCACATCATTCTTAGCTAACAGTGTGACAAACTCATTAATCTCTAAAGTTCTTGCCACTCAAGATCATCTTATAGTTAAATAGTTAATTCAAAATAGCTTATTTTGAAATAATACATCTACACACAAAATTCATTTCAAAATAGCATTTTGCTATTTTGAAATAGTGCGTCTACACTGAGTGGACGCTGAATCGCATTGAAGGCTGGCCGGAACCAGGTCCAGCAGGGCATCAGGTCAGTAGTTTATTTGTGTGGCTGCTGCCTGAGGCTATCTGAGGTTTGTGCTTAAAGGGACTCTCTCCCCCGCTCCCCAGGGAGCCGGTTCTCAGGTTTCCCTGTTTGCTTGCCTACCTCGATAAGGGACAGCAAAGCATTTGTGTCTCAGCGTGCTCTGGTTGCCCTCACTTGGGACACCATAGCACTCTGCAACATGGAGCTGAAGCTGCCCTTGGGCACTCTGGTGCTTCTTGTGAACACATTGCTGCAAGCCTGACTGTACTTTCTGCAGGCTGCCATCCAGGAGGTCCATTGGGGGGCTGTCAGTATCCAGGAGGCCCTGTGGGAGAGTGTCCACCTTGAGGAGAACTAAGAGCCTCCCTGGTCTGCCCCACTGGGGGCTTGTTCCTCATTTCTCCCTCACGTCCTTCCACTTACCCCACTCCCAACCCCCCTTCCTGATGTCAAATAAAATATATGTATTTTCATAAACACAAACTCTCTTTATTTAACAAAACGGGAGGGTGGGGGATGGATGAAACTCTGGTGAGACTGGAGAAAGGAGGTGGGAGAGTGGAGGAGAGAGGGTGGGAGAGGGGAGGGGGAAACCTGGGAGGAGGGAGCTGGAAGAGGGAAGCAATAGGAAGAAGGGGGAGGGGAAGCTCAGGGTCTCACTGGACCAACTTGATTGTCATGTGAACCTGCTCCTGAGTTCGCATGTGTCCTTTGGCGTCCAGGCTGGCAGCTATCCTGCCATAGATGGCCACGTTCCTCCATCTAGTGAGGCGGTCATGGATGTTGGGGGCATTCCCCCCAAAACTGAGTAAGGTCCATCCTGATCTCCACCCTGGACCAGGGTGATCTCCACCCTGGACCAGGAAGGTGCCTGCCTTCTCAGGACCCTGGAAGGCTCCTGGGAGATGGCAGACTGCTCCTGGGAAGTGGTGGAGGGCTGGCTGCCAGTGGCTTGCTGGCTCATGTTTTGGTGCCACTGGGTCAGGGACAGTGACTGCTGGCTCTGAGCCGGCAGGCTTGGAGCTGGCCAGGCACTGTGGCCAGTTAACCTCTTTAAGGGCTCTGAGGACAGGGAGATGGTGATGAGTATTCTTGGTTGCGGCTGGAATGGCCACCAGGGCACCTTGGGAAGGCTGGAAGCCCCCTAATTCAAAATAAGTGTCTACACAGAACTTAATTCGAATTAGCTATTTTGAATTTGGTGTTATTCCTTGTAAAATGAGGTTTACCAAATTCGAAATAAGTGCTCCACTATTTCAAATTTATTTCGAAATAGAGGTTTGGCTGGGTAGATGCTAGTAACATTAATTTGAAATAACGGCTGTTATTTCGAATGAACTTTGATGTGTAGACATACTCCAGCTGGTCATGAGGGCCTTGAGAAGGGACAACCATACCCAGGAGCTGTGTGGGTTACACTATAGGTTAGGGCCATAGTGTTCATGGATCATGTTTTTTAAAGAGTATTACCACAGTTAGAATCATTATGAAAAACAAAATCAGTTGGTTCTGCCTCTTCATCTTTATTAGGGGGGCCTGGACAGCCCTGCCTTGACAATAAATGGTGATGGTGATGTGCTTTGACCACAGTGCGGATCTATAACAAGCAAAACCCAGGCCTGTCCCAAGTCTGGTGCACATAAGCATGCAGGCAAGCTTTGGGAAGGAGAGGCTTTCAGAGGCAGAAACTGTTTTCATAACAACACAGATTGAATAGTATGCGAGACTATGTCAAGAACACATGACAATCAACCTTGTACTGGTACTTCTGTTTCTGATAACGAAAAATGACAGATGCAACTATAAAACTGTTAACAACGTATGTAGTTTTTGCAACATCCCGAGTAGCAGAATGTACCCCCAATAGGGCATTGGGCATTTTAGGTATCTTACACAATATGTAATCATTTGTTAAATAATAATAATATCAAAGTCTCGCTTTGCTATAAAATGGGCTTAGTAAGAAGAATCGATGGGAGGGAGGGAGCAGGATTGACCCACAGGTCTGCTTGATGTAACTAGAAGTAAATAGTCTCTTCACACTGGCAACCCCAATAGTATTCCAACAAAGGGGAATCAAAGGAACCACGACCTCCTTCCTGGTACTGTAGGTAGCATATGGGTGAAGTGTAAGTGAACTAGGCTTTATTATTGTATTATAGTAGATCTTCTATTAATTGCTTTTGAATTGCTTTGTGCTCTATTAATTGTTTTAGAATTTATAGTATTTATGGTTTACATTATATAGTAATTGTTTTTAAGGCTTGTAAAATTTAAACAATTAGATTAACTGCTTAAAACTTGTAATGAATAGGAAAGTGGTTAAGTCTCTCTGGAGTGTCCTGGTTTCTATTGGATCTAAAATAAATCGAACCACACGACAATCTTCAAGAAAAATGTCAAGTGACAGTAGAGTACATCCAATGTGGATGATGGTGGCACACAAAGTACTCATGTAGCATGGAATGGAAATTAATTTGATATGCCTTAATTATTGTGCTAGCCCAAGACAAAGGAAAAGCCTCACCTTCAGTCACAAAAATGCTATACATACCAACTTCCACATCTGATTAATCTGAATCAGTCAATAGAAGAGATTGGCATGGGAGAAAAATCATCTAATTAGAAACCATACTGGCAAAAGGTCATTGGTTTTGCACACACACACACACACACACACACACACACACACACAAAACGGCATGAAATATTTTTTTTTAGAAAAGAAAAATATAAGGTATTTTTGTAAGTGGAAAACTATTTTGAAATGTGACAATGAGCAATTTCTGCTTGGGGTACATTCATATCCAGTGCATGATTTTTCCATAGGGATGAATTTCACCTTTGTCACTATAAAGGACTATTCTTCTTTATGAAAAATGAAATTTCACCCTGGCTCAAATATGAATAGTTACAAAAATTAGAGCGGTCAAGCTAAACCAAATTAAATGTACTGGAAAGTAAAGGTAAATTTTCTATTTCCTTGATTAGTAATATAGTATTATGTGGGTCCCAAATCCTGTTATCCTACTTCCCCCTCCTTATAAGTGTTGAAGGCCCTAAATGTAGCAGAACCAATGTGCTCCTTCTGCACAGGATATATGATAGAAAGACCACACTACTGTGTCCAGCCCCTGACTCTACCGCTGACTTTGTATGGCTAGACATGCAGACTCTTTTGCAGAACCAGGGTCACAGACATATACTCTACTTCCCCTATAGACCAGACAAGTTCTCGCTGCATGACAGCTCTCTTGGCTACAGCATGAAAGAGGATTTACTGTGTTTCATGTTTTGTTTTTTTAATGTCCAACGGACCAGAAATGTTTATTATTGATTCAGATTTCTACTGAAAGAAATTTTGTTTCCATCAAATCTAATTTCATTAGAACTTTCCTCCAAAAAAGGAATATTAAGATTCCCACATCAAGACAGAGATTTATGAAAATCAGGACTGAGAAATTGGGACTATAAGCAGGAAGGAGTGGGAAGCACAATTTAGCACTTTCATGAAACAGCACATTCCAAATGTCCATGATATATTCATTATTTAAGCCAGGCACCATCAGAGAAAATAGCATGGTCCACAAAACAGAAACTTTGATGGTAAAAATGTCAGTTTTCAATATTCCATGATAACAAAGTTGACAACCCTTCTACTCTGATCCCTGTATTCCACAAGCTCTTTTTAAATCTCACTTCATTCTATCAGCTATCCCAAATACTACATCTTAGTCCATCAGCAAATAATACAAAAAGTTTCCTCTATAGCACAATCTGATGTGTATTCATGCTCAGCTACAGACCTGAAAGTGGACTCTTCAATGAGCACAGTAATAAACCTAGATTTTTTTCATCCATTTTCAAGCCACTTCCCTATGAAATTTTGCAATTGTCTCTATAAAATGAAACAAAAAACAGGACTATGTAGCACTTTAAAGACTAACAAGATGGTTTATTAGGTGATGAGCTTTCGTGGACCAGACCCACTTCTTCAGATCAAATGTGGAAGAAAATAGGCATGACCATATATACCAAACGGATACAATCAAAAAAAGTGAACACATATAAAAAGAACAAATCAAATTTCAGAACAGACGGGAGATGACGGGAGGAGGTTAATGTCTGTGAGCTAATGACATTAGAGGTGATAATTGGGGAAGCTATCTATGTAATGGGTAAGGTATATCTCTATATCTTTGTTGAGACCCAGGCGTAAA
>CM057846.1:102424100-102452560 GCA_030068395.1 Apalone spinifera
CATTAACCTCCTCCCGTCATCTCCCCTGTTTTGAAATTTTATTTGTCCTTTTTATATGTGTTCACTTTTTTTTATTGTATCCCTTTCGTATTCATGGTCATGCCAAGTTTCTTCCACAATTTGATCTGAGGAAGTGGGTCTGGCCCACAAAAGCTCATCACCTAATAAACCATCTTGTTAGTCTTTAAAGTGCTACATAGTCCTGTTTTTTGTTTCAGCTAGACTAGACTAACACAGCAACATCTCTACTACTATTCTCTAGAAAGTGTTAGAATCTGTGGGTATTAATACAGGTAGTTGAATAGGATGTCCTCCAATTTCCACCATTTATTTTGGTTTGTTTGGTCTGAATGTCATGTCAATGGATTTAGCTTTTTCTCTATTGTTCTATGAAATGTTGTGCTAACCCTCTTCTTTTTTCCAAGTAGCATCCATGTTATCACTTGAGGTGGAAGTGGTATGGTAGCATCCATGTTATCACTTGAGGTGGAAGTGGTGTGGACTTAAATAAGTCCATCTTTTTACCATATTCAATGCTTTAGGTTGGCAGGCTCTCCCTAGAATTTCTGATGTTGGAAGAAACTCTTTCCAATTAACTCTGAAGACCTTCAAATGCATTTACACTGGAATTAGTTAATCTTATTAATGTCTGTTATAGATTTCCATTACTCAGAGCCATAGAGAGAGAGAGATATGATGCCTGTTGTATGAGTTATAGAATATTTAAATATCTCTAAAGCTGCAATCATGTTTAGTATCTGTGTAAGCAGTGTTAAAATGTAGCAAAAACTTTTGAAACTCTGTTGCATTTTATGCAACAAGCAAATAGTAGGTGTATCTGTGAACAAAGTGACTCATTTCCTACTCCCATACATTTCAAATAAACAGCAAAACAATTATGGACGTGTAGGGAATCCATTCTAAATTCAGTTCTCAATTCTACCTACTCATAAGAGGACTGCCTATCCTAGAAAGTTTCTTTTGCTTTCTATAAAACACAAAACAAATGCTAGAAAAACCTATGAATAATTACAGGACTATGTAGCACTTTAAAGACTAACAAGATGGTAAGTGCCACATAGTCCTGTATTTTGTTTCAGCTACACCAGACTAACACGGCTACATTTCTATCACTATTCTATGAATAATTAGCTTTCCATGAATTCTGAAAAATGAGTTTACATATGTGCTTTTCATATTTCCCTAGCATGCTTTTCCATTTCACATACTTTACACTTTCTTGACATGGACATTCAATATTACCTGATGTAGATTTAGATTGAAGTTCTGCAACCCCTTCCTCCCCTCATTAAAAAAAAAAATCACCTTGGAGCACCGATACGTGACTCTCTAAAATCTTCAGTGTTACCTCTGATCATTCACAAGGAAAAATTCCTGGCATTTGAATCATTCAGGTGTCCCCTCTCATTGTGCATTGACTATTTTGTCACAATGTGGGCTCTTGATGCTATTGCAATTGGAGTCAATAAAAATGTTTCCAGGAAGGCTTTTTCTCCCATGGTGGTATTGCAAATGGGACTATGAGGCTACGTCTACACTGCAGAGTTTTTGCACAAAAACTCGTGGAGTGTTCACACTTCAAGTGCATTTTTGCACAAGAAAATGTACAGTGAATCCACAGAACAGAGGATTTTTTGCAGTATAGGTATTCCTCTTTCCACAAGGAATAACTCCTTTTTGCACAAGAGTTATAGCACAAAAAGGTGTGTGTGGCTGGACAACAGGGTTTGGTTTTTTTTTTTTTTTTTTTTTTTTGCACAAAAACAGCCTATTGAAAGAAGCACAGGTGCCCTGGTGGCCATTCTGTTAATGGCAATCAGAGCTTTCTTGCAAGAGACCATCCATGCAGTCTGGACGCTCTCTTGTGCAAAATCACATCACTTTTCCGATGCGTTTTTGTAGTGTGGATGCACTAAGATCTCTTCCGCAAAAAGCTTCTTGTGCAAGAAGCCTGCAGTATAGATGTAGCCTGAGCTTCTAGGATCTGCAGCACAATGATGGAAAATCCAATGAGGCCACTCAATTTTCTGGCAATAGAATTTACCTTTCAACAGAAAGAAATGCAGCCAGAAACAGTAACTAGTGACACTCTGTATTACATATTCAGAACTTTCAGAATCAGATGGAAAAAGAAGAAACATCACATTTCAACAATTATGCTAAAACCTCTAATTTTCCATTCTTTCTTCCAACATCAAGTTCGCTTTGCACCCCTATCTTCCTTCTGCTATAATCAGTAAAGGAATGAAAATAACTCTAGTCAGACTTTTTCCATCTCAAGCCACTGCTTTGTCTATCCACAGCCTTTTAGCTTGGAATGAGGCATTCCAAACTCCTCTCCCCTATTAAGTTCCACTAGACTTCACATCATATTGAATAGCTGCCAGGAATGTCAGAGTTGATAACAACTCCTTAGGTTTCTGTGATAGCACTACCAGCCATCAAAGAAACTGCCATGTTTACTAGTTTCCTCTGATACTATGACCACCCCTTGTGACTAACTCATTAACTAGGTGAAGTTACATCTCAACCTTCACTGTAGTCCAGACCATTCATATACTCTACAAGGTACGTTGGGACTATATATATCAAATTGCTTCCAATAAAAAGGAAAGGAGCCTACTTAGCATGGATGATTGTGAATTGCAGCAGCTCCAATCCTTCAGCAAATTTCTTCGTTTATATTTATTAATCATGCTAAATATTTTCCCCAGATGATGGTAAGAAAGAGATTAAATACTACCTATTGTGAATAAACAGGAATGAGAAGCTATTTGACATATTAGGTGAAATGCCTAAAAAATGACCAGTAAATATAGGTGATACTTATGTAACTTCATTTTTACAATATTTGTAAGCCTTAGTTTATCTTTATGTGTTTGTATGAGTGAATGTTAATGAATAACCTTAGTGATAATTTCACACTATTCCTTTAAACGGAGAAATATGGAATTAAGTTGAACCTTCTGATTTTTTAGTGTGTTAAAGTGCAGTTGTAATTCTCACAAAATAACCTCTGAGCTTAATAATTCCCCATCAAAGATTTTATAGCTGAATACAGTAGTGAAAACTTATATCAATGAGTCAACATACAAACCATATTATAGGATATTTACTAATGTACAATGGTGTATTCTCACAAATAATTTAAACAAACCCTAATCTAAGGCACCTGTAAATGCCAGCACTGTGGCATCTAAGAATAAACTTGTAAAAATAAATAACAAATAAATGTTATGTTTGTAACACTTACCTTGCATATGAATAAAGTTTTTGAGACCTCCATCAACTGTGTGAATTAGTGAGGATCTGCTCTATGAATTGAGTCATGTTATATGTTATTCATAGCACAAATATTGAAAAATTAAGAATTAATAACATTTAATGTTTGTTAATATTCTAAAATGGATGTACAATGAATAGAAATAAATAGAAACATTAGGAGAGCCAGAGTCTCTGACTCCTAAGTCACACACAGCAATATCTTTCTTTGAGAATGATCCCTTTTGCCCATTGATTTCAGTGGGATACTGAAGAAAGATAATGTTCAGTATAAGTAGAGGTATCAGAATCTTGATGTGGCTTGAAAAGTCAAAAGGATCTATTTGTCTCCTTTGACAAATGTTTCTGCTTTCCTGGAAATTAGTTGCCTACATTATACAACTGCCTGACTGTCCTTCAAAAACCTTCATGATAAATGCAGCCAGAAGAAATGATTTAACTAAAGCCAGGTTTGGGTTTCTCTAAGAACTTTTGGAACACAATGTGTAAGAAAGTTCTTCATGGAAAAATCAAAACTGCATGTCTTTTTTGTATTAACAATAATGTATTATTATTAATAAAATAATAACAATATTATCATTATATTAATAATAATAATAATCTGGGCTCGATGTCTAAGATTTCACTGCTTCATTTAAAACTTTTATTTATCAATACATATATTATTTTTCAAGTCTCAATGCCAAGAAATCTGGTTAGTAAAAATGCCAGATTCTTTTATTTGATTTCATTAGGGACCATCAGCCTAGCTGCTTAAGTGCCCAACTACTGTTTGCAGTTAAACATTCATTAGGGAATCCCCAGTGGGTTCATTTGTTTCACTGAGGTCCAATTACAATGCCACAAAAGCAGTTTTTTCAGCAATTAGCTGATTTTTCCTGTTTATGTTCTGTCTCTTTAGGAAGAGGACTATTTTGTGGAGGTCAGATTTTTAATTAGGTACAATTTAGGGCCAATAAGAAAACTGATAATTGAGTAAATGGCTGTGGTGGACTTAACTGCTCAGAGCAGAGGTAAATAACACAACAGGGACACCAGGAATATGCTCTCCCAGTGTGCATAGCTCAGAGCCCTTTAATGTAAGGAATAGATTATGTGTTAAATAGCTGTCATGGGCTACGCTGTGTTGCATAGAGCACCAACAAGATGATCTCAAGGGACATATTATTTTACATAGTTAGAGAGATTCCATTTTGATTTTGCACCCTGAAACAAGTGGATGCAAATTGGTGATAAGATTATCATTCTTAAAGATTTTTAGTTAACTTTCTTCACATGCTGCTACATATTAAGCTAATATAGAAGTGTTTCTTGTGATGTACTGACACCTATTGTATGTTAGTACAATGATAAGACTGCTTCATGTGTCCTCCTATTGCTTTGTGGGCCTATGTTTTTCACAATTAAAATAGGAATTGCATTTCCCAACCATAAATTGAACTGTCATGTGGGTAAGTGGCTACATATCTTGGGGAGCCAAGTGGAACTGTAGTAGGAATCAAAGAGTCAACATCTATTCTAGAGGAAGTAGCTTTTCAGTTTTACAATTTTCAAATATATCCTTGGAGGGTAAGCAGAATTCTTATCTTAGAATTTTCTCATTTGGAGCCTGATTCTGGAGTTTCCGACATGAAATCACAACAAACATTTCTTAAGAGACCCGCAGCTGGATGAAATGTTGCTCTCTTACAGGAAATGGATAAGAAAGGCCAGAAGGTCACTGCATTTTTTCTGCCAACCTTTGACCCAGAACTCAATTGCAGAGTCGTAGCCAGACATAGTAAAGAAGTAGGATCAGCTGGCAGCATAACATATGGACCCTTCAGTTTTGCTGCCTGTTTCCATTTTTGGAAGGGTGTATAGGGACATGCTGTGGAAAAAACCCTTCTACACACTAGTAAGAAGTCCTAGTTAAGTCACATGCTTACACAGAGGACAGCCACTGCATCTGAGGACATGCACAAGGAGCATGGGAGCAACTAGTTGCTCATTTTAAAAAAACATCTTGAACAGAACACATTGGATGGAGTGAGAAAGCAAAAGGCCTGGGGCTAATATCTGAATTTAAAATAATCTAGTTAAAATGTAAAATTTCAGGTATATTTAAAATTTTTGCTGGGGAATATTCATAATATGAAATTCAATTGGACTCTCTGCTTAGAGATCCAGACCAACTGTGCCAAATATAGATTAACCAGATTTGATTGTACATAGAAACAGAGTGAAAAGAAATTTAGGCAAATGACTCAGTTTGCAGTGTTGCCATAGGTGCGTTGACCTCAGGACTAGCAGACAAGGTGGGTGAAATAATATCTTTTACCAAACTAACTTCTGTTGGTGAAAGAGATAAGCTTTCCAGCTACACATGCTCTTCTTCAGATCTGTATAGCTCAAAAGTGTGTCTCTTTCATCAACAGTAGCTGGTCCAATAAAAGCAATCATCTCACCCAACTTGTCTCTGAGTTTCCTAGAAAAGTCAACTAGACCAAGAAGAGATCAAGATAGATTACAGAATTCAGTTTTTGAAATACCTGGAAATTGCAGATTTTGGGCGTCTACGGTTGGTGAACTGAGTGTCTCTTTTTTTGGACAATTGTAGAAGGAAACTGTTTTGCAGGTTGGTGTAAAGTTTATAGTTTCTCTGTTCTAAATTATCTTTTACAATGTAAAATGTATTCTTACAATGCAAATTCTTCTCAGACTTGCAGCTTATTTACTGTCTGTGATCTTCTGTCAAATAAAGACCTGGTCTGAAGAGAGTCTCATTATAGTTTGTTGCTTTTATTCTCTTACTTTAATCAAGAATACGTGACCATAGCTCTGGTTTTTAAATCTAAATTATGATTTCCAAACAATTTCCACAGTTTCCGAGGAAATTGTTAAGCAAATGAGCAACACTGTCAGTGTTGATATAACAACAAGAGAATATCTTGTTTATGAGAACCCCAAACAATAAGGATGCTGCTGATGCCTCCCGCAATTTTGGTCTAGCCAGTATTCTTCCTGGGACAGAATTTTAGTCCTAGGAATTTTTTATCTGAGTAGATAACATTATAGTCTGTAGTCTTATAACAAATTCTTTAGACAAATAGTTAAGCAAACTTAAAATTATTCTTGGCAGGCTATTAGACTAGAATACTGGCCACGGTCATTTGATATATAAAAACTAAATGAAAAAAGACACATTATTCACAGTTGTTTCAAAACTGATTGCTTAGCATATGCACACAGCTGTTTTTCCCCCACAAGAGAGTATTTCAATGCATATCTGTTTTAAAAACCTTAACATCCTCTTAGAGAAATAAAAAAGGAAACAAATACACAACCACTGTTAAAATACGAGTCTTTAAGTTTCTTATGACAGAGCGAAGACTGAAAAAATCTGACCACATGCCAACCTATTATGTTGAGTTAATAGTAATATGATAGAAAGAGTGTGTGTCTTGTAGTATTTGTGGGTAGGTGGGTATGTCCACACTGTAGTAGTTTTTTGGAAAAACAGGCATTTTTCCAGAAAAACGTCACTTACATCCACACTGCTATTGCGTTCTTTCAACAGAAAAATAGAAAGTTGAAAGAATGATGGGTTTTTCTGATGGTGGTAAACCTCTTTCTACAAGGAAGAAGACTTTTTCTGAAAGAGCTCTTTCAGAAAACGGCATGTGTAGACATGGAAGAGGATTTTTTTTGGGGGGGGGGGTCAAAACAAGAGGCCTCCAGGAAATAGCACAGGTGCCCTGGTGGCCACTCAGTCCAAAGTAATCAGAACTCTATAGTTCCTGTCTCCTGCCAGCTCTTAAAGCTGCAGACACCCTGGGCAAGTCTTGTGGCAGGAATCCGGCCCTGGGAGCAGTTCCTGACTGTGCGGCTCTCCCTGCCACAGGTATTCATACCCATGGCACAGCCACAAGCCCCCCAAGACCCTCCTGGCCCTCGCAGGGAGCACCACCAGGGTTTCCAGGACCCTGCCAGGGGTAGCAAGTGGCATGCACCCTCCTGGTCTGGAACAGAGATACTGTCCCTCCTCAAGCTATGAGGGGAGGAGACGACCCTGGGGGATCTCTGCTCCCGGCACAGGAATGCCGATATCTATAGGCACACGGCCGAGACCCTGGAAAAGCAGGGACACTCAATCCAGACCTGTTCTAAGTAAAGGAGTTCTGCCAGGGCTACGCCTGGGCCAGGGAGTGCAGCTTGCGCTCTGGGGTAAGATCCCACTCCTGCCCCTACTACCAGGAGCTCCATCAGATCCTGGGGGGTGGGGAAGCTCTTTCCCCACCTATGGTGGTGGACTCGGGGCTCAAAACACCCATTGTCGCCCGCCCAGAGCTCTCTGAGGATGAGGAGGAGGCGGGACAGCGGAGGCAGGATGAGGAGGACATGGCCAGTACAGTGACGCTGACCCTGGAGCCGGTACCTCTGGGCTTGGACATCCTCTAATGGTGGGGAGGAATCATCAGGTGAGTGCTCTCAGTTTTACACACACACACACAGGTTAAGGGAGGCGGGCGCAGAGGGGATGGGGTGCGATCGTTGCTCAGCCATCTTGGCCTGGACATCGTGCTGCAGTCGGTGCACATGGAAGCATGTGCAGTGCCAGTCTGCACCACACGGCCTCAGGAGGCAGCCCTGGGATCCTGCTCACGGGCTCAGGGGAGGCCCCACACATGTCTGACCACTGTGGGGGACATCCTCCCACCACCAGCCACTGCTGGAAGCAGGCTGGGTACAAAGGCACACAACGACCTCATACACACTGAGGAGTGCTGCACACAGCACACAGGCATGCCTGCCAGCACGAGGCACCACCCGTTCCCGTGGACAGTGCAGCCAGGTGCAGGTGGGTGTGCGGGTCCCATGGAGGGCCAGGC
Organism: Apalone spinifera; assembly: GCA_030068395.1. Classification (NCBI taxonomy): domain Eukaryota; kingdom Metazoa; phylum Chordata; order Testudines; family Trionychidae; genus Apalone; species Apalone spinifera. The sequence continues at coordinate 102,432,275 of CM057846.1, forward strand.
TGCTCCAGTCTCCTCTCCATGGGAGGGAGAAGAAGGCATCATGGTCCCCTGGGCACCTCGGGGCCCCTGTGAGACAGGGCTTGCTGTGCAGGTCACACATGGCCTTGCTCCCAGGACATCCCTGTTCTCTGACCCAAGGACTGTTGCTTGCTGCTCACAGAGGAGGGCATGGCCTGAGGGACAGTATCTGCATGGATGACTGAACAACTCTCCCTCTTTGTTCTCCACAGCAGGACCAGCCGTGGCTGAAGGGTGATCCACGCCACCCAAGGTAGCCACTCTGACATCCATGTCACAGAGAAAAATCCTGTGGCACCCAAAAGCTGGGAAACCAGAACACGCATTGCTAAAGCTTTGCTGTCCCTCGAAGAGGTAAGCAAGCATGCAGAAGAAGCAGAGGAACAGCTATCCAGGGGTGTCCTTTTAAGCGCATCTCTCAGCTAGACTTAGGCATCAGCACTCAGAAGTAACTGATAACATAATGCCCTGCCTGACTTAGTTCCAGGTGGCCTTTTATGCGAGATAGTGTCCAATCAATGTGGATGCTATCTTTCAAAAAAGCAGATCATTTTTTCACTTTTGCTGTGTGGATGCACTTTTTCAAAAGTAGTTTTTTCGGAAGATCTCTTCTCGAAAAGCTTCTTTCGATAGGAGCTTGCAGTCTAGATGTAGCCTGTGTGTCTGTACACGCGCACATGCATACTGCACTGGCGTGTAGTATTTATGGCTAATATTTTCAAAGTTGTGTGCCTAAATTTAGAAACCTAAATTCACAGACTCCTAAATAAGTAGATTGCTTTTTTATTGAGCTGAGTGGCTGCGGTTCCCATTGACTGTCAAGATTTTTGTTGGATTGCTGCAAAACCAAATCATTTATCTGTTTTACACAATTTTTGCTGCAGTTTTTTTTTTTAAGGCAAAACAATCAACTTCTTCCCCCTGCCTGCCTCCAATTCTGATATGTATGGAAGCCATCAAGCTCTTAATACTGCTATGCACTTGTAAAAAATTATGTGCAAAATATCTGTGTATGCTCTAGTGGGTGTGTCTACACAGCAAAGTTATTTCAGAAGAATGGCCATTATTCCAAAATAAATATGCGAGCGTCTACACAGCAATTCCATTATTTTGAAATAATTTCAAAATAACGGATGGCTTATTCCAACTTCTGTAAACCTTATTCTACAAAGAATGGTGCCTATTCCAAAATAGCTATTTCAAAATAAGGCATGTGTAGATGCTCCACTTCTGCTATTTTGAAATTGCTCCTCACCAGGGCCATTCTAAGTTATTCCTCCTGGGGCTCTAAATCAAGATAGCACATCTACATTAGGGAAGCCTGCCTCGGACTAATTTTGAGGCTTCCCTGCAGTGTAGACGTGTTATTTCGAAATAAGCTTTTCCAGAATAACTATTCTGGAATAGTTTATTCTGAAATAACTGTGCAGCATAGACGTAGCCTTTGTAAATATGATTCATTTGTCTATTCCAATTTTAAAAATTCTCAAATGGCCTTAGCCATCACTGGGCTAAGAGTGTGTAAAAATCCATTTTCTGTTAGATGACAAACTAATGAAGGTATAGCTACACTTGGAGCTCGTGGTATGATTCCCAGCTCTCATCAAGCTAGCCTGCTAAGACTAGAGTACAACTATGAGTGGCAGGATGGGCTACTCACCCAGAAAATATGCCTGTTAGACACTTTTAGCCATAAACTCAGAGCAACTAGCCCCTTGCATTGCTGCAACTACACTCTATTTTAGCACTCTAGTTCGGTCAGAGCTAACACGGGTTTTTCTCTTCAATCTAGGAGCCCACAGACACACCTACAAACAAATCTTTAAAAAAATTAACAGCGAAACTGATTTGCTAAATTTAGAAACAGAGTAAAATATACAGGTTTAAAGAACATGTGTGCTAAATTGCAATCCAGAGTAATAGTTTTACCCCCGAATCATAAAACCCAAGCTCTGAAAACTACATTCTGTGCCAAGCTACATGCCATGGAACCATGCTGAAGTTATTCTGACTGCATAACTAAATTTTTGTTTATGAGATGGAAGCAAGTAGGTCCATAACCACAACAAGTGATATTTTCTCAAGGAGACAGTCAGTCATTTAACAGAAATGATAGCATGTGACTTACGTGAATAATCACACACTTTGACTATGGCAAATTCTGAAGGTATGAAAGAATATTCGAAGTGACTGGGGTTACCAGATTTGAACGTTCAAAAAAGAGGACTCCCTTGAGAGGGAGTGTATCTGTATCAGTATCTCCCAACTCATGTTGTATTAATGTGTATAATGTGTATAACATCTGCTAAGCTAACACCCTTGTGCAATATTCAGCAAACTTTTGTGCTACAGCTCTACTATTGACATTGTGGCTGGTGTACACTTTATTGTATGTGGTGAGGGAGGTTCCAAACTGACCCATTTTTGAATGCAGGACACGTTTCAAGTGGGTTTTAGATTCAATGCAAATTTCACACAGCTTGACTTAATGCTACAGCAGCTGCCTTTCTGCAAAGCTACTGAGACCCAATACAGACCAAAAGTTTTTCAAACAAACAAACAAACAAAAATCATCCATTGTGAATAGTTCATGAACAATCCAAAAGGATGCAAAATGCATTCTTTGTAATTGTTTGTCCTGACAGTCTACAAGCAGCATGTCCAAACACCACCTTCTATTCAGGTTATGCTCAGCAAGTGCTGTTGAAAATGGTCTCAAAATAGTGCCACAGCACCTGACAAGGCAAACTGCTGCAATGCTTTATTATTTCAATACAAGATATTTGTTTTTCCTGGAACAACCATATGGATTTATCATGAGAGCTACTAGCTACATCTTTATTTTATTTATTTAAAACAAATCTCAATGACATCCCTATCCTCCATAATCCATATCCTCCCTCACGTGTTCCAGATTGAGTTTTCAGACTGTTTCTGGGACAGTTGCCAAAAAGCACTAAGGCAAATAAACCAGGGAAGGGGAATTTGATTTTATCTTTCCTGGAAAACCCTTAGATAATGCTGAGAACAACATGGCTGTCAGAGAGGAACTAGTTTTTACTACACTGTCTACTACTATATAAATATTCTAGAAATGCGGGATGCCCTGCCACTTGAGAATGCAATGGAGGCCTCTGCTGGTCTGTATTGGGTTTCAGTAGCTTTGCAGAAAGGCAGCTGCTATAGCATTAAGTCAAGCTGTGTGAAATATTTCTATTGAACCTAAAGCCCACTTGAAATGTGTCCTGCATTCAAAAATGGGTCAGTTTGGAACCTTCCCCCACCACACACAATAAAGTGTACACCAGCCACAATGTCTATAGTGGAGCTGTAGCACAAAAGTTTGCTGAATATTGTACAAGGGTGTTTGCTTAGCAGGGAGGCCTTCAAAAGTAGCTTCCAAATCCATTGTCTCCTCACTCTATCTTCTTCCCACTGCTGCTGAAACTTTTTGAAAACAAGTGAGGGATGAAGAAGATCATCAATTGAGACTAGTCTCTAGTGAAGCTCCTGGGGGAGGCTTGAGCTCACCTTCTGCAGAGTTGTGTTCGCTTTCAGCGATGGTGAACCAAAACAAGAGTTTCATTTTACAAAGCAAATCATGTAGGGCTTGAGCAGTACTAGAGTCAAGTCACACTTGCTTCTGTGCATGTGATAAAAAGTTCACCAAAAGAGTAAAAATAAAGTTTTCAGCTACCAATTTAGGAGCTGCTGCAGGAGCCCATGACAGACAGACAAGAACAGTGATGGCTTAATAGAAAGATTGACTAATTAAGTGGTTAGACACACACTGATTGCTCCAAGGACCAGTTGAGGCTAGCCATAGATGGTCACATGCTTAGCTGGTGTAAATCAACATCACTCTACAGCGCTCAAATCAACCCCAATTTACACAAGATAACTATTTGGACCCAAGTATATTTTCTGGTATATGTGGAAGACTTGGAAGTCTGTGTTATTCTTTTGCCAGTATAAGATATAAGGACACCTGATGTTTCTCACAAAGATTAATTAAAAAGTAAAGGGACATACATTTTCCTTTTACTGGATTATTAGTGCAAATCTTTGTGTCCGGTAAAACATTAAGCATGCTGCTAGCTAGTAAACAAAATTTACAAAGTCACAGGAGGGCCAGGAAAAGGGAGCGACCATACTATTTCTCCACCTTCCAAAAAGTCAACTTTCTTCTCTACAAACAGTTGTGCTTCTTATGTGCTGCGTACACAGGCTGATCTTAGAACAGGTTATTTAGATAGGAAAATAACAATGTTTAGATGAACATGAAGGAACAGCAATTTCAACATTTCATGTATATGGCGATACTTGCATTCTTGCTCCTCAGATCGTGTATTTCATTAGAATGCTCTGTTCAGCCACTAGTGTGAGGAGTGTCTCAATGACCATTCATTGCCAGTAAATATCATTTCAGGAAAGGATAAGTCCTGGATCAGAGGACAAATGGTTAAAAATGAAAAACATTTCACAAGTGTGTTACAAATACGTTCTACAAAACTGAAACTATTTCAGTTTGAAAGGACCTTTAGAATGGTTAGGAGATCATGGATCAGTATCCTTGAGGTAGTCGCATTTATTAATAAGTTGTTCATTGGAAAAACCCTCCATGGGGAGAATGAACTACATACTGGATCAGCTGTCAGATGGAAAGAATTCTTGGAACCAGAGTGGCTGAAGGCTTGTGAGTATTTGTGTGTATGCATCTGCGCATATGTGCAGCTTTTGGCTGGAATCCAAAGAGGCAGCCTGGGGAACAGGGAATGCATGCAGGTACCTTCTTCTGAAGTGTTTGTTTTTCTTTCTCCCTGGTTTCAAATATGCCTCACATATCAGTGAAGGAAGAAGTAAACACTGCGCTGTCTCAGATTACATCTGTTCCCCAGGCCATCTCCAAAGCAAACATTGGTCACCCAATGAAAAATACAAGCATTACCCATTATTGGACATTCTCTGCCCCTGCGTGACCACCACATACAGTTAATGAATCTGCTCATTTCTAATAAAAATAAACCAGATAGAGGAAGTGGTCAACAAAAGCTGAACTTGAAGACAAGAAGAAAAGGGGATTTAATAAAAAAATACTCAGGGCTGACATTTCCTTTTTATTTGAAACATGCTTTTCTTGGGAATAACACGGCTGTGTAGATACTATTAGTAAGTCACATGCTGGTACTGGGTTTTAAGATCCTTACCCATATGACTTAATTTGGGAAGCAATAAAAAGCACAAGGGAAATTCATGTCATCTAAAGCTGTACATACAGAAAAAGGCATAGTTATGGTCTGAAAGGCTTTTATGTAAATTAAGGAAAGCCAAAGAAAAAAGAACAAATGTAAAATATCTGAGAAGGCACAGTGCCTACAATCTACTCTGTAGTAGCGGGCATCTTGATCTGAAATTTATCTCCAAACCAGAGGACTTCAGACAAGCCCCCAATAGATGTAAAGATGCAACACATAAAAGTAAGATTCATAATAATAACATATTTAAATATGCCAGTGTGTTTGAGCATACACCTTTTTACACTTAAGTTCCTGAGGGCATAGGTGAGGGGTGGGCAATAAGATGATGGAGGTCTGCCAGAGTTAGCTCCGGAGGGCTGCCTCCACTATATTTACCTGCACTGCCACAAGTCCTGGTAGCTCCCGCTGACTGCAGATTGCCATTCCTGGACAATGGGAGCTGTGGAAAGTGGCGTGGACCAGGACATGGCTTCCCACAGTTCCCATTGGCTGGGAAAGATGATCTATGGCCAACAGAAGCTGCAACTGTCCCTACCGGGGGAGGTGCAGGTAAATACAGTGGTAGTAGCCCACCAGAGACTAACCCTGGTAAACCCTTGAAAAGTGCAAACATTTAATTCGGTTTGAATAAAACAGTTGCATGTCTGGATGATTACTGTATTTCTTCTCTTAAGACTGAAAAATTGGGCCAAATCCATACTACGTCTTATTCTGAAAAAATTTCAATTGAAATCAGTGGACATTTGCCTTAATAAGCATGTGATTATTTGGACAGTGGGCTGGAAATCTCATGAATGGGCTTTCAGGATTTCTTGAACTTCCCTGCTTTTGTTCAGCCAAGAAATATGGAAAAGGAAACATCTCTTGTGATATTTTAGTACTTCTGAACAGAACCCAAAAGTGCACAATAATGAAAAGAATTAACTAAGCTCTTTTGCAACCTTTCTGGTCTGAGTTTTAAGCAAAGGATTATGGGGATGATTTGCCACATTTTAGCCAAACTATTTGGACAATTGCTACTATTTCTTTCTACAGTTTCCAACTGATTTATTTGAAAAATTCCCCTGGTGCCTCATCACTGTGTAGCCAAATGCTGTTACATACTGTTGATCAGTTTTGGCACAATTGACGCCACCTAAGAATATGGCTCTGTTTTATTAATAAAATCTAATTATTGATTTTTTAAAAACTCATCCATCTCCTGTTCTCTACCTACATACTAAAAAACATTTTGGAAATTCAAGATTTTAAAAAGCTCACTCTAATTGTGTCATTTTAAAAAATTAAACATTTCAGCTGAAGTCAAAGCTTGTCTTAGACATTAGAGTATTGTTACATGCTGATAATGCTTTCTGCTGGAGCTAGGCTAGGTTTTGAAACAGGCCGGAAAGGCCACACTTAGAAAAAAAGATGCCTTTGCCTACAAAGAATTATTATTACCCTTCTGCCCTGAACAATGGAAGTGTTGAATCTCAGCTAATTAGGATGCCAGGATTGCTGAAAAGTCTGCAAATGGGGGTTGCTTTGTCTTTACAATTTCCTTTTCTCCTGTCACGAATAAGCACCTATCAGTCCTGCAAAATAAGGTCTGTCCACAGTGGCTGATGTGGGCCTTAAGTGCACATACAAATTATTATTTTCACAATAGGTGAACAATGTGACACCCTCATTACAGCTCACCATTTGGGTAGCATGCGTTTACCCTTTCAGCCTGCTGTTGTGTCTCTAGCTAGGTGCGGCAGCCTGGAATCTATGTTTGCAAGAGGTACTAAGATACTACTGGTTTCTCATGCATTCATTCTAATTTCTCTCTCTCTCTCTGCCCAGAAATGGATACATACTGACCTATCTGAAACAGGAATCTACTGATGCTTCATCCATTACTTCCCTGGAGGGCAGGTTTATTTCTGAACCCTGGTTGCCAAAGGTAGAAAGGTTAATCCAATTGAGGGAAACTGTCTCCCCCTCCCCTTTTTTCTTGGTCGCTAATTCCAGTAATGTCTTTTAATGAAAAGACCTCAAGAAACACAATACATGAGCGCATTTTGTGCTCACAGTGACAATGGCCATGCAGGCAATTTGAAATAAATAGCCAGCCTTATCTCTGGCAGAAAAGGAAAAAAAAGAGAAAACATGCCTGACTTGTTCAAGTATATGACTTTGTTCTGGAAGCTGAGGGGAAGAGAGGCTCCCCAAGTATATTTTGTTAAGCCACAGTGATCTCCAGTTAAAAAAACATAATAGTGAAGAATAGCGAGAACTAGAGGATAAGGCACTGGCCTCAGAGTCAAGAGACCTGGATTTTATTCCCAGCTCTACCAGGAATAAATTGACCATAAGGAAATCACTTTACCTCTCTGTGCTTCTGTTTTTTCTCGCTCAGTCTGGTTTATCTATTTACTTTGAGGTGGAGACTATCATATGTTTTTACCTTGCCTAACACAATGGAATCCTGATCTTGGTTGGGTGCTTCTCTACTACATTTTCTTTTAAAAAGGATCTGTATTGAGAACTGAGATTTTTGGTGAGAGTTAATATTTTCACACACCCCTGTTTAGGCAAGCAACTCTCTTTCACTAATCTCCGTACAGGACCTAACACAAAGATCATAAACAATCATTATTTTACAACTTAAATTCCAATCTCTTCTCCTTCCACCCCTCGCCCCCACTTGGTAATGTTGTATAAACTGACTCAAGTAGAATTGAAGGGTTTTTTAAACCAATTACTAATGCATTTCTGCACAAAGGGTTAATGTGCCAAATACATTAACAATTGGTTAAAAAAGCCTACAATTCTACTTGAGTCAGTTTATATGGAGTTACCAAGTAGCGGTGAGGGAGAGAAGACATTGGAATTCAAGTTGTAAAATAATGATTGTTTATAATCTTTGGCCTGTAACTGAACAATAATAGTTTTAATTTGCATTCAAATAAAGTCAATCTCTCAGAGTAAAAGACTTCTTTTTATAGTTCCAATAAACCAAAAAGAAATTAAACTATAGGCAGTGTAAGGAGGAAGGGAGATAAATCAACTAGACAAATAAGATGATAAAAACCTACTTTACAAATCTTTACTTAGTTATTTACACAAATTCTGGGTCCCACATAAAAGTATCTTCACTAGCTGCAGGCTAGGGCATCAGCTTTCAGTCAGTTGGTAAAGTCCTTACCTGTGAATACTGGACATAGAGGCCTTAGATAAAACACTGATTTCTGGGACTTGAAAAGTTCTGATGCTGGCTGAGAGTTGCTGAGCAGCCTCTACACCTTGGCCCCAGTCTTCAAAAGCCTCCTAGTCTTAGGTATCTGTATTTCAGATAATCTATCATGAAGCAGCATGGCCTAATGCCAACTGGATGCCCAGAAAGTCTGGAAAAATGAAGCCCCCTGTATATCAAAAAAGCCACCTCAAAAGTCAAGTGCCCAAAGTCATAGGACATAGTTGTGAACAGCTCAAATTCTGTTTTGTTTTGAACTACACTGTGGCTTTTCAGCCAAAAGCCTGTATAAAGAGTGGCATGGTGTTATGCTGCAGCAAAGGGAGCAGTGGAAAAGTAGTGTCTCAGGCAAGTGTTATCTCTCCCAGGTGCATTAGTGCGTGGTCGCAATCTTACTCCTCCTGGTATGCTGATGCCAGTGAGGAGGATGGGAGACTTGCAATGCCATGATACAACCCCCTCCATTACTCTCCCATCCATCTCTAGTCCTCTTTCCAGCTACCTGCCCCATAGGGTATGTCTACCCTACAGGGTTTTTGCGGAAAAACAGCCGTTTTTCTGAAAAAACTTCAATTACGTCCACACTGCAATCGTGTTCTTCCAAAAGAAAATGGAAAGAACAGAGGGGGTTTTCTGACATTGGTAAACCTCTTTCTACGAGGCAGAAGCCTTTTTCCGAAAGAGCTCTTTCGGAAAAAGGGGTGTGTACGGGCAAGAGGGAGTTCTTTCGAAAGAAGAAGACAGAGGAAAAAGCACAGGTGACCTGGTGGTCACTCCGTCCATAGTAATCACAGCTGAAATGCCAGATAGAAGCTACTCAGTGTGGATGCTATCTTTCAAAAATGCAGATCACTTATTCGATGTGTTTTTGCAGTGTGAACACTCTCTTTCGGAAGAAGTTTTTCCAGAAGATCTCTTCAGGAAAACCTTCTTCTGAAAGAAGCCTGCAGTCTAGACATAGCCATAGAGACAGCAGGAGTGAACAGGTGTTATGTCCTGTAATAATGAAGGGACTGCTTCCATAGGAAGCTTTTGTGCTTTCATAAAAGTAGGGAAGATTTCTTATTTGTTCCTTTATCTCACACAAGGGCTAATCACAACCTGAGATTTTGTACAAATCAGCTCCCCCGCTACCCAAGCAGACTGAGAAAGGATCTTTGTAGGTTTCTTGTGTCCGTGGATTTGTATTGTCCTTGCACTCAGTTAAAGGCATGATGGTCCATGTTTTTCCCTCCTTCACACTGGCACAGTTATGCAATAGTAGAGAGCAGAACAGAGATCAACAGACAGCAGAAAATGCAACAGGAAATGTCTCTCATATCTTTCATCTGTGAGTGGGCAAAGAATATGGCATAGGTATTAAGTTTCTAAGATGTATAACCTGTAGACAAAAACTCTAAAGTGGGATTATATACAATAAGGCTTACTTCACTATGCTACAATTCAATATTTCTGATATTTCATCCAGCACTTTTTAAGGACTAAAACAAATAAAAAACAAAACAAGAGGGGGGAAATGTTCCACAACCATGAATAAAAAAAACTGACCACATTTTTAGTCTTAGAATCGCTACACTTTTGTTCAGCCTATAACTTGACTAGAGATTACTAAAGTGAGGTTCCAGGCAGAAAATGTGCATTTCAGAGATCAATAATAAGCACTTTTTAAAAACAAATAATTCTATTAAAATAATTTTAAAATGTGTATGTTATTTTAAGCCTACCCAGTAACTGGTCAATGTCAGAATTCCATTTTCTATTACATTATTTTAACATGCAACAATCTGTATATTAGAGAATTGATTCATAAAACCATAATTTATGTAAAATAAGTTACAAAATGCAATTATTGATTCGGTATGACATTCAAAGGAAATTTACATGTGAATAATGCAATTTAGCTGCATTTTAAAAAGAAGCAATTAATGTAGATCTGTGCCATGGAGTGTTCATCAATCTGGGATATGTACTTGGTATCAACATCCCATAATGGCTAATATCCTCAGCTAGTGTAAATCTGCTTCAATGGAACTGCACTGATTTTTACCAGATGAGGCTATGGCACACTGAATTTTACCTGGCATTCCTGTCTTCACTGTATTATGCTTGCCTCAGAACAGTCACCATCTGAAATGACAATTCAGTCTGAAAAAGTTTAAGCATCAAAGACAATTTTTGTCCTCAAATACATATCCACAAGTCTCCCATGAAATCAAAAGGAGGTGCAGGTATATATCTGAAGACTGAACGTGGCCCAACATTGAGAAGATATCACATATAAATATCAAATCTCAAGAGAAGAGACTTCTGGAAATTGAATCTTCTCTCATATCTATCAAACTGATTAAAAACCAAGGCAAAAATAAAGGAAAATTGAATCTTTTAGTAGTTGGGTTGCGTTCACTATAACAAAAGGGCATGTTATAGACTGATTAATAAAACACATTCTGATGTAAAGGTTAGAGAGCTTGATGAACGTGTCTTAAAAACTGATATCATTAGAAACTGGGTTTCTTATAAATTAAAATAGCAATAGCTAGGCCGATTTGTGATATTTTAGTCAATAGTAAACTGATAAGAGGCAGCAAGTTTTATGAAAGCATATTAATCTAATGTTCCTACATCTCCTCAAATGACCAATATTTCTTTATAAGAAAAAAAAGAGTATTTTATCATTAAAAACAATAACAATATTTTATTTAGTTTTGTCATAGAAAGATGCCAAAGTGATTTTGAAATTACTTTTAAAATTTGTAATTATTAAATATAAATACAATAGGACTCCTGAATACTGCCTATTTGTGATAGATTAGTTTTCTGGAGTCTAAACCCTGCCTTGGAAAACTAACTTGATGGGTTTAGCAACTGAAAATTCACTTGACACAACTGCAATTTTTAAATGCCCACAGAACCAGAAGAGGAGTGTGAGATGAGTAATACATTACAAATTAAAACGACAGAAAGTTTTTTTTTTAAACTTCATATATGGTTACCCTTTTGGGTACTATTATTTCAGTTGCGGGTGTCTTATGCTTTCATTACAGGGTCTTGTGATCAAAAGCCTTTGAACAACAATGGAGTGTCCATACATGGGAAAGCAAGGGGCTAGGTATAGAGCTCTCACTCACAAACACCAATAGACAGTCTATTTGGGAGTGGGAGGAGACCTCCTTTAAGAACAAGGGTCCTTTGGCTTTAATAGGGCTGGCATCCAGTACAGTCTTTTCCAAAAAGTCATCAGTCCTTTAGGTTATTTTCTTCAAACACAAGGTTCCTAAAACACATACAAAATCCCAAACAGATTAAATACATGTGGTGACCTTCCCTCTCTCTTTTTTCCTTCTGGATGGCCACATCATCTGCCACTAGTAACTGGCTCCAGCCATCTTCCTTTATGTCCCTTGAATACATGAGAAAACTGTTCCTAGATTCCCAGTTTCTCCATTTGTAATCTGAGAATCAAGGGCTAGATCCTGAAAAGAATTTAGGAACCTACTTCAATTGAAATCTATAGAAATTGGGTGCCTAAATCCCTTTGAGGTTTTAGTCTTTAAATGCTGCTGCCTACTAGAAGTCCTATACAGTCCCCAAACCCAATTTATCTTTAAAAATGTTTGAGTGATTCAGAATTGACCACTAAATACTTTTCTGAACTAAGGACAATAACATTTTAGGACTCCATTTATCATTGCAACCCAATCGAGCTTTTTCAGTGTTTGTGCAATGACAAAGGGCTATATTCACCACTGGCATCAGTGGAGCTGTATCATCATATGCCAGTAGAATATTAGTCTTAGAAAGGTTTCAAAGGAAAATGTTTTAGAAAATACATCAAATTTGCTGATGAGTCGTCTTAAAAATATTTGGACTAGAAACCTTTGAGAGAACAGAATTGATGAAGTTCCTAGGTGGCCTTTTATAATAGCTGCTATAGCAATGAACATCTGGATTACTTGATACTGGTTTCATTGTCTACCTTCTAAACTGTGGTGTATTAGAGCTTTGTGTGTTCATGATAAAATGGCAGCAAAAGACTGCCTTTAACAGAAATAGAGGATAAAGACATTTGAGTCTGATACACATTACTGGTTTACTCCTTCTATCTGTGAAGCATTACTATTATAGCACCTATCCGGAGATTTTGCCTTCAAAGAAAACCCTCAAAAGTATTTTTGTATACAAGGTACACTAAAACTATTTATAGACAAATATAAGCACAGTACCAAAATAAACTATACTGAAAAGTGCATTCAAATCAATTATTTAGTTGACTGACAAAACGAGTAGAAAAAGGACACTTAAAACAAGTACTAATTGCAGTTTTCTTCCAGTTCTGTACCCCTCCCCCCCAGGGAAAAGTAATCTGAAAGAAATATAACCTTGTTATTCATATTATTATAGTCTGGGAAAAGGTAATGACCAGGAGATACATATTCTACTACTCTCAACAGTCATGTCAAAATCTTGGACAAAGGCCTGCAGGATTAGGGGCAGGAGCTTGGGATGCCAGAACTGAAATCAGGGGTCAGAGCGGTTACCAGGGTCAGAGTCAAGCTGAAAGTCAAGCCTCAGTCAGAGCTAGAAACAGTCAGGAATCAGGCCAAGGGTCAATACCATGTTTCCAGGAGTAAGCTGGAGTTCTAGGAGTCCAATGGGAGTCAGAATTCAGGTCAGTACCAGAGTTCAGAAGCAGGGCAGGCATAACAGTAAGCTGGGAACCCATATTGTTGTCTATGATCAATAAAGTGGCAGCAGTTTGCAGAGGTTAGCCCCTGGTGGGCCATTGCTGCTCTATTTACTTGCGCTTCCACAAGTATGGGCAATAGCAGCTTCTGTTGGCCAGGAACTACATTTCCTAGCCAATGGGAGCTTCAGGGAGTGATGTCCCAATCCGTGACACTTCTCACAGCTCCCACTGGCAATCAATAGGAGCTGCAATCGCGTACTTGCAGAGGCACAGAATAAATACAACAGTGGTGGCACACCAAGGGATAACCCTGGAGGAACAGATCTGGCCCGTGGGCCAGTATTTGCCTACCCCTAGTCTAAACACTTCCTGGTAGGCTTTTGTGGGTTTCTATAGGGTCAAAGAATCAATCAATTGCTAATACCTCTGTCAGTCAGATGACTGACAGGAGAACTTCCTGTCTTATTCAGTTAGTGCAGACTGTGGGTCACCAGGAGAAGCCCCTATTATAGGTGTTGATAAACAGCAGCGTGGAGGTGTTAGTAACCCGGAAGTAATACATCCCTGTGTTCAAGTCCCACAGATCTTTACATTATGAATTGTGGAGTTTGTTGTATTGTTTTATTTATCTTACAGCAGTGTTTCTCAAAGTGGACCGTGGGCCCATTGTGAGAAACCTGCTAATGGGCCACTCCGGTTTGTTTATTTAATGGCACCATAGCCACAAAGCCTTGGGGCTCCCATTGACTGTGGTTTGCCCTTTGCAACCAAGAGGAGCTGCAAGAAGGAAGCGGTGGGAAGTAGTGCAGGAAGCCTGCAGACCACTTTGAGAAACACTGCCTTACAGTACTCAAAGAGAGAAGGCCATTTATATTATACATCTGTTGTTACTGTGATGTTTACATATATAGAAGGACCTTGATATTTTGGCTAAATCCTTCTAATCTTGACTCCATTTTCATTGTCTTCAATGGATATTGAAGCAAGTTCCTTATTTGCGCAAGGATGTATCCTATTTTAAGACACTTATTTTTCAAAGACGTCTAAATGTTCTTATGATAATATTTTACCCTTTACAGTGACTTTCCTCTGAAAAATTCAATGAACTTTATGAATCTATCATCCCTCCATATCTTAAAAGTACTATGTGACATTCCTGCTTTCTTCAGCTGTATCAGTAATGAATTTAGTTGAGAATTCTAGACAGCACAGTTGTCTCTTAAAATGTATCTATAGAATCATAACCACCACAAAATTATGTTATCCTGGGACCCTCCCTTTTTTCAATGAACTAGCAAATTGCAATCACAGCAGGACCAGAGCAGTGTATAAGATTAGGTGAGACCATGAATAATCCTGCATAAAAAATTTAATTTAAATATATAAACTTACATTTAAGATAATATCACTAGAAAAATATTTATGTTATATTGATCTATGGACATTTGGAAATTTTCCAACCTTTCTCTACAGTAGATTCTATTCAGCCTTTCTGTAATATCACCGTTTCTTTTAAGTGCCTTCTTTCTCACGGGTAGTTGAAAAGGGTTACAAGTCACATCTGCAAATACATTATGGCTGTGTCTAATTTCCTGCACTTCATTTGCATAATGGTGGCTGCAGGTTTTTTTCGAAAAGGGGCTTTTCGAAAGAAAAATGGCTGTTTAGACGGGGATTGTTTGAAAATAAAACCCTTTTTTGAAAGATCCTGTGCCCCTCTAGGGGTTTTATTTTTGAACGATCCCCGTCTAAACAGCCGTTTGTCTTTCGAAAAGCCCCTTTTCGAAAAAAAACCCACAGCTGCCATTATGCAAATGAACACGGGAAATTTAAATCCCGGCTTCATTTGCAATTTCGAAGTGCCTAATTTACATCCCTTTTTTCGAGAAAAGGGATGTAATTTTGATGTACCCTATGAGAAATGTTTGCATTGTAACTATGATTTTTAACAGCCTTCTAATTTTCTTGAATAATTATTTTTCCACCGCTTTTCAAAAATAGTCACTACTAATAGAGAACATTTTGGAAAAATCTGAGATTAACTGGATAAGATGTTTGAATTAGAGTATATATAAAATTGTGGCATTTAATTGTTTAAAAATTTTCTACCTTTTTGTCAATTTATAGTCAGCATATAATCATAAAACTATAGGGATGGAAGAAAATTCAAGATCCCATCTAGCCCATCCTCCTGAGGTAATACCTACCCTATCCCTGACAGATGTTTGTCTAACTTGTTCTTAAAAACCTCCAAGACAAAGATTCCACAGCCTTTCCACTGCTTAGCCCCTAGAACAGGAGTGGTGAAATACCAGCCTGCAGGCCAGATCCAGTCTCTCAGGGATAACCCCTGGCAGGCCGCCAGTGCTGTATTTACCTGTGCCTCCACAGGGATGGACAATTTCAGTTCCTGTTGGCTGTGGATCACTGTTCAGCCAACAGGAGCTGCAATTGCCAGTACCTGCAGAAGTGCAGGTAAATAGAACAGTAGTGGCCCATCAGGGACTAACCCTCACAAACTGCCCCCTTTTTATTGTGCATCTCTGCCATAGAACTAGCTTTAGCATTTTATTTTACTTAGGAGTAATAGAACCTAAAGGCCTATAAAGTGTTAGCTTAAGCAATTAGTATGTGGCATAAATTAACATAAGCCTTTGAGACCTAAAATTTTTGGCATAGAAAAATGGCCTGACAGTTACACTGAGTTTGGGATAACTGGGAATTGCACACTTACGAGTAAAGTTTGCAGATAATAATGCAGGGTAACCATAGGGATATTGAACTGATACTGAGTTTGGATATTTTAAGGCAGCTGTATAACTATGAACTTACTTTAACAAATTGACATGTACAGCATTAGGTTAAATCATTAACATGCTAATAACTAAGATCAAAAGGCATACCAATATTATTAGAGTGAGGTAATTAGGGTGAGGTAATTAGATAGAGACAAGGGAGGCTGGGCATTCAAATGAATATTTATGGCAAGGGTCGACAACCTTCAGCACACAGCACACAAGGGTAATCCACTAGTGGACCATGAGATGTTTTGTTTACATTGACCATCCACAGGCATGGCCTCCGCTAGCTCCCAGAGGCCATGGGTCACCATTCCTGCACAATGGGAGCTGTGGGAAGTGGTGCATGGCTATGCTGATCTTGGTCTTCCTCCACTGGCGCAGACTCTGTAGTGGTGTGGGGAGATTGGGGGGGAGGACCCAGGACCACCCACTACTCTGGGTTTCGGCCCAGGGACCCTAAGGCAGTGGCAACTGGAAGCCTTTCCTTGGGCCACTTCCCCAAATGCTCCACCCACTACCTTCTCCATGGTACCTGAGCAAGTCTCTCCTGCTCCCCCTCAGCACACTTCCCTCTTTGCAGCCCTTAGCTCTCTTACTCCCAACACTTGGCTTTTTTCCTCTCCCCTGCCTTTCCTGAAGGGAAGCCTTTTAAACTAGCCCAAACAGAGCTTAATGGGTTGCAGGTGCCCTGATTAGCCTGCTGCTTCAGGCAAGCTCTTAATAGGCCCCAGGTGCCTGCCTGCCTTGATTACATGGTAGCAGAGCCTGGCCATTTTACTCACAGAACAGAAAAGTATTTACCCAGTTCCCTGAAGATTAGCCCTCCACCAAACTATTGTAGCCAGCTGCCCTGGGTCTGTCACAGTATATATGCAAGAATAGTACAAGAGATAACATTTACTTTGTACTATTGTTATCTTTTTATGTGATCTGCAGCTTTTGTGTCTTTATTATGTTAAAAAAAGTGGTAAAAGCCTTGCTTTAGCCATGGTGTGTCATCATTGTGCACAACACGGTTCCCAGCCAGATACTGAAATCGATAACTTCATTCTGTTATGCCTAGTTCTGGGACTAGTACCCTACAATCCTCCCTACTCTTTAATTTAGTATTAATTGGAAGTCAGTAACCACTCAAAACCACTAAAAAAACTGGGCTACAATAGTTCAAAAGCTCTTCCTAATATATAATCTAAAACTTGTTTGCTTCAAACTAAGTGGATTATGCCTTATCCTACTCTTCATAGAAATGGAGAACAATTGATAACCACTCTCTTCATAAGAACCTTTCACCTGTCTGAAGACTGTTATCAGGTCCCCCCCCTCAGCCTTCTCTTCTTTAAACTAACCAGGCCTAATTCTTTCAACTTTTCCACAGGTCAGATTTGCTAAACCTCTTATCTTTTTTTTGTTCCTCTCTTATGGACTTTCCCCAATCTGTTCACATCTTTCTTAAATCATCATGTCCACGTTGGACACAGTACTCTAGCTGAGGCCTCACCAGTGTAAGAATTACAATACACACGAGTAAACACATAAAACTATTTTGGAATATTAACGCCTTATGCTGCAAGATGGTCTCCATAAGTAATACAACTTCATGGTCAAGTCTGGTAAATGTTACAAGTATCATGCCAATTAATCAAAACTTTAACTAAGAAAGGTTTCTAGCCCTTTCATTTAGTGAATAAAGCCTTCAGAGCATAGTGATACAGTAATTCCTCTTAAAGAATCACAAGAATGCCTAGGAAAAACCACAACCCTACCAACTGTACTTTTCCCTTTTATCTTCTCCACTACCAGACATTAAGAAGCTAGCAGTGCGTTCTCTCTCTTGCTTTCCCTCTCCCTTCCCCCCCTCCCCAACAAGGGGACAAGTAACAAAAAAGTCTTTGCCCCCTGGCACATCTTCCTTGGATCCCTGATTTCTTCATCAGCAGCTCCTCCACAGCAATAATGAGAATCTGGAGGCATGTACCTGTATCTGAATCATCACTTTCTTTCCCTGAAGGTCTCATAAATAAACATGCCTTCTAATGTTCATTATTAAGGCTGCGTCCACACTGCAGGGCTTAACTCGAAATAAGCTACACAAACTAAGCTACGTCAATTGAGTATCTTATTTCAAAACAGCTTATTTCGAAATAGGGAGTGTCCATACAGCACTTATTTCAAAATAGATCACTTTTCCTCTGACTTCCCTTACTCCTCGTAAAATGAGGGTTACAGGAGTTGGAAGAAGTCGTCCTGCAGCTTGACAATATTTTGACACCATTTCAAAATAACTGCCTGCTGTGTAGACATGGACTAAGTTATTTCGAAATAGCGCTAATTATTTCAAAATAGTGTTACAGTGTAGATGTACCCTAAGTGCATAAAGGGGTTGCATATGTGTCAAAGCCAACTGGCAGGTTTCATTTACAAGGATATTTGCAAATAGTTTGCTGTATTAAACTCTGCCCTTATTACTTTTTAATACGGTTAAGCTGAGTATAAGTTCTAAGTATAAATTCTCCTCTGCTTTTAATACAATGTTCTCAAATAGCTTCCAAGCTCCTTCAATGGTTTCAGCTTTGTACCTTATCCTTCTGCCTGCTCTTTACCAATTTCTTCACAGCTTTTAAAATCTGCCCTTTCAAAGTTCACCATTGCTGTGCTAGTTTTTTGTAAAAATCAGAGCCTTTGTGTTTTTCTTTGTGCTTTTCTGGGTCAAATCTTCAAGCTGGTGTCTATCTGGCTCCATTGCCTGCAATAGAGGAAGGCTGATTTATATCAGCAGAGAAATTGGCCCTATATTTTTATATTTCATTGCAGCATTTCCTAGATTTTTAGCTAATGAATGGAAATCTTCTTGAGTTTCAATAATGGCTTCAAAGTTCCTTCCTAATCTTAGTCTCCTCTACTTTTTCTTTCTTTTGGCAGGCATCAATTGATGTAAGTCCTCTACTCAAGAGTTTGACTCATGGAGACAGGAACTTGCTCTGCATGAGGTAATGCTGTTGTTCCAGGATACAGCTTCAGAGCCTTCATTCTGACAGCAAGGAACAGAGCATATTAGGAGTGTATCTCGCTGCTCCTGCTTTCCTTTTTGGCAAGAGTTTGCTCCTCCAAGTCAGCAGGTGGCTAATGCTATTAAGTTTACAGGTAATGGAAATGGTTGAATTTTAAAACATCTGGGTAAAATAAATGATCAGAACCCCTCTTTCAGTCTAGAGCTGTATAGTGATTTTGAAATCTGCAGAAAAACATTAGTAGCCTGGACAAAAACATGTTTATTTCTGAATATGTTCCCATGTGCTGTGGCATATCATGAATTTTCTTATGCTTGTGACTACAAGGCCCACAGCTTATGAATTGGGAAATACCAGGAAAGTCTTCAGAGGCCAAATATCTCCAGCATTCAGCATGCAATTGGTTCCATGTGGATCACACAGGTTGACATATGGAAAAGTAATTTATTTTTCACATGGTTGCTACAACCCGTCACGTCTGTTTCTGCACAGATTGCTCTTGGGTACAACATCAGATGTAAGGAGCAACACAGTGGATAGAAAGAAATCATAAACTTGCAGAGTTCATCATAAACTTGGCTTTCACAAGAATGGACCAGTTACATGCAATAAGTTAGAAAGATGTTTCATACTTCAGTGCAGGTGATATTTTCTAATTTGAGTTTGTTAATCAGGTGCCCAAATAGAAGTAGCTGGATGAGTACCCATAGATCCATGGAAAGTATTAATGTCAATGGCAGCTGCAGGTGTTGGACCCCTCTGAAAATCAGGACACTAATCTAGGCACCTAACTTTAGGTACCCAAGTTGGAAAAATTTCACCATTACTCTTAAATGAGTTTTCTGCTATTTTTTTAAATTAACAGATAAGAACTCACTGATCGCAGACCCATAGCTCTTCTGCATAAGGCACAGTGTGAGCCCTATTCTCTTTAGCACACTCCAGGGCTGGCATATTGGGGTGTAGGGTTCTTTTATCTTCCAAAGATAATGTCACAATTTTGTTTGTATTACAGTAGTGTTAACAGTCCCCATGTAAGAGTGAGCTCCCAGTGTGCTTGGCCCTGTCCATATACACAGTAAGATACAGCCCTGTGAAAATCTTAAAACAGGGCTACTCAACTTTGGAAGCCCTGGGGGCCACAATGATACTTACAGCCCATGCAGATAGCCGCTACTTAAGTGTGGTTGCACATACATGCAAATATATATGCAAATATATGCAAATAGCTTCTTTCATGCTGACGAGCATGAATACAAAGATTAAGGCAAGACTACACAACACACAGGCCCCA
>CM057846.1:102459785-102474339 GCA_030068395.1 Apalone spinifera
GCTTCTGTCTTGACTATTCTAAACAGTTTGGTATCATCTGCAAACTTGAGCTAAACCCGGAGCTCAAGCCCCATTCCAGGGTGCCTCTGACGTGGGGCTGAAGCCCTGTTCCTGGGCCGCTCCAGCCAGGGTGCTCAGCCCTGTTCCCAGACAGTCCCCGCTACGGGACTCAGCTCCCGTCCCTCCCATTTCCTCCCGCTCTCCACTGTGGGGCTAGAGCCCCAACCACAGGCAGCTCTCTCCCCTTCCCCACCCACCCCTGCTGCAGGGCGGAAGCCCTGAACACCGGCAGCTGCCCACCTTAGTGTCCCTTTATTAGGCATAGAGGAAATATGGTCACCTTATTCATAGAAAGCCACATCATATCCATTTACTTGCTTTAGGCTGCACTGTAAGTATGTTCATGTCAATGTAACTATCAAGACCCAACACATTAAATTTGTTTTATGTTGTGTATTTATTTCAATCGGGATTTTTTCACTACTTTTATTTTTCAGCATTCAGTGCACAAAGAAGTTACAGTGGGTACCCTAAAATATCCCATGTGTTACTCGAGTTGTGAAAATTGGAGATACCTGACTTACTGAAATTATTTCCAAATACGGTAATTTTCTATGCATTTCTGGTATAAATGGAAAAAAGTGAAACTTAATCATTAAAAGAAAACCTGTTTGGTTTGTTTGAAGTGTGAAGGTCTTGTATTTTGTAGTTAGAAATTACACTTCCTTACATGTTTCTTAATCTGATGCAAATTTTCCCCCTTGCTTTTAATTTGACATGCCAGTCAAAATTAACATTAGGGAAAACAGCAAACATAAACCTTGTAATTTGTATGCCTTCACATCATACACCATAATACCTCTCATCTTGGCAAAAGTTAGCAGGTTGTTCTTTGCTCTCAGGAGAAAATATGATTCATTTTGGGTTTTAATGGAGTTTGGGGGTTATAGTAACTCAAATTAAACTAAATCATGATTAATTATTCCTGAATTTCATGTTGTAGTTATTCTTTATTTTTTATAAGTTGATTTATGACTGTGAATTTCAGAAAGTGACAACTAGAAACCTGTATGTTGAATAACTGCTTGATGTACACAATTTACTTAGGAACTAAAAATTCTCTCTATGGGAGTGTCTACACCGCACCCTTATCTCAAAATAAGCTATGCAATTTGCACTTATAGCTTGCAATTTGCACTTATAATTTGCAATTGCATAGCTTCTTTCAAGGTAATTTCTAAATAGCTTATTTTGAAATTTGGCATTGTCTATACAGCAGCAAATTTTGAAATAAAGCACTGTTCCAACAAATCCCTTAATCCACGAGGGTTACAGGGATGCTGGAATAGCGCACCTGTTATTTCAAAATATATTTCAAAATAACGAGCGTGTTTAAAGATGCAGAATTGCTATTTTGGGATACTTCCGGCATCCCAAAATATCCCCGGCTGTCCAGATGTAGCCTATCTATGCGTATATGAGTGTATAATAGTAGGAGTATGCTCTAAAACAAATGTTCTTCTGATTACCCAGAGAGTTAACAATAAGAAAAAGAAGAAGGAGGGATTTAAGGTTAAGAAAAAACTTCATCTAGTTATTCTCAGCAGGTGTTTTACTTACCTTTCAATACAATAGATTTTATGAGTATTATGTTTCATTATCCCCTCCAGCTGATATGAGGGGGACTTGGTACTAAGACTCCAACAATAGAAGACAAAAGGGAAAATAAATCAAATAAAAACAGCAAGTGTTTAGCATTTGCTATCTCTTTGGCCCAATACAATATCAAGAATCTCCAAAATGATCTAAAATAGCTGTTCTACAAATCACTAGTTTCCACCAGGAGTTTAAAGTAGAATATCTCATTATTTACCAGGGCTAGACATGAGTATATTATATCCCTTGACTCCCAAAAATCTCATGTTTCTAATGAGGTTTGTGTCTGGCACAATCACATAGCATGCACATATACACTGGCTTACTTTTAAAGCTAAGCACCTCCATGGATCTGCCTTTCCTATTATCTTAACATATGAAACAAAACTTAAATTAAGATATCTCATGAGCTTGGCTTTATTCTAGGTCTTCTCCCTTCAAGGATCATCAACCCTGCCCCTAGTTCCTTCTACATTATAGCCATTCAAATGCCTTGTATATCCCTGGGTTAGAGCTAACAGGACTCATCTAAGCTAATCAATCAGCAGAAATATCTCTGAATATTTGTGCAGAGTAGTCTGAGTCAGCAGAAAAGCCCTTTGCATTTTTATAGAGAGCCCCAATATTGACAACATGTCACAGATGCAGAAAGTGGTACTAGTCCGGGAAGTTCATAAAATTCTGGGTCTCGACACTGCTACTGGACATCTAGCAGTAAAGATGTGCTAGAACTTAGACCAGGGAAATTGTATATCCTTCTCTTACATAACCTGCTTTTGAAAAAAAGAATAAAACTTTTGTACATATTTTATATATAATTCACTATCTGCGTGGAAGCTGTTCAGGATTGTTGGAATCTAGTTCAGTTAGTTGCTACTGTTTTGGCGGGTGAATTGCATAAGTACATGTTATGTATAAAAGCTTTTGCTCTTGATTTTCACTATTGAGGTGAATAACAGATAGGATAAGTAACTTTTGCACACTACATACCTCTAATATTATATTATATTGCTATCCCTACTGTTACTAGATAAGGAGAAGTAATTAAGTGCTACAACAGACATTTCTAACAAGTTACATATAGTAGTAGCTTCTTATCCACCTGATGTAGACCTCCTCATATATCTAGCAAGTTATATGCAGATAAGAAGGAGGGAAACATGTGAGTGCACAAACATATGCATATACTCAAAACCTTCCATTTATATTTGCTTCCAATCAAGAGCACAAGCTTTTATACACACAATTCACACACACAAATAGACCCCCAGAAGATCAGCAGTTAGCTGTAGATAAATAAAATCCCCCTGCCATGGCAAGCCAGCAAGTAGAAAGATGTATCGGTGCCTCATCGCTTGATTCACTACCATTGTACTGTAATAGAGTAACTAGCTGTAGGCTGGAATCGCTTGCCAAGTTGCACAATTACCACAATCAGTGCAATTTGTGAAACAAATCTATGAGTGTAACTTTGCCAAAAAAAAAATGTTTAGTTCCCTGGAAGGCTCAAGTGTAATTACAGAGCCTCCCAAACTATAATGTGTTTTTGTGTTGCAGCACATTGTGATTGGGCCAGGCCGCCTGACATTTGCAAGGTGTTGTTGCTATTATAAAGAATGTTATCCAGAGGAAAGTGAGGTGACATGGCAAAAATTAATTGCTACCAACCTCTAACAAAGCAAAATAAATTAAAACAGGGTAGACTTACACTTTGTTTTCATCTAACTGGTTTCAAAGGAGAAACCAACCATGCTTAATTAACCCTTTTAGATTCAGCAATGGCCAGCAAATACATTCCACTTTGGTAAGGCAAATTAGATCTATACTTTGTTCTCACCAACACATTTAGGTTCAATATGTAAGTTGTGCCCAAACTGGACCTAAGAAGGAAGGTTGCAGTTGACCTATAAAAAGCCAGGGTTATTCTGAAACAAGCCATATCAGTTCAGTTTTCTGTCTTTGCATCTTTTGTGTGAAGAATCCCACAACTGTCTCTGTCTCACAATTTTGGTTTCATCTTTTGTTTTTCTCTGTCCTTTCTCCTCACACTGAATCTCACTGGGTCTCTCTATACAAAATTTTCAAAATCTATCCATTACTTTCCTTTCGCCCCCCCCCCCCCTCGCCACCCCACCAAATAACATTTGTCCAATATTTAATCAGAGAGACCGGTGCTTGATTCTTTCCAGCCTCCCTGACTTGCTTCGCTCCTCAGTCCAGTTCACAACCACAGAATGTATCTGCTTTAACCATCCTTCAAAACATGTCCTACCCTCCCTCTTAAAATGCATCCAGTACACTCCCTCTGACCTACTATAACAATTCAGGCTCCTCATATGTTTCCTCCATATCCTACCATAGCTTCATCCTAACCCAGTGCTTTTGTCTTCTTTGGCTCTTCCATAGCATGCTTACTATGTTCATTCCAAAGTTGGGCCAGTCTTAGACCCTGGCAAACTAGTGTTTTGGCACCCCTGAGCCCTGTGGGCATTGTACCCCCCTACTTCTCCTAGTCCCCATAGGCTCCCCACCCCATGAATCCTGTCCCGTGGCCCCTTTGCCACTAATCCCTGCATTGCATCCCCTTTGCCCCTAACTGCTGTACTGTACCATCTTCACCACTAACCCCTTCACTTCCCTCTCTCCTACGCCCCCAACCCAGGCGCTGCGCTGCCAGCATGTCTCACCACACCACCTGCTACCCAGTACCTTCCATCCCTCCACCTCCTTATGCCCAGCAACCCCCATGCCTAGAGGCCTATCACCCAAAGATCTCCACACAGATCCCTTTGCCCAGTTACCTTGCACCCAAAGATCTCCTCCCACTGCCTCTTTCTCACAGGCCTAAGAGAATTCAGCACCCAAAAAATACAAATTTTGTGCACAATTTTTTTTTAATTCTGCAAAATTCTGCATCTTTCATTTGTCAATAAGTAAATGTGGATGCTCCAGCTTTGGAGCGGCAAGCATAAGCCATTGGCTCCATTGAAGTGGGAAATCCCCCTACAGCCTTCCCTTCCCCTCCTAGGGTAGGCACTTGGCAGTAAAATACCTCTAGGTGCATGTCAGAAGGCAACATGGAAGCATTTTACAAGATGTCTGGGATGTCAGCCATGACTCAAAATCTATTTGAATGAAAATAAAAAAAGAAATAGCTGATACCAATAGCTGAGTCCAGCCCTCATCCAAACTATTGCCTGCCATCAATCTGAGCCATCACCTTCCAGCTGGTCTTTCATTCTCCCTAAAACAGAACATTTCCCTCTACTCCTGAAAAGTAAAGAGGTGCTTGAGATGCACAGTTGAATTTTTTTTAAAGGAACCAATTTTTGACTTCTACATGTGCTCCCTAAAACGGCCAATCCCTTTCCATCCCCACCCACCTCCTGTTTCTGTCCCCTGCCCTTGCTGCCAGTTTCC
The DNA here is from genome assembly GCA_030068395.1 of Apalone spinifera. NCBI lineage: Eukaryota > Metazoa > Chordata > Testudines > Trionychidae > Apalone > Apalone spinifera. The sequence continues at coordinate 102,464,862 of CM057846.1, forward strand.
CCCTCTCCTCAAAATTGCAGGTTTAGAGTCTTCCCCAATTTTATCACCCCATCTTTTTTTGTTGTTATTTCATACTCTCCTGCCCCGACTCCTGCCTCAGTGTTCTCTTCAACCTGCTCTCACATTTTAAAACTACAGCTGCCTTGACCATACTAGGATTTTGCTAATGTGTTAGTTGTCATGTGTTAGCTAAAAATTAGTGAAAAAAATACCTTGTTGCCTAGAAAAACAAAGAGCAGACCTTTGTTCTGAAGCAGCTACACAAATGGCTGATCACTATTCTACTGTTTTAGACTGTGTAGGGTCTCATGCCATACTTATTGCCTCAGTATCTAAGCATCTTCCAGGAATGCATTAAACAACTGTGACTAACATCTATCATGTGTTATTTCTTCTTTCTGACTTCTCTAACCAGGATAGATCCCCAGTGCAGAATAGAGATGCTTCAAAAAGAGAAGGATGGTTTCTCTTACATCTGGCCTGAAACAAGAAGTGGTGGGGCATTACACCTGCCTATGAAGAAAAAGGTGAGCATTTTCAGAGTAGTCAGAAGGGCTACACACATACATGCAACAACACAAAGAGGAATAAAGCAACCAAACCTCATTGTTTTCAGACTTCCCTTTCATGCCTCTTCCCCACTCCATTCAGACTTCAGTGTCGAGCCAGGATTCCCTAACCCAGGTTCCTCCACTGTACCCTCCCCCACTTCCTGAAGTTTTGTGACTGACTTCAGTCCCCTGAGCTCAGCTCCCTCTCCCCTTCCCCCCGTCTGCCTTTTACTGGATTCCTTCCCTCCCTCCAACCCCCACCTGGAGAGAAAGTCTCAGAGGGGTAGCCATGATAGTCTGTAACTTTAAAAACAACAAGTAGTCCTGAGGCACCTTAGAGACTAACCAAAATAAATACATATATATAGTATCATAAACGTTCATGGGCAAAACCCACTTTATCAGATGGCCCTTCAGGGCCCCTACCCCTGCTGGAGACTGAGCAGGACGGGCAGGGAAGGACTCTGCTCTGCTGCCAGATCACCAGGGCAACCAGACATGGTCTGCGCCACTCCCAGTGCCTGCAAGAGGACTGGGGTGGAGCCAGAGCCCTCAATCAGCCAGCTGACAGTGTGAAAGTGGAGGGAAGGCCATGGGGATAGGGAGAAGCCTACAGGGAAAGGCTGAAGAGGAGGAGTCTGTGCTGCAGCCAAGTAAAGTCCCACTGCAGCCAGCAAGGGGAAGCCTGAGCCCCTTGCAGCACTTCCCTGGCTACAGCACTCTGGGCTCCCTTTCTGTTCCTGTTTGCAAGCCCTCTTTCATGGCACTTCTCAAAATGCCCTTTTTCAAGGAAGCTTATCTACCCCACTACACCTCTAACATAAAATAGGAAAACTGTGATAGGCATCTGCTGCTTCAGGATCTGGAATCCTTTCCTGCACATAGATTCATAAAGGGCCATCCTCCTGCCTAAACATCTGCATAAATTCTCTAGGGGAGATTGTGTGAACTAACACGTCAGTAATGCCAAGATGAATGCTAGCTCCACATCCCTATCTGCTCCCAGCTCCCTAAGGTCTTAGACGAGAACAGCATCAGAGAGAAGGGCAATTGGTGAAAATGAACCCAGGAAACACTGATACAATGCTTGTGGGGAGAGGAAAGCACCCTGAAAAACATGTGTTACACAAAACACGAACAACCGTGGTGTCTGCCTTCAGGTGGTTAATATAATCTACCACTTTAGTGTTTACCTGGATTTTTCACTGTTTTTGAATGTCCCAATAACCATGGCTGGAAAAAATGACACCCTCCACTCCCACCAGCCACAGTAAGCTATGAGTCCATAATCTTCCAGATTGATTACTGTAATGCACTGCATCGAGGAATGAAACCAACAACCCTTAAACCATCCAAGTGGGTTTAGAACATTTCCCTGGGTACACAGGATGCTATGAACATATCACCCAAGTGGCCAGCTCTGTTCACTGTCTTCTCATCAAATTGAAGACGCCCCCATGGTCATCTTGAAAGTCTCCTAAAAAAACCCATCCTGCCCACCTACCCATCCAAAAATGAAGAATGGTGAAGGCAGTGAGTAGAAAGAAATAGAATCACACTGATCTCTTTCTGTTCGCTTTTAAAAAATGTCTTGAGGCACTCACAAATCATGGTATCTGTGGGCACAATGTAAGCAGGGAGACAGGTTTTGTAAGTAACAGTAAACAACTCACTGAGTTACCAGGAACAAACAGAAAATGAAATCATTAAACCAAGTGAATGTTTGTTACCTAATAATACACTAAAAACCCTGATGCTCTGACTTTGGAGGGCCACCCAGGGAAGAGTACTACAAAGATAAGGGCCCATAGTTTTCTCCTGAAGAGTATAATTGCAGGAACAATCAGCAAGAGTATCCAAAGTGATCTTAATTGTAGTGATAAGGTGTAAGCGAATGTGAATTTTCTGTGGCACCCAGGACCTGAATATATGGGAAACCGATATACATTCTTCACAGTTGCCTATGGACTACATAAATATCAACATTTACAGCCCAAGTAGCTGAGGGTTTCCTGGTTGCATTAAACAGAATTTCTCAGGTAATCCCCCAACAAGTCTAGGCATCTAAAATGAAGCAATAATCTACATTACATCTATTCTGCACACAGAGGGGGGAAAGGGAGACTTGGAGGAAGGAAAAATGTCAAAAGAAAAAATTAAAAACTACTAGTTGTGGTGATTTAAATCCCAGTGGAAAATATACACTTATTGGGAAGAATTCTCAGCAGTCATGCTGGAAATCTAACGTTTTCTAGTTCAATTATAACACCTGATCTTAGATATTGGTAAGAGGCTTGTTTCCCAGAAGTTTGATACTGAATCAATATCATGCTAACTTGTGATGCATTAGTAGGAATAGTGCAAAAAGTGTCCTATTGTTATTAATAAATTGTTTCATAGCCTTCCAATATATTCTTTCCAACATATTTAGTCATTGTTTAAATTACTGTTTTATTGGAATAAAAACAAGCATGTTATGGGCTTACATGAAGCTGTACTTTGAGTGGTAGCCAAGAGAATTCCAGTAATTCTAGCTCTACACCTGTGCTATTTCTATATTCACATTTGTGCTACTCTAGGAAGAGAGAAGCAGGCTCATCTTGCACCTTGACTACTTATAAACACTTAGAACAAAGGCAACGTGAAACATTGAGCTAAATTCATCCCTCTTCTGAATCCATTTACATTTGGCCCAATTTGTTTAAGTTTTCCTTTTTAAGTATGTCTTAAACATGTAATAGAAACTCTCTAATCTGCAAAATTTATAACTCATGTAAAAATATCAGGGTTTTCACCCCAAATCTCAGCAAAGATTTCAGATACAAATTAAAATATGCTATTATTTTCACAAAGTAATCTACACCATATTTATTTGTAAATGATGATGTATCATAAAATGTGATTGTCAAAATTAAATGAGGAAAGGATACTATTTGAGGTGCAGCAACCTTTTATTGGTCAATTACTTGGTAATTTGCAAAAATCAGTTTGTAGTTGGTATCATGTTTTTACAACAAATATGAGATTCCACTTTAAATATTAAATATTCCACTTTGATCATATGCTGATCTGGTACCTAGTTTGGTATTAAAATTAGTATGGGCCTGTCTACACATCAAATGGGACTCATGCTGTGATTAAGTACACACTTACCTGCTATTTTAAATTGGGGGGCTAAATGAGCAATATTGGAAAAAGTCCTGGATGAAGTTTGCATCCTGATCTGTTTCCTCAATGCCTAGGGCTATTTTGTGCCAGTGTTTTGAATCAGGTTCAACTCCAGCTAACATAGACTCGTAGAAATATAGGTAGGGCTGGAATGGACTTCAAGACGTGAAGTCTGGCTCCTTTGGACCCAATCGTGCCCCAGTTCATTGAAATTAATGGGAACTGTGCCATTTATTTAACTGCGCCATTTATTTAATGGTAATAAGATCAAAGTCTTTATTTACTTAATTATTATTAGCTACATAGTGCCATTATTAAATAAGGCCAAATAGCTCAAAATGGTTTATGGGCAGCACATACAGTGTGGTTCCTTATAGCTGGTCCCAAAAAGGGACGGAATAGACTAGTGTCTGCTTCTGGACATCGCAGATATGCATGTGCAGAGGGAACCCAAGACAGGCACCCATTTACTGCTGAGTTTAATGCTGGCTGGTATTTTTGAGTAGCAGTTTCCTGCTTAGTCTACTTAGAAAAGAGAAGGCTGAATTTAATCCATTTTATTTATGGTTTCCCTAAACTACTTGCCTCTGTGCTTATTTCTTTGTGTTTTCCCTCCTTCCCCTCCCATTATTTTTTTTTATTCAAATGTAACTCTCATGAAAGGTGTTGGAATGAAAATCACAGAGACTGACATTTTCTTTTTATCCACTGCAGAGGTACAAATGCAGTGCAAGTTTCCCCACTCTGCCCAATGTGTCTCCATCCTGACTCAAGGGACCACATCTTAAGTTAAAAGAGCACCACATTTTCAAGACATTTGATTGCAATGGGAGTTAGACAGCTAGAAGCTTCTGAAAATCTCACTAACCACCCATCTGCATCTTTAGGCACCTAAATACTTTTAAAAATGTGACCCTTAATTTCCAGGCATAGTCAAATGTTTGCTGAGCCAGCAATGTTGCACATTAGCATCATTTACGGCAGTGCACCTCTATTTAGTTTCTTGAAATATAATTGATTCTCAGTTTGGGACTCAGGACCTCAGCCCTAGAATCCTCCTAATGGAGAAGGTCAGAACCGAAGTGCTGATGTAACTCGGGTCCAAGTTCTCTCATTTTGCAGAGTGGATGGAGCTCAAGCCACAAATCTGAGTCAGAAGGTCCAGGTAGCATAGTATTGGACACATTAGCCCAGCTATGAGAGCCATGCCCAGCAATTGTAAATCTAGGTTTGCAATGCAGCGTGAACATTCAAGTGTGGGTGTGGGAAACACTGATACCACAAGCCTGGGTCCCAGAAACTCAGATTTAGAGACAGGGCTGGCCTTACCATGAGGTGAACTGAGGCGGCCACCTCAGGTACCAGCCTGTGGGGGGGCCGCCACTAGGACCCAGAGAATTGAGACCTTTCAAAGTTTTGGCCCAAGCGAGGGGACATGGGGTCATCATTTGAGCTCCCTGCCTCAGGTGCCAAAATGTTGTGGGCTGGCCCTGTTTAGAGAGCAGTGCAGATATAGTGCTAGCTAAGAAAAGTTCCATATTCTCCATTGCCTGTCTCTTATTGATATTTGGAGTTTGGATGATTGTAAGAGCTATGAAACACTCCAGTGCACATGATGACATTTCTTTGGGGGGAAAAAGATGTCACAGTATTTGACCAGTTAAATGACTCAAAGAGAGTGTTTTGTAATGAGAAAAGCAGACAATGGTTCCAAACTGAAGATATACATTTTAAGGATGCAGAAATAATATATTCTTCATGGTGATCAGCTGAGGGGGAAGAAGTAGAGGAAACAACTAATTAGCCATTTTAATGCTCTCCTAAGAGTATGGGAGTGATTGCTCCATCCTTTCTTTAGGGCTATTATTGATGGAACTACACAACCTGTTAGTGGTTTCATAAATTATATTCCAGTTTGAGGTAAATTTACCACATTCCATGATGGCTAGGAGACTCAAAGTTTCCTCCCACCCTCCTTAATCCTTGGATTTTACCTACAGTCTGCATGCAACCGATGCACATTAGTCAATTAATAGGCTGTTAAATGACAACAGTTCCGGGCAATTTAATTACTGTTGGTAAAATAAGAAATGAATTATTGCATGTCAGTAACTAATTTCAATTCCTTTCCTTGGAACAGATTAACTCTGAACATGATGGTTTATTTGGAAAAAACTGATTGCTTCCATGTGAATACAAATTGCTGAGTCATTTATTGTAGAAATTTAAACCTTTCGCTCTGTGTCAGGCAAGGAGTCCCTTGAAAATATTTTTTTAAATGTTTTAAAAATACTACAATTAATATATGCAAAAATATAATATGAACATAAATATATTTAAAAAAACCCATAAGGAACCTGAAAAATTCAGAATATTCCGCCATAACATTTCTATAAAAATATATTAAAGTGAATGAACTAACACCATAAATTAAATACATAGTTTTGTAATTAAATGTATTTATTTTCTGTAGAAGGTAGCATTACAAGGTTATTTGTGCAAGAACTAACAATGACACTCTAATGATACAACTCTAGATTATTTTTAAAGCACCAATAAACCACTTATCAAGAATAATTATGGCAAGGAGAGTAATTTATAATCCCAAATTTGAATCAATTTTATATAATATAACAGGGGTGGGCAAATACCAGCCCACGAGCTGGATCCAGTCCACCAGGATTAGCTCCTGCTAACAGATACCAGTGTCTGAAGCTCCCGTTGGCCACGGATCACCATTCCTGGTCAATGGGAGTAGCAGGAAGCAGTATTCACGTCTGCGCTGCTTCTTGCCACTCCCATTGGCTGGAAACAGCAATCTGCAGCCAAAAAAAACTGTGATCACCAGAACCAGTGACTGTGCAGGTTAATATAGTGGCAGCGGCTCACCAGGAGCTAATCTTGGTGAACTGTTGCCATGTTATTCCTCACCGCTACAGTAGAAAGATATGGTATTTCATTATCTGCCCCCTCTTCAAAGATACCATCATCATCCAGAACCTGATTCTGCAGTCCTTATTTAGGAAAACTTCCCACTGATTTCAACCTATCACACTAAAATCAAGACAATAGCCAAATATGCCCATGTCTCCACCTTTCCAATATCCACTCCATCCAATGTATGGATGAAGATGACTTTATTGTTACCTTATGATTGTAGGATATCCTTCTCCAAAAGCTTATTCCACAGCTTTTTAACATGCTTTGTACAGAAGAGTAAATAATTATGAACTTAAAGAAAGCTGAGGCGCTTTCATTTTTTTACCAGCACACGGATATGGACCATTGAACAAATTATTAACAGATTCTAGAAAGGATGCCTGGAAGGAAAAAGTAATTGCTGGAAACATTGTTTTGGTCCACAGCCCAAGTTTAGACTTTTTCCCCCATAGGCCTTCTTCCCCCATGTGACTAAGGGCTCACCCACACAAAGGAAGCATTGCTGTTAGGCCTTACATAAGCATACACCAATGCAGGGATGTTTGCATACACAAAACAATGTAAAATGTTATCATTAGGCACCTCCATTTTGCTTGTATCCCAAGAAAATGTGGCCAATGAAGAATGCACTCAGTTTAAAATAAGTAAAAAATAATAAATATCAAAATAAAACATTTCTTATGGTGAAAAGTGTAAACTAGAGATGCTCAAAAATGTTGCCCCCAAAAGTAAATGAAAATGTAGACAGCCATTCTGATGACGGTCTCAATATCATTTCTGATTTTAAAAAAATCCAACAATTTTTTAAAACTGCAAAAAGTTTAGGGAAAATGGATGTTTCCAATAATGCAAAATTAAACAAATTTATCATTTCAATTTTTTTCATGGGGGTTTTCTTTTAATTTCCAATGCCCCATAACTTAGAAATTGAGAAGTGAGTTATGATGAACTGGAACATATACTTCCCTTATCTACCTGGTTAATCTACCTCTAGTGTGTACTCCCAACTTCTCTTCAGCACAGCTGACTGCATTACTGAAAAAGATCTGATTAGATTTGTTTTAAGTTAAACAGCTGCTTACTGGATATGCATTGCTACTGAAAAACACATGGATCTCATCCTTTTTTCATTTGCAGATTCCTAAAAAAATTTCAAATGGAGGTGTTGAAATCCCCTTTGAATATCTTAAAGATACTCTGCAAACCTCCTGGTATATAGGCTGAATACCACTGGTATAACAGAACATAAAAACTTACTGGAAGTGGAGTACAAGCCACCCATCTGAAAATACATGTTACAATTGTCCAAAGATAAATTCAAAATGTGCATCCAACTAAACTATAGACCTCCAAAATGCAACGATTACATAAAGTAGCTATGGGTGATGCTATGTGAAATGATGTAGATTTTAATATTCTGGAAGAGGTGAGCATCAAAACTAATGTAATTGATAAAATAGATCAAAATCTCATCTCTACATTTTCCACCTTCAGTTTTTCATAATTGATCTCTGGGTCTGCCATCTCACCTGGGCAAATACTGGATCTGCCTCGAAGACTGGGACATAGATGCAAGGCAGACAAGAAACACCACTTTACCCTGAAATAACCACCGACCTCCCCAAACTAAATCCAGACATCCTCATCACTATGCAATAGAAAACAATCATAATGATCCCTCATGAACTCCATCAAATCCCCAAACATACTGTGCCCCCATTATAATATAGCAGCCATAGTGAATTATCATAACCACTAATTAATCACAGATATTGACACTTAGACACTAGTGTCTCCACAGCCTTCCTGTGCCTTTTGTTTGCTGCTTGTAAAGAGCTCTGTGATCTTAGGCAGAAGAATCAGGAAGAAAATTTGACTGTTGGTTGCTAAAAATATGAGAATATGTAAACAAGCTTCATCACAAAGTATTGAAAATGTATTTCTTCCCTGGGAAACAGCAACAAAGACACCTCAGAGAGCTAAGAAGTTAGCTGTGCTGAATCTAGACACGTACTTCTCTTACCTACCTGACTGACTTGTCTACCTCAAAATCAGAAACAGTCTATAGTGAAACCATGGGCCAAATCCAGACTGCCAGATGCTTTTGACTAGACCACAAAATCTACTTGCTTATTATTATCATTATTGTTATTATTGCATGAAAAATGTGTGTCCTTCCTTTCTCTCCAGCCATAATACCCACCACCAGAAAGGATCATTGGACTGGGGATAGTGTCATGGCTGAAAGGCATACAACTCGTAAGACTACAAAATCATAACATGAGAGACATTTCACTTTGAATTCTCTTTCTAAAGTTACTCATTATTTGCATTTTGTCTTTTATTTTCTTGTAACCAAATTTGACTTTTGTGCCTCATTACTTGTAGTCACTTAAAATCTATACTTCTGTAATTAATCAACTTGTTTTATTGTTTTATCTGAATCATTGTGTTTGGACTGAAGTATTTGGGAAGCTCCATTTGAGATAACAAGAATTGTACATATCATGTTCTATCAATGTTGTAACAGACTTTCTATGAACTTGTATTGGCCAGGAGGGTGCTGAGCAGTACAAGATGCAAATTTATAGGGACAAGTTTGGGAATGGGAATTTGCTTGTGTCACTCTGTAATACTTTTCATGGCTGGCTGGCTAGCTGAACAGCTTTAGCACTCATGCACTATAGATGGGGTTCACTTACATGCTGGAGGCTGTGTGAGAGCAGGCCAGAAGTGGTAACTCTCACAGTGAAGCAGTGCAAAAGACACCACGGCTGTGTCTAGACTGGCCAGTTTTTGCGGAAAATCATCTGCTTTTC
>CM057846.1:102474439-102486828 GCA_030068395.1 Apalone spinifera
CCGTTAAAAGTATTTCCGCAAAATCATGCCAGTCTAGACGTAGCCCACATGTCTGAGAACTGAGGGGATACACCTATTCAGTAGTCCAGATTGTACCCTGGATAATGGCACAACAACCTTTTCATGTATTATTAATAAGTAATAACAATAGCAGCAGGCCTTCCTGGGAGAACACAGTGTTCCATTTTGGAGCAAAACCTAACAGTGCTTTGGAAGACATTGCAACCCATACACTATCCTGCTTCAGAGAGCTGAAATCTCTCTACCTGCCCTCATCCCCTTGGAGTTTATCATACCTCTACACCAGGAGGTCATCGGGGGTATTTAAAGGTGCAGTGTATGAGTGCAGAAGGGACTGAAGGCCAGATTTTTAAAAAGTATTTAGGTTTTCAAAGATTCAAATAGGTGCCTAGAGAGATTTTCAAAAGCAGTAAGGCACCTAATTCCCACTACACTTTGAAAATCCCATTATATGCATATTTAGGTATATTAAGATAGACGTCAAATAATTTTTTAGAAGTCCAATACTGAAATAGTTCTAATGAAATCATTACTTAATATTGTTACTGGAGAAAGCACTAAGGGACAGATTTTTTAAAGGCATTAAGCATTTAATAATGTAAATATGTCTTGCCAGACTTACTGACTGAATGAATCTGGGAATTATTCTCCTTTCATCCTATGAACGCTCATCTTCCACAGCCTCTGGCACATCTACCATTTTCCTTATGAATTAGCTATTAATGTAGCAGGCTTTCAGAAATGCTTTCCAAGGAAACTTTCACGTTCAGTTGCCCACTTGTAACAAAGATTTACAATTTAGTTATCTATTGTGAATAATTAGTCTCCCAGAAATTGCTTTGGTAACATTTAAGGTGACATAGGTTCTCTGTTCTGCTCTCATTCAATAATTCATTGTTTTATATTGTAGCTCCCTTTTGACAAAGCCTATTAACCAAACCTTCCAGGCCTTACTGAAAATGTCAGGCTACAGAAAACAGATAAGGATTGTCATTCCGCAATGCCAGCAGATGATTGCTGACTCAAACCTGGCAGTGCTTTACTTGGGCCATAATTCATGAGGTAAGAGAAGCAGCAGAATCAATTGTCGGGACAATGGGAAACTGAACACAGCAAGATGTTTTACAGTTTGCTGTGTTCTATAGCTCAAAGCTATTTTCACGTTCTCTTCAAGTCTATGGAAAATAAAGTCATTGCACAGGGCAAGGAAGGGTTAACCAAGACTAAAGAAAGGTGTGCCCTATAAGGCAACCACATATTTTAAAATGCACTTGGTTACAGTCACGGGCCACAACTATAGATTTCTGCCTATAGCTCTCAGAGTCTTTACATCTGGAAGTTACAAGTAAGAATGTTACCTCTCCACCTTCCCCATTCTCTCCACTAATACTAGTAATTACTGAAGAGAAGCATTATATTTAGTTGGTATCTAAATAATTCCAATTTTCCAATCATTTTGAAAGGCTAAACCACAGCAAGATGGCTGTAAAATGAAAGTTCATGTCTCTCTGAAAAAGCAAATAAGATACTCTATTGGCCCAGAGGCAGACTCAGCATATAATGTTCATACCACTTGTTACATACCATATCTGCCAAGAAGAGTGGTCTGCTAAACAGAAATGGGGATAAGAATGAAAACCTCCCCCCTTAGGTTCTATTCTTTTTTCAGACAATAGCTTATACTGCAAGCTTTGACAAATGACTTGTGCCAACATTTTAAAAAATGCCCTCCCTTTTTGGATTCCCAAGATGAGACAATTTGAGACAGATTTTCAAAAGACAACATGATCACTATTATTTATATTACAGCAGCAACCAAAATGTCTCAGGGACTTTCTAGACATAGAGGACAACATGAAGCCAGATTTGTGCCTAGAGGGGCCCATTGGGATTTTCAAAAGCACACAAGTAGGATAGGCACCGAGTTTGCATTGATTTCAATGGCACTTATATGCCTAAACCGTTTAGGCATTTCACCTCCACAATATAAACCCTACATTTCCTTACAGTTGTCCCCATCTTCAATTTCAGTGCTCTAATGCCCTTCTCTGCAAGTCTGAAAGGGTTAGGAAAGATTTAAACCCCATACAAAACCCTGAAACTCCAGTTCCATTGGCCATGAGAGGATTAAGCGATATATGCAGCCAGATCAATTATTTTTATAGGATAATGTTGTCACAGGCATCTTTGCCTATTTCCTTTCTCCAGTTGCTGGCAGATGTCTACATTACCCATTGTTACAGGGAACTTTTAAAAAATCTATTGTGAATTTTCTGAGGCTGATTATTTTATGTTGAATACAAAGTGTTAATTCCTTCTCTCAGCTACACTGATGTAAACTTGGATTGACATAATTGAAGTAAATTGAGTTAATATGCCTTTTACACTACTGTAATTAGGAGTGAATTTGGCCCCCTAGTAACTATTAAATACACTGTTTTCTCACTCAAAATGTGTACTTTTAAAAAACAGTTACCATAACAGGAAGCCTACACAGTTATTTAGAAATATATGGATTTGTGTGCATGTTTCCTTTAAAATACTACATTTCCAGAGAAGTTTATTGTCTGTCTTTATTCTGCAAATGGGTGCACAAAGTGGCCCATAGCATCTAAGTATCCACTGGTGTGTAAATTTTTAAAAAAATCAAAGGAACATCCAGTTCAATTTGAACTGAAACCATTTTTTTCCAAAAATGTTAATGAAATAAAAAAATTTAAAACACTTTGCTTCAAGTCATCCAAAATATTTCAGTTTAAAATTCAGACAAAATAGCTTCAGTTTTTCAATTTGTTTCAAGTTGGTTGATTCAAGACAATTGTTTTTAAGTTTTCATGTAGACTATTTTAACCTGTGTTCCTGTTGTTTTTAAGTTGGCCCATATTTGAAAATGAAATGATGTTTCAGTTAAAGTCAAAATGAGATGTTTCAACACAAAACTTTTCAAAATGATTAAAATGAAACACTTACTTTTTCCTATCATAAAATTAGTATTTTTCAAGCAAAAACTATTTGTTGCATTTGGACCACATTCACCAATAGTTTCTGGAAAAAAATGCATTTTTGGTGAAATGTCTATTTGCCAAAACATTTTCACCTAGCTTTACATAGGAGTGTGTTTTCCTTAGGATTTATATATTCAGGCCCCAGTTCAGGAAAGCACTTAAGCAGCTGGTTAACTTTAGGAATCTAACATTAGCCATATGGTTAAATGCTTTCCTGAACTGGGGTTTTGTTCACTATCAGGAATCCCTACTAATAGTTCAGTGCATAATAGTTCCGTTCATCCTATCAAGTTGGGAATAATAACTCAAAAGATAGTTAAGGATTAGTAGTATCTTTCTAAAGACGAGAAGAGGCTCCAAAGGGCAAGAAATTAAACTACCTGCCACAAAAGCCAATTTATACAGAACCTAGCACAATACTTGATGGTATCACTGAGACAGGCCAATTGACCAAAACAAAATTCCCAATTTGCCTAAAGGCAAATTCAGTAGTCATGTTTCACAGTGATTCCTGCTACCCATTGCTTCCATGATAGTAAGTGATTATAGGCAGAGACTTCTGCTTCTTTCTTTTAATCAGCTACTTAATCAGCTTGCTTAGAATGAACTGGTTTGACTCAGACAGTGTCAAAACACATCAAACCCAAGCAGAGTAATAAAAAAAGTACTAATAAATCATGGGAAAGTGATAGCGCTATTCTTTTTATTTACCCTTTTGTTTCTATCAAAGCAAGTTAAGCTCAGTTTTTCTCATTCATCTTTTGTTGTTATTGCTGGGAAATTCACTATTTAGCTCAAGATGTTTCGCATGATGAATTATTAAAAATCTTTAACTGCTGGACAACCTTCTTGAGGTATAAGATTTTTTTCTAAAAAATTATCCCTTGTTTTGCTGTGAGGGGAGACAGCTAATGAAAAATGGTCCAGAATTATTGTGAAACAATTGTCTGTAGTGTAATCAAGTCTGTTTCTGCCCTCCAACTACTCTAGGATATAATGATATATGTATCATTAAGCAGCTGCTATGGATGCCTGAGGAAACTGGTAGAAATTTGTACCTATTGTTTTCCTTTCTCCCTTCTCCATCTCCTCTGTTACTCTCCCTACATACACTTTCCATTTCACTTTTAAATAGCTCTTTGCAGACAGACGCTTATATATATTTTGGGCCAGATTCTGACTGATTAGATTGGCGTAACACTGGAGTCAACTATGGTCTCTATATAAAATAATACTATCACATTCCTGCTCTAACTTGATGTTTAATTATAGAATCTTTAAAGTAAGCTCTTTTAGGATCACAACTTTTAACACAAACATAGAGGGCAAGGGAGAGTGTGTGACTAATGTTTAATTAGTAAACATTTGAAATAAAACAATCCCCTGTTTAATGGTTGCTAAATATTATGTAGTAGAATAGCTCTGATTCTGGTTTGTTGGGGAGGGTTTCCACATGCATAGTCTTTGGTTATCAAGCTATCATGTATCTGGCTTGAGGCATTCCTTGCACAACAAACTTCTTATTGGAAACCAAAAATCACTTTGTGGTAACTGCATCTTCCTCAGGGATCTGTTCAGTGCTGAGCACATTATCAGAACTTAAATAATAACAATGCTTAACAACTACTGCACCTCTATGGACAATTAAACCACAGCATTCTCAAGCTGTTAGTATCCTTGCTGTAAGGTTGGGGGTCTCGACACATGACACAAGTGGCAGCTGAGCAACAAAAACTGTGGATATTTTATGTAAGCGAGAGGACAAAGTATTTTCTATTAACTTATTTAAATTATTCAAATGTATGTTTGAGAAGTTATTCAAAACTAATGTCACTAGTAAATCTTCTTCATGACTAACTAGGAATACATTTTCAGCACATAGTTTGAAGTAATAACATTCCTTTTAATCAGCACGGAAGATGTCAGTATTGTAATGCCAGATACATAGATTATCTGCTATCACCTGAATCAATAATTTGTATACCTAATTTTGCAGGGTAAAAATAACGATATAAGGTCCACTCCACCACACAAATAAATTAATGGAGAGCCCCCTGCTGACTTGGGCTTTGGATCAGGGCCATAAAGAAGAGATCACATGCAACTTGTATGTGTGGATCTGATCTTCTGCCATCCCCAACCCCTTCACAGTTCCATAATGACCCTAAAGACACAGCACACATGTGTTAACCAGACACGGACATGACTTCGATGACAGAACTGCACTACAACTTTATTCTTCTCAGAAAAGAAAATGTTAAGTTGTTATCAGTTAAATCCCTGCACCCAGGGAACAACAGTGTATATTCAAGACAGCTGACAGCCTCACCAGGCTCTGGGCAAGGGTGTGTGTCTGTGTGTGGGGGGGCGAGGGGGAAGAGGGGCAGAGACTAAAGCAGAAGAGGTAGGGCTCAGGACAACTGCCACTCAATGCTGCCCAGACCATGGTATGCCCCCCCTCCAGCCCTCAGTACTCTCTGGAGTGTGGCACTTCCGCCACCCTAGGCAACCCTAAGAGTCACCTAAAGCATGCAATAGTGGCAGTTGGAAATCACTGTGCCCCAAGGAGATGCCCCCTTCTCTCTTCTCCCCCATCAGCAGGTCTGTGTATTGCAGAGCTGTGTGACATGTTCATAAAATCTGAAACAATCTGAAAAATCAAATCCAACATTAATTAAAGGTTCAATGAAGCACAGCAATAATTTCAGGGCAGGCGATTTGCACCAGATTTCAGCTTTCTTTTGGGACCAACCAGGCGTAACTACTGTCTGCTGTCAAATAGGCAGGAAGTGAACAGAACCATAGTTTCACCCATACTATTAATTTTTAAAGGGAGAGGACCAGTGTTGAGCAGTGCACTACTGAAAATTCCACTTTTCCTTCCCCTTTTGCAGCAAAAGGTGAGCAGGACAGGACCTTTGTATCAGAGTTTGATCCTGGAACAGCTCCTCGAATGAAATCGCAATACACTGTCTCATACACATACCTCTGTCTTGTATGTTTATATTTACGTTTACCTTGAATTGGTATCCACCGAAGCAAAAAATATTATTATTTAAAATGTAAATTTAATTAATAAAGAATCTTAGAACTGTATGGCTACAAGGGACCTTGACAAGCCATTAAGTCTACTCTGACAGGACTAAGCAAGCCAAAGCTTCCTGACAGACCAACCCATTCTTAGAAACCATCAATGAGAGAGATTCTACAACTTCCCTTGGAAGCTTATTCATAGCTACCCTTCTAGTTAGAAAGTTTTTTCCTAATAACCTACCTGGTTGCACATTAAGCCCATTACTACTTTTCCTATTGGACATGGAGAAGAAATTATCGCTGTCCTCTATGTAACAGACTTTAAGATATTTAAAGACTGTTATCAGGTCCCACTCAGTCTTCTAGTCCCAGGGTTTTTTTTAACATTTCCACATAGATCAGGTTTTCTAAACCTTTTGTCATTTTTATTGCCCTTTTGACTCTCCAATTTGCACATGTCTTTCCTAAAGTGTGGTGCCCACAACTGGGCACAATACTCTAGTTTAGGCCTCAACAGGCCCAAGTAGTGCAGAATAGTTATCACCTGTGTCTAACATAGGACACTTCTGTAATATTCCCCAAAGTATTAGATTATTTTCACAGCTACCTCATATTTTGATTCACTTTTAATTTGTGATCCACTATAAACCTCAGATCCTTTTCAACAGTACTACCATCTACTATCGTCTAGCGAACTATTCCCCATTTTGTTGTTGGGAATTTGATTTGTTTCCTTCCTCAGTGGAGTACTTTGCACTTGTCTTTATAGAATTTCATCTTGTTGAATTCAGAGTAGTTCTCCAATTTGTCAGGGTCATGTTGAAATCTAATCCTGTCCTCCAAAGTGCTTGCAAACACTCCCAGCTTTTGCCATATACAAATCTTATAAGCATATTCTCCATTCCATTATCCAAGTCATTAATTAAAATACTGTATTTTCATTACATTAATGAAAATATTCTCAGACTGAGACTGCGGGGGGATATGATAGAGGTATATAAAATCATGAGTGGTGTGGAGAGGGCGAATAAAGAAAAGTTATTTATTAGATCCCATAATAGAAGAACTAGAGGACACCAAATGAAGTTAATGGGTAGCAGGTTTAAAACTAATAAAAGAAAGATCTTCTTCACACAGCGTGTAGTCAACCTGTGGAACTCCTTGCCAGAGGAGGCTGTGAAGTCTAGGACTATAATAGAGTTTAAAGAGAAGCTAGATAATTTCATGGACGTTAGGTTCATAAAAGGCTATTAGCCAGGGGATAGAAATGGTGTCCCTTGCCTCTGTTTGTCAGAGGCTGGAGAGGGATGGCAGGAGACAAATCGCTTGATCATGGTCTTCGGTCCACCCTCTCTGGGGCACCTGGTGCTGGCCAGTGTCGGCAGACAGGCTACTGGGCTATATGGACCTTTGATCTGACCCAGTACGGCCATTCCTATGTTCTTATGTATAGTATCAGACCCAGGACTGACCCATGTGGGACTCAACTACATATGTCCTCATAGTGTGACAGCAAACCATTTATAACTACTCTTTGACTATGGTCTTTCAACCAGTTGTTTGTCCACCTTACTGTAATTTCCTAATTTGTTTATGAGAATATCATGCAGGACAAGGTAGATGAGGTAATATGTGTTGTACCAACTTTTGTTAGGCTGACTTTATTCCTTTTTTAAGAAAACAGGTACTATATTTGCTCTTCTCCAGTCACCTGGGACCTCCTCCAAAAGTTCTAAAAGATAGTTGCTAATGGTTCCAAGAATGCTTCAGTTATTTCTTTATCTACCTTGCTAAATTACTTGAATATATATAGCTTATCTACATATTGTAACCTTATCTTTCTCTTTTGTTAGCTTTCATTTCCTTTCCCTTGCTGTTAAATTTATTTTTTTAATATCTAGTCAACATTAACCTTTTTAGTATAGACATTAAATGCCTCAGCTTTTAAAGAACTTCTTCTCATCACGTTTTTCTCCCTCACTAGTTGTAATTAATTTTGTGCCTTAGCCTTTCTGATTTGATTCCTACATACTTGTGCTATTCTTATGTACTTCTATTCCACCATTTGTCAGAAAACCCCTCTGTTCTTTCGACTTTCTGTCAAAAGAATGCAATAGCAGTGTGGATGTAAATGTAATTTTTCCATAAAAACAGCCATTTTTCCGGAAAAACTCTGCAGTGTAGACATACCCGTAGAAATGCTTCATCTACCACACCTTTCTGATTTGGTGGTTTATATACCCGTAACAAGACATCCCTGTTTTGACCTCTTTTATCTTTATCCAGATACTTTCAACTAATTTGCTTCCTACCCCTTTCTGGACTACAGAAAAAGTATGTATATTCTTGATGTAAAATGCAATCCCTTCTATCTTTTTACCCTGCCTGTCCTTCCTCAACAAGCTATCTCCCTCTATATCAATATTTCAGTCAGGAGATTTATCCTATCAAGTCTCTGTGATGCCAATTAAGTCATAGTTTAGTTTATGGACTAATACTTCCAATTCTTCCTGTTTATTCCCCATACGCCTTGCATTTGTATATAGACGTCTAAGATGTTCACCAGATATATATTTACGTAAACCTGAAAAACAGGAAAATCTGTGAAATTCTTGTATGTGCAAGGATTATTATCATCTTCGGATTGTTTTGGAGAATTTGAAAAAATAGATAATTAGGGGAAATGTCTATTTTTAAAATTATTAATTTTTCTTCTCTATATCACTTCAGCTTTTACACCCAGGAGGTTTGTCTCTTCTGTAAGATCAGTACATAGAATTGGACCATAGAAGACAATTTTTCCAAACCTTTTTAGGGTACATCTAAACTACATCCCTTTTTCGATAAAGGGATGCATATTAGATGTATCAAAATTGTAAATGAAGCCGGGATTTGAATTTCCCACATTTCATTTACATAATGGCGGCTGCAGCTTTTTTTAGAAAAGCCGCTTTTCGAAAAAAACCCATGGTCAAGATGGGGATCGTTCGACAGAAATGCCCCATTTTGAAAGATCCTGTAACTCTCAAAAAATGAGGTTTACAGGATCTTTTGAAATGGGGCATTTCTTTCGAACGATCCCCATCTTAACTGCAGGTTTTTTTCAAAAAGCAGCTTTTCGAAAAAACCCGCATCCCCCATTATGTAAATGAAGTGCGGGAAATTGAAATCCCAGCTTCATTTATAATTTCAATACATCTAATTTACATCCCTTTTATTTTGCATCCAGGCTGTAATGCTTTAAAAATATTCTTAATCTGTACAGAGTAGCTTTAAAACTCAGACATTGTATATGAATCAAAATGCAAAGCTAGCCTCTCAAATAAATATTTCCTTTTGAGAAATTGCATCTAGTAAGTTTATGCAAGAGTTTCAATCTAACTCACACAAGAAATCATGAATTTTAGTACTTTCCAAAAAATCAATAAAAATTGTGGGAAGCGTAACTTGGGAGTGCATATTAATCTTACGTTCAACCTTGCTAGTTTTCAACAGGAACTATTCATCTTGCCGAGTTTCTAGGAGTGATTTGTTCCATCTGTACACTCCATGCACAGCTAAATATAAAAATAAACTTTTATTTAACAAAGTGGGTTAACAGCATGAATCCTATTCTGATAGCAAGTAAGCCTGTAAGAACACTGAAATATGTCAGCATAAGAAAATGTTTCATTAAAAATGTTTCTTTATAGCATGGTCATACTTTTGGACACTCTAGTACGGCCTGTCAAAATTAAGCTCCAACAAGAAATGCCTCTTATCTCTTTTCTAAGGCTATGTCTACACAGCATTTTGGCAAGAGCAGCATTTAGCCTGTCTTCCAAGGTCAACAGACTTGGGCAAGTGGGCAATGCAGTAGTGCTCTAAAAATATCTGTTTAATTTTGAAGTTGCAGATTAGGCTCTAACACCACACCACACCTTAGGCCTCAGAGGCCAAGTTCTTACCAAAGCTGAATCTTCAAAGCACTGTCTAGACAACTATTCTTAGAGCACTGACCACGAACTCCACTACCTCAAATCTGCCAACCTGGGCTGGACTGCTTATGCCTACTTGCTCTAAAATGCTGAGTAGACATATCCTACATGCTTCAGCAAATATCTTGCAGAAGGTCTTCAATTATTTATCCCATTTATCTGAAACTAGTAAATGTATCTGGTATTGCTCAGGTCCTTAACTCCATTAAAAATAAAATGTCTATGCTTTATTTAAATTATTGTACTTTTCAAAAATTTTGTTTAGGTTTCTTTTAAAAGTGAATTGTTAAAATTTGACTGTTTAAATTTTAAACAATTTTTTTAAATGGGAATTCCATCAAGTGTATTTTTTCCTTTCTATAATTCCTTATCATTCGCTATATTTAAACAAAAAAGGGTTATAGTCAATTTGGTTTCCAGTATCATCTTCTAGTTGTCAATCATTAAGCATTGATTTAGCTGTGCCAAAACAGATCACTACTCCAAATTTCTGCGCTTTATCTCTTATATGTAAGTGTTAATAAGACATAGCACTATTCCAAGTTCATCCTATTTCTCTGGCTCATCTTAGTTCAGTCTCTTTCAACATTCACTCAATTATGTCAATTTGAGGACTGTACTTGTTTTGATGATTCTGTCTGTTCTTGTTTGGTTTTATGAGAAGCAATCCCATTCTAGGCACATCCCTTTTTCCTGGCACAACCAAGCCTTTATGTTGCTTTAAGTTATGATAAGAGGAAGCTGTATACTGAATTTGGTGGTCCTAGCTCTTATCATTTAGGAAGAGATCTTGATCAAACAAATAGACAAACTCTCTAAAATATATAGTAGAAGGTGTTAACATTACAGTCGCTGATCAGACTAGATCTCATTCAGCTAAAGTAGAAATAAATCTAAATGGGATTGAAAGGTAGCATGATCTAGTGAACAGAACTAGGAGTAAGGAGACCTGAGATTCTGTTCTTGGCTCTTTCCATAACTGTTTCCCTGATCAGCCTTTTCCTGTCACATCTCTTCAGGTCAGGGACTGTCACTATGAGCTTGTACTGTATTCAGAACAATAAAGCCTGGGTTCCTATTATATTATTGTAAGACAAATAAAATAATGGCTTTTGTAGTTAAAACAAATCACAAAAAGAACCTGAAAAGTTCTAACATTTCTGTTCAATTCTGAGAAGCATCCCAAAGTTCTGATGCTTAGCCAGGCTTCACCCAGACTAAGCTTCCTGTCCGCCCAATGTTGTTAAACAAATGTTCATGTTTGAATTCCCTAAATACTTACTCTTCACCTTAAATACTTACTCTTAACTAGGGCTGCAGAGAGACTCTGGGTCTCTGTGCAGAGGTGGGAGAGGGCCGGCCTCTGTACTCGTGAAAGGGGCAGAGAGTACGGCAGAAGGTTGGGGCTAGAGGTACCTTTTTTTTGCAGAAGAGCAAACGCACTCTTTCGGGAAGCCCTGCATACCTCGTTTCACAAGGCATAAGGCCTCCACCAAAGAGGAGGCTTTTCCACCATTTGGCCCCGTCTAAACAGGGCCAAATGGCAGAAAAGCCTCTTAAAAAAAAAAGTGGAAAAAGCTTGAATTCTAACCTAGCCTCACTGTGTTCTACCCCAACAGTGATGGTAGGATGTTAGCTCCATCTAGTCTGTATAATCAGCTTTTACATTCGCAGTGTTTTAGGGAATCCTTTTGGAGAAAAGAAACTACAGTGTTTACTTGAAAAAAATATAAATATTCACACTGTGTGCCTTCATAATAATATGCATTAATATTGTGCATATTTTCTACTAACTGCCAGCAGTGAATTAATCGTGCATGTACAGAAACAAGCATATTACTAATAAAAACACCATCTTTTTGCTGATGGTCAATCTTTTGAATTTAACTCTGATTTATTGACTAGGGGAAATGAGATTTGAATATTTCTAATCCTGTCGGTTTTATTCAGAATTAGGAAAACTCTTTAAATAAAGGCACCTAAATAAGTGGCCTTCTTTTTGCTGACTATACTACTCCCATTGATATCACTGGGGCATCTCTCCCAGTAGACAACACTGTGCCCTGTAGTAAGTGCTTGCAAGTTCAGACCTTATATACTTAATTTCAATAGAAAGGGCTTCCCAACCTTCTCAGATGACTTCTCTGCTGATATTGATGGAAGTTTAACAATTGACTAAGATCAGTATAAAGCCCTGGGTGAGCCAAAAAAATACCACTCCTTTTGAGTTCAATCCTTTGGTATGATGAAAATCTCCTATGAGTCTTCTTAAAGCGATGTCTCTATCACAAATAACGTGTAACAGAAACAAAATACAGGACTATGTAGCACTTTAAAGACTAACAAGATGGTT
>CM057846.1:102486928-102534888 GCA_030068395.1 Apalone spinifera
CACACCAATACCAACCCTGGTACCTTCCCTTGCAACAAACCCCATTGCCAGCTTCATCCACATATTCACTCTGCTGATACCATTATTGACCCTAACCAAGTGAGTTATAAGATCAAAAACACATATTCCTACGCATCCAGAAATATAATTTATGCTATCATGTGCCAAAAGTGTCCGTCTGCTATGTACATGACCAAGGAGCCTTGGTTCAAAACAGCAGCTAGAGCAGATGCCTCGCGGACTACAAAAGAACTTGTCATATTAAATCAATAATCAAATATTTAATCCAGGACGCTCTTGAGCTGCAAGGTCACTCATACAATTCCTTCCTTGATACAGCTGTTGAGCAACTAAGGACTTCCAAGGAATTGACACAACAGTGAGTGCTTTGGTGCAGTATCACAGGACTTTGGGGGGACTTCCAGATGTGCAGTCCCCATGTAGCTTCAGTTACTTAATTAGAACTGGGATTTATTTAGCGCTACTCAAAATGTTTTCAGCAGGGTTGATTATGTGCCATTCCCGAAGGAGCACTGTTATAATTTGGAGCTTCCTCAGAGCCAGAGGGATTTGAACAGGGAACTTAAATAGTGTTACAATTGTACTGCCAAGGTATTTCCTTTTGGGCCACAGGTAGCATAGCCTTCTACCATGCCCACAACATTTCCTCCCTGTCAGCACATACTGTGGATAATTTGAAGCATTTTTTAGGGAGCTAGATGAAGTTACATCTCCTAACAGTTGTGATTCACACACATTATGGATATTTGGGCATTTTGGCAGAGAGCATGGTTTGATGTAATTAGGATCAGTTTCTGGTTGTTGCCAGGCCAGACCAGAGGCACAGGGCATTGCTGGGAGTGGGAAGAGGAAAAGCCAAAGGCAATGATTAAAACAGATTATTGTACACTTTCGAGCTAACATGTGGAATCAATAGCTAACATTAGCAGTTGAGCTCAGCTGTAGAAAAGCCTGCAGTCTTACTGTAACCAATAAAAATAAATTATGGACCACAAGAAGAGAGAAAAAATGGCAGTGGGAGAAACCAGAGCAGAATTAAAAGAAAATACTAGAACTTTGAAAATGATGACACCTACCCCGCCTCCCCTCCACCCACCCGCACACATACACACACAAAGAGAGAGAGAGAGAGAGAGAGAGAGAGAGAGAGAGAGAGAGAGAGAGAGATGATAAGGGTAATCAGCAATGATGAGAAAATGAACTTGTGTCCTGCTGCATAAAGGTGATCTGAATAACGGGATTGTTTATTTTAAATTCTACTTGGCTTTGTACACTTGAGATTGAGGGCCTAACTAGGTCAGAAGACTTCCAAACCAACACAATGACATGACATGAGCTAAAAGTGAAAGCTGAGCTGTTGAGAACAGAAGAGATTTTTAATCAGACTAAGGTGGGGTGTTTGTTAGCACATTTAAAATAAAGTGACTAATTAATATCATGGAATAAATGAAGCCATTATTAAAATATTCACCTCCTTTCATCCTGCTGCTGAGATGTTAGAGCCCACAGTAAATCTTCAGAAAACTTCCAGGGTTCCTCTGAACAAAACAGGGAAGAGTAGACAAGATCTTTCTAAAATAAACAATATTTTAAAACTAATATTAAATAAAAACAATCTTTTGTGTCTTTTCTTTTAATAAAATAAAAAAATTCAAAAATCAATCAATCAATCAATCAATCAATCCTTTGAATATCAACTAGACAAAACTAGAAAAAACCTTCAGGAAGGAGCTGCAATCCTTCAACATCACCCTCCTAGACTTGAGTGTTGGCCCCCAAATACTGAAGACCTTATGGTATGAATCCACTTTTTTATCCCTCTATCTGAATGCCATTTACAAAGGTGGAAATGCACAAGGAGCCCCATTTTGCATTAGAAATAACCAGTTGCACAGATTTGAAATGATGTAACAAGCTCCCGTATAACATGGGAAATTCTATTTCAAACCATGATGACTACATGTGCATGTCTTTATCGATATTTAGATGTGTTTTGGTTGTGTACGGATATATCTTCCCTTCCAGCAGCCGCAGGTGTCTGAGTGCAGGTCAATAGACTTGGGCTCAGACAACTGTGCTAAAAATAGCTGTTTAGAAGCCAGATCCACTCTTTAGGCTTAAGAGCACAAGTTCTAGCCTAAGCCACAATATCTACACAGCTAGTTTTAGGACTATAGTATGAGCCAGAACCCATCAACCTATGCTTGGAGGCTCACTGATGCAGGCTGTGTTGACATATCCATAATGTTTGCATAGCTCAGGATTAGTCAAAGCAAAACCAGCTATCCATACCCTCAGTGTCAGTGGGTTGGTAGCTTGTAGATCGTTAGTTGATTATTTGATTATTACAGTGTTGTCTAAGAACCCCAAACACAAGATTTACTTTTGAAATACAGTATAAATGTAACAATCTGAACACAAAAGGTATGTGATACATATACAGATTTAGCCACTCAGCCTTTACATGTAGGAACTCATAGATTCAATACATTGTTTAATCCTTCTTTGTCGTCCTCTCCCTGGCCTTCAGGTTATAAACAGCTGCATTCTTGTCTTTTGCTAATAATTATGTAGCAGCTTTCACTTTGTCTAATCTATCTCTCTATGATAGTCTTAAGAAGTCTATTACTATTGTATCTGAACACTGTCTGCAGAATGAGTGAACAATCAATTGTCCAGTGCTTCCTAAAGTACTTTCTTAAAAGGGTTAAAGATATATCCTGTCATGAAGCATCTCCATTCATATGTCTATGGTTAAGATGGTGCTGAAGCGCTTTTCTGGATAAAGGTCTAAACACTGAAGAACATATTAGGGCTCAATTTTTAGGATTTTAAACTCCTGTCTCTTTCTGTCTGTCTGGGTATCTCTACACTACGCTCTAAAATCGAATAAGATATGCAAATTGCGTATCTTATTTTGATCTTATTTCAAAATAGGCTATTTTGAAATTTGGCACATCTACGTGGCACCAAATTTCAAAATAAAGCTCTGTTTCGAACCATCCCTTATTCCTCCTGCAACGAGGTTTACAGGGATGGTGAAATAGCGAGTCCGTTATTTCGAAAAATATTTTGAAATAACGGGTGCATTCCTTGGATGCAGGGTAGCTATTCTGGGATACCTCTGGTATCCCAAAATAGCCTTGAAATGTAGACATACCCTCTAAATTGAGACTCAGAGAAGTGAATTGTTTTCAGTGATTTACTAAAAGATAACAATAATAATCTTGTATAGTCATGTGTCCAACCTGATTTGCTATGGCTAATATGCAATTAAAGACACCAAACAGGGTCTAGCAAAAGATGGCACAGGCATTCATCTAGTTCCCAATGCATTTCTAAATTATAAGAGAAACTTAGCCTGTTGTCATCCATATTATCTGTATAGCAGCCCCATTAAAGGACTAGGCTAGCCTCAATGAAACGTCTTTTACTCAATCAATGACCTTGTTGCCATGGCAGACTAACACGAGGTGCCATTGATGATGACTTGATTTTCTTTCGCATCTGAAGTGGAAAAGGAGAAGACAGACTAAATGAAATCCCATCCATCTTAATGAAATACAATTATATTCTCCTTATTAATCATTTAAAAATCAATACATCTCTTCTTGGCGAACCTCGCCAGAATTTGTCATGCCGTGCCAGGCCTCAATACATCTTGTCCTGCAGTGATTTTTACAAGTTCAGTCACCTGTGTCCCAGGGTAAATAACTATGTTTCTTTGTGCTGCCATGAGAGGGCGAGGAATGGCAATGTCAAAGAAGATCACAGAGATGGCCTATGAATTTTAATCAGTCAAAGGGAATATTTCCTTCTTTCGTATAATTTGAAAATTCACTGTATCTAAAAAGTAGCACAGCGAAAAATGGATTAGAGACAGCAATATAGATCATTGTGCAATATTAAGTACACTATCATCTGGGGTGTTATTTATTTATCCATTTCCAGCAATAGTACTGTACGGTATATATATCTTTAAAAAGTGGTCATATAACTAATCTGGCATGGTGATGAATAGAAATTGTCAACACACTGATTGTTGAAAATTCAGGGCTAGAAAGGGAAGCACAAGATAGATTTTTTTCTACCCCAATTCTTGCTCTCTTTCAAACACATAAGGAGGCCACTCCTTAAACCATTCACAAAGGCACCTGCTAAGAGAAGAAAGCCTAAAAATGGGGAGGGGGAATTTAGGTACATATTAAATCTGGTAGAAAATGTTCAAATTTCAAATTTTTTCAATAGAAGTCAGAGACAATCTTTTAACAAAAATGTTCATCAAAAAGTATCCCATTTTTGGACCAGTTGTAGCTCTGCAGCAAATAGTGTCTCAAGTAAAATTATTCATGTGGCTGCTAAATGAGTGAGTCATTAGCAAGTGACTTCTTTGGGGGGGGGGGGGGTGAAATGAGCCTGGCGCAATGGGGGGAAACTCAGGCTCACTGAAGATAATGGAAAAACTTCCTTCAACTTCACTAGCTAGTAATCCCTGTTATGTACCAAAGAAAAAAGAAGATAGGAGTGTTTCTATCACATTAATAAAGCTTGGGAGAAAATACCTCATAAGCAAGTGATTTAGAAAAAAATTTCATCCAATGACACCCCTTTCCCCTCACCCAGTTCTTGTGTTATGGGAAGAAGTAAATAACTTGTCTTTATTTACTTTCTCCACACCGGTCATGATTTTATACACCTCTATCGTATCCCTCTTTATTTGCCTCTTTTCCAAGCTAAAAAGTCCTACTCTTACTAATCTCTCTTCATATGGAAGCCATTTCAAACCAATAATCATTTTTATTGCCCTTTTCTGAACATTTTCTGATTCCTATATATCTTTTTTGAGTTGAGGTGACCATATCACCACACAGTATTCAAGATGTGGGCATACCATGAATTTATACAGAGTCCTTTACGTGTATAGTTGGGATTATGTTTTCCAGTATGCATTACTTTGCATTTATCAACATTGAATTTCATCTGCCATTTTGTTGCCCAGTCACCTAGTTTTTTGAAGCTCTGCAGTCTGCTTTGGACTTAACTATCTTCAGCAGTTTTGTAAGTTTTGATTCTTTCCTGAAGCTATACTTATGGCTTATTCTCACAGAAAAGAAGTTGATGGTGTCACTACTCCATGGGCTTTTCCTTAATGTCAGAGTGAGGAATGGATGGTGAGTCTTTGAACTCCAATCATCTCACATATGATGACATTTTTCAAAATGAGCACGTTTCAGTGACACTTCTTCATTTACATTCCACAAGACTTCTTTCTCATTTGATGAGTTATTCAATTACAAGGGTATGCACAATGTAAATGTTTGCTACTACATTATAATGGGGATCAGATTTGTGAAAACAATGCACAAAACAACCCACTCATGGGTATGAAGTTTAAACACCAAATACAATCATACATTTAACAATCCTTTTGATTTATAATACATAAGTGAATTAGCTTGGGTTGTGGCATGAGCTGGCACCTGGTCTGCCGGTATTACAGTAGCAGTTGTATTAATTATTGTCCATACCATTAAACATCATCTTAAAATAAGGATAACTTATGGAAAACAATTTTAGGCGGTACAAGTAACCAACAATGTTATCATACATTGCTATAAACTGGGTTGAATGGGTACCTTTCAATATAGTAGAACAGTGGTTCTCAAACTTTACGGCATCATGCCCCCTTTTTGATTTTTGAGAAACCCTCATGGCTCCCTCCTTCCCCCCAGAATAGCAGCAGGAAAAAAAAAGGAACTGACTGGGGCAGCAAAACTTGATTGAGGAGGGGGGGCTGGGATGCTTCATGCCCCTCAGTTTGGGAACCCATGTAGTTCCCAAACTGGGGGGCCAAGACACTATCTGGACGTCCTCTACCCTGCCCGCAAACTGAAGAAAATAGGTGGGATGATTCTCCTGCTTTGAAAATAACCCCTTCTCAGTATATTGCTGAAACATCCCAGGCAAAGTTGTGCTTATTCCTAGCACACAGGGCACTTTTTGTCTTGTGACTTTGGAATCAACTAGCTGCAGCCAAATATGGACCTTATGTAATTTCCACTGATACCTCAAACTCTATGGTCTTCAACCTAACTCCTGTTTCAAACTAAACAGATTGAGCATACTGGCCTACTTATACTACATTTCACCTTCAGAAGCACAGTAACAACATTTTCAACAAATGCAGTAAAAGCACATTTTTTTCGACTAAGTCATGTTGCCTCCTTAGTACATATAATTTAAGAAAAGGGTTTTGTTTAAAATTGAGAACAAATATATAGATGTCCCAGTCCTTCATGCTTCCTCTTTGTAAGGCTGTAAGACTCCAGAATGTATGTACCTTGTCTTAGGCTCAGAAAGAAATTTTTGTGGAAGTGTCTTGTTAAAATATTGACAGCATATCACTAGAAACTCTGTAGGTAGTCAACTTCCTACTGGGTTAAGCTGAAAACTCTGGAGTGCTTCCTAGAAAACTAGGCCTGATTCAAAGCCAACTAACTTCAATGAGAATTTTCCCCCAGATTTCAGTGGGCTTTAGATCAGGGTAAAAGCATGCCTCCATTGAAGTCAATAGCAAAACTCCTGCTCACTTCAATGGAGCCAGAATTTCACCCTAGGTATTTAATAACTAGTATGTTTAGCTATGGAAATCTGTGAGGAATTTAAAAGAGATGCAAAATTAAGTATATTCTAATGAAAATACATTTGAAAAAATTTTAGACATATATTTTTCTATGACTCAAGAAAGACATCTTAGAGTCATTTATGGAGAGTTCTCTAAAAACACCCATTCAGCATACAGTAGCGGTCAAAAAAAGGCTAACAACGTTAGAAATCATTTGGAAAGTAAGACAGAAACTATTATAATGCATCAATATAAATCAATGGTAGACCTACATCTGGAATTCAGCATGAAGTTCTGGTTATCCCATTTCAAAAATAGATATTAAAATTGGAAAAGTTATACACAAGGGAAACAAAAATAATTAGGGAGATAGAACTTCCATATGAGGTGAGAGAAAAAGTTCTGAGACTTTTTCAGGTTGGAAAGGAGATGAATATGGGGGATATGATAACGGTCTATAAAATCGCGAATGGCATGGAAAAAGTGAATAAAGAAATGTTATTTACTCCTCCACATATGACAAGAACGTGGGTTCATACAATGAACTTATTAGGCAGCAGGTTTTAAACAAATAAAAAGTATTACTCACGCCATTCAACAGTCAACCTGGGGAACCGATTACCAGGGGACGTTGTGAGGACCAAGATTATAAGAGAGCTAGATAATTTCAACTGAGAACTAGATAATTTCATGGAGGACAGATCTATCAATGACTATTAGCCTAGATGGTCAGAGATGCAACCCATTGCTCCGGGTGTCTTTTAATTGTCAGAAGCTAGAAAGGGATGGCTCACTCAGTAATTGCCCTGTTCTGTTCATTCTCTTTGAAACACTTGGCCACTGTCAGAACACAGAATATGGGGCTAGATGGATCATTAGTCTGACCCATTATGTCCTCTTAAGTTAAATTAAGTTACTTCCTAAATAATACATTACCAAATGACACCTCAGTTCAGTTGGCCCATTGTAACACCCACTTTCCTACCTTGTTCTGAACTTTTCACAGTACTGAATCACAATAAACTTTATCACAACAAAATCACAATAAAGATATTTATACACACACAAACACACAAAAAGTAAACGCCAAACCTGCAAATCAAGCACACAAGAGTGTTGTCAGATCCAAGTTTTAGCATGAGTCTTCTAATATGTGATATTTTTCTTAAAGCCTGAGATCCTGGAGTCAGGTGATTATGGAAGAATTTCAGTTTTCATTTGTAAGTAAATGTCTAGCTTCATGGTTGCTGCAACTGTCAGAACTTGAAATTGTGAATCGTAAATGTTCAAAAAAAGACAAATTTTTAAAACCCTCTCATTTGTTAAAAAAATCTGATGATTTTTAACCTCTTTATCGGTTCCATACAGTTTCATTTTGGTGCTTTGCTGAGAACATGCAAACATACATATTGGATACGGCTTGTGGTCTATCTAAATTTAGTATTTAATGTCAAATGGGGCCATTAGAATCTCAGTGTCAGAAGAGGGTTCAAGATATGTTGCAGTGGGTCCTATAGAATAACCTGCCCACAGTAAAGGCTTCTTCTTGACTAGCAGTTTATTTGAGTTTTGTTTATATCCTGAAGCTTGAGAGTTTTTTTAAATCTTTACAATAGAGACCCTATTTTAAGAACTAATTGCAGATTAAGGCCATCTCAAAATCCAAAGTTTATAAAATGGAACTTCTGAAAATTCTAGTAGGGAGGATGCATAAATAACAATATGGCACAATGCGTTTCTTTCTTCTGGTCTTTCAAACCACTGCAAAAAGATATTCAATATTTTGAATATATTGAAATGTAAAGAATTTTGACTTGTTTTCATCAACTTTACTTTTTGGGTTTGTCATCCCTCCCACACATTAGGACCAGGAGTGGCCCAAGGCCGGCCGCGATCAGCACCCCCGCCTGCACGGCCGTCAATGGCCATGATGTAATCATCGGGCACCCGAGAGCCCCGTGACATCATCATTGACCGCCCCGGGTGCCCCGTTGAAGGCGGCGCCCTAAGTGACCACTGAGTCTGCCTATGCTCACGGGCCACCCCTGATTAGAACAAACAGTATAACCGGCCATTCAAAAGTCTGGTGTTCATAAAATCAAGGTTCTACTGTATTATAACTCCGGATGCCTTTAGAAGTACTTGAGGGCTTGTTTACACTACAAAGACGATTGAAGCTGCTGCAGTCAATCTTCCAGGGGATCAAATTAGCAGGTCTAATGAAGACACACTAATTCAAACACATTTTAAGATACGTCAACTCTTAAGTTGCGACTCTTAAGTTGACTTTCCCCTTTAGTGTAGACCAGGCTTGAGATAGGAGAAACAGGAGTGAGGCCACAAAATGCCCAAATCAGTTGGTATCACCGAATTCACTAGCGGGAGCAGAGCTCACATGCCCCAGCTTTGCGTAAGTATTTTGAGGATTTAATTGTTTATTCATCCATTTGAGCCTTGCATAAAGTCATATATGCCAAAAGATGGAGCCAATTTGCCTTTGCAATAATCTTTTATTTATTCAAACTGTTTTATTAGTCTCTCTCCTCTTTTTGCTTCTTAATCTCATGTTTTAGCCCATATGCAAGGGATGCCTTCGTATTCTCCCCCTCTTGTTGTCCAAACTCCAGATTAATGGAAATAAAGCTAATATATTTGAGGTCAAAATAAAGACATTTTTCAAATACCAAGAAAAAGAGAGCCGCACTATTACACTTTGATGTTAATACCATGTCTTTTGTCATTTTCCTGTTTGTTTGTTTTCATCTTTCTTCACTGTCAACAGTGCATTGGATTTTATAGGCAGTTTAACACAGAGCAGATGCCGATAAAAGAAAATGTGGTTTTGAGTGCGACATTTTAAAAAATATCACTCACTCTGGTCTAAATGCTATATTCCTAATGAGCTTTATTTTTATTAACTGTTGTTGAGACTACAATGAGCATATTTTTTAATTGGACCAGACATTTTTACAGCTAACTTGATAGACTGCAACTAGGCAGTTACCATTGGCCAGAATACTCCTCTTGTCTGATTTGAGAGTTGAAATCCAAGAGATGAACAAGCAGGACATTCTCAGCCACTGCACCAGAGCAGGGCTGGTGTGACCTCTGTATCTATTCACTTATGCAAACATTCTTGTCTTTACTGTTCTCTAGGCTCCTCATACTTGGTCTGTTTACCCACATGTTGAATGCTACCAAAATCCTAGGTTGTGAGCTCTATAGAGCAGGGACTGTCTCCTCCTTGTTTGTTCAGTATCTAGTGGAACAGCATGTTTTATCCCTGATTGTGATCCTTGAGCACTATTTCAGTAGAAATGAACAATTAATAGATAATAGCATTTGTGTTTGTCATAGCAGTACTTACAGACTCCATTCTTCTGGGCTCTTTATCAAGTAATGAACAGCCCTTACCCCCAAAGAGTTTACAAACTAAATACATAGCGTAGACAAAAGATAGGAAAAGAGGTATAACATACATATAATATGACATATATGACATAACTAATAATAAAATGCTAAAGCATGGTGATTAATATGACTTGGTGCAAGATGTATTTGTTCATTCTGGCTTTGAATTAGATTGGATCTTAGGCCAAGGAAGTATTTATTTCACCTGGAGTGTAGGTGAAAGAGAGCAGGAGAAATTTGATCTGAGATCAGCTCTTTATGCATTGTTCTTGGAATATCTCCAAATAATAGGTGCAGTATTTAGTTAGAAAGTTTCAGACTTCCAAGTCATAAATGAAAACGGGTGGCTTCATGCCAAACTCTGGTGCCATTTAAATCAATGGTGAAACTACTACTGATTTACAGTGTACTAGGATTTGTTCCCTCTCAAATGCATTCCCTTGATCAAGCTTCTGAAATTCAGCACATTATTTTTTCAATAGATAAGTGCCTTACATTGTACTTTATATTATGTTATAATAATGACAAAGATGGGCTTTTGGGGCCATGTTCTAAAAACCTCCCAGACCAACATTTAATTTTGTGTAAACTAAACTACAGACACAAATGATATAATTCAGATGTTTAACTACCAGATCTCTGAGAAAAATATTGCTTTTTGTCTGAAAATCATGTAATTGGGTATTTGCCTTACATCTAAAATTGATTGTTTTCCTTTTCAGATCACCCCTATATAACCAGGAAATGGTGTAATCCCTATACTAAAGGACTAGGGGAACCAAGCCACAGAAATTAAGTCATTTGGCCAGTGTCACACAAACAGGCTGCATTGTACCCAGGATATGAATCTGGCTCTCCTGATGCCTAGCCCAATGTTTTAACTGCAAAACCATCTTCCTGTAAGAATGGTAAGTATTTTTGAGACTACAGGTGGATGCCACGTTGAAATGCACCCCTTTATTTACACCCTACACATTGTAATGATTTTTGTACAAAATATGCCTTGTGAAGTATCATTTGAAAACTCATAAGCTGCTGGTCAAAGATATCATGGTGAAGCGTATGAAACAACATTATGTTCATAACAACATTGTGTTCATAACAACATACAGTTATGAACACAAGCTAAAATTCTGACTGAAATGCGATTGCCAGACAAATCTAGGGAGAGGGTAAACCTGTTCCTCAAAGACAAAGGACAGACTTCTAGCTGTCTGTCATCAATGCTGATTTGCAATCACTGATTAAGCAGCATTTTTTTTTATTTGGCAACAGAAAGGAAGAGGAACAAACTGATTTGCATTTGAACAACCAACAAGACAGAACTTCTTCCATTATGTGGTCCCATGTTTCAGACAGCACAGTGGGAAGGGACTTTATCTAGGGGTATGCATTTCAAAAGGTGATTGGACTATAAAAGTGAGGGGAAAGACATCCTAGATATTCTGTCCTTCTTTCTCTCCTTATCTCTCTCCCTCTTCCACACACTCCTATGAAAATAAAGAATACAGACTTTGGACTTTCAGATCAGACATGAGCCTTTGGTTTGCCCGGTTGCTGGAAACGTAGTAAGGATTTTACCTTGAACCAAGTATAGTTGGTTAAGTCTTAGCTACTAGAAAGGGTTTAACATTCTCTTGTAAACATTTTTAAGACCTTAAAATCTCCCTCTGTGTGTTCAAATAAACTTGTTTATTTTTTATTCCTGCAAAACGGCGGAGCGTTTGCCCCTCACCGCACCATTCCCCGCCCACCCTCCACCCCCTGGCCGGTCGCAGTGCGGGTCCCGGCAAACCCGTCACAGGGGTATAATCCCCTTCCTCTCTTCTCCCCTTCCCTTTCCCAGCTGTGAGCACCCACAGGGCTCACAGCAGCTCCAATTGTCCGGCTGGCCGGAGCACTTCCGGGTTCTAGTTGGTGCCGGACTATCGGGAGTGCTGGACCACTGGCTGCTGGACAACTGGAGTTTTACTGTATATCCAATTAAGATTTCAGCACTGTATCCCCATTGGTTCTCCAGACCCCCTTGCCAACACCCTTGCTAGTTACCTGAGTTTAACCTCTTACTCACTAGGTGCTGGCTAGCACTCCTCCCTCCTATCCATCACAGATGGGCAGACTGACCTTCAGAACTAGACAATATTCAGATTCCAGGGTGCTGGCACTGGCCACACATTAACCTCCATCGGTACAAATATCACCCAAAGTTCGTGTTAAGTATTTACTCTTCATTGACAACTACAACACATGCAGCATGTGACTTAAGTGGGCACAGGAGGCAACCACGGGATATAAAAGCTTAGCATGTGTTCATTTCCATACTGTGTCATCTTACAGCACAAACTTCAAGTCCTGAGTTATTTCACAAGCTAAGTGATCCTAAACATAATGTAAGAATTAATATACATAGGTATATGCAGATCTGAAGGATATTCAGGAGAAACATTAAACATTCTAGATGTTTTAGACATGTTGTCAACTTGTTTGCCCTGACGCGATTTCATCATCTCACAAAAAAAATTTATTGTGACTGAATGATGATTGGGCTATTGCTGAGATGCCCAAAGAATGAGCTTTCAATTTCCATGTTACTTTCAATCTAAGGAAAGATTAATTTCGTACCTTGACATGCTGACCCTTTTCAAAGAGAGCCAGCTAAGGTTTCACCATTCTATAGTTCCTGAAACTGGTAGGACAGTATCATGTCTTACATAGTCATGCATGACATAGACCTGTGGCTGTATGTCAAAAACAAAACAAATGAAGAGTGTTTTTCCTTAGATTATTAGCCATGCATCAATGTTCAATGAGCCTGTTCCTTAGCAGGCTGTAATTCATATGATTTTTGCTCCTTCTGACAATTTACGGCTAGTCTGGGGATTTGGTTCTAACTTGTAACATCTTCCTCCAGGCAACACATAGAGTTTGTCTGAAGATTTTTCCTTTTTATGGTCTAAAATATGAATACTACTTTCTTCTGCATCCTCTGGTATCCATGGGATCTCATCTCCTGAACACAGTTGCCAGGATTCTTCTTCAAATTGAAACCCCTAGTAGGCATTTTAGCAGAAAATGTAGGTGATTACAAATTATAGGAAATCTAATTTTTCTTTGTCTTTGGTTTCAGTTATCCTAAGTTGCCTAGCAGGAATGGATGAATACTACCAAAACCAAAACCCCAGACCATTAGCAAGATGATTCCAGGCAACAGCGAAGATCCAACTTATGAAATCTTCATTCAATTTCAAAGCAGATAAACAAGATAACAATTGGCACTTAAGGGTCCAAGTCCTGCAGCCCAATTCACCCACAACAAATCTCATTTCATCTTAGATTCCTACATAAGACTGCAGGATAAGTGATGAGTAGAAAGTTAGCAAAATATTAAAGAAGCTAAGTATAATAGTACGGGAGTTTCTGTCTGGAGTCTGAGGATGACTATGTAAATCCCCTGGCTCCCTACCTGAGACAATGTAAGCCAGGGATTCTCAATGGGAAAAGCATCCAAGTACATAGAATAGGAGCCTAATAATTGGAGGCCCAGTGTACAAATAATTGAAAAGGTAGGAAAATGACAATATATCCTATGTCTCCTCCATCTCAATTGTGCAATTCCTTATTTAGACCATCACTGCCAATCACAGTATGTAAACTTATTTTATGGTAACATCAAACATATTCTACATATTTGTAAGAGAGGGGGTCATTTGGATAAATTATTGAGGTCCTTATAGTAGCTATACAGCCAAATAAATAACAGTAGGCACAGAGAGTTCTCTTCTTCTGATACCTCTTTTCAAGCAGATTGCTACTTACTAGTTTCTACCATCTTGCATATATAGGACCAGATTCTTAGCCTGTGTAAATAATGTACTTTTGATTACTTCAATAAAGATACGCCAGCTTCCACCAGTTGAGGATCTGACCCATAAGGTATAAGGTACAGATCTATCAGGCAACAACAACAATGAAAGTATAAGTACAGAACAAGGATAAAATATTACAATAATTATAAAAAAAGAACCCTGATTTTTCAATTAAAGTAAGAGGATCTGATTCAGATGTCCATTAATTCAGTTGTATTCCAGTTTACAATGGAGTTATGCCAGTTAAAATGGAATACTGCACTGATGGAATAAGGCTTTGTATTTTAAAAATATATGCACAAATGGGCAGCGTTACAGCTGCATGTGCAACCTTAATTTTCTTGTTTCCTGTACAACTTACAAACCTATGCATACTGTTAACATTGTAATTTTCTATGAATATTAACGTCCTTTTACTTATCAATAGAATTTTTGAATGTTCCTTACAGTTGTGCATATATAATTTGCACTTGTACACAATTTGCATTCTTTTTTTTATGCTTTTATGCAACATATGCACTAGTCCTCTACCCACTCTACAGCCTTTCTGTTATTTGTAAGAGTGCTTACTCCCAAGGTTTGGTGGAGGGAACAAAAGGCAAGGAAAGGCAAGGAAAAGAAAAAAGGGCTGAAAATCCAAACCCATTTTCAGATCCAAACTGGATGTGGCTCCTTTGTAATACACCAAGTAAAAACCATACTCCTGAGGAATACCTACACACACAAAAATAAAAAATTCTGCAAAAAAATTAAAATTACGTGCACAGTATTTTCAAATTCTAAAAAATTCTGAATATTTTATTTGTCAAAACAATGCAATATAGTTGTACTAGTTTTAATTATTTTTGGTCTTTTATTTCAAAATAACTGTCAGCAAGGATGTCTATAACAATATATATAACAAAAATATTCAGGATATATTTTTGACCAATAAATTCTTTACTAGACATATTAATACAGAAATTTGAGTAATAATTAATTTAAACAAGGTAGAACTGGGGGGCAAAATCAAATCAGTATCTCAGATGGCTATATAAAAATGCAAGAAGTACGGGGAATAGGCAGGAAGAACTTTAAGTGCTAGTAAATAAACACAGCTATGACATAGTTGGTATCACAGAGACTTGGTGGGATAATACACATGATTGGAATATTGGTATAGATGGGTACAGCTTGTTCAGGAAGGACAGGCAGGAAAAAAGGGAGCAAGTTTTGCTTTATATATTAAAAATGTATACACTTGGTCTGAAGTTGAGATGGACATAGGAGACGGACTTGTTGAGAGTCTCTGGGTTAGGTTAAAAGGGGTTACAAAAAGGGTGATGTTATGCTAGGGTCTACTACAGACCACCTACATAGGTGGAAGAGGTAGATGAAGCTTTTTTTAAAAAAACTAAAAAAATCATCCAAAGCACAGGTTTTGGTGGTGATGGGGGACTCCAACTATTCAGACATCTGTTGGAAAACTAACACAGCAGGGAATAGATTATCCAACAAGTTCCTGCATTGCATTGGAGACAATTATTTATTTCAAAAGGTTGAGAAAGCTACTGGTGAGGAAGTTGTTCTAGATTTGATTTTAACAAGCAGGGAGGAACTGGTTGAAAAGTTGGAAGTGGAAGGCAGCACGGGTGAAAGTGATGATGAAATCATAGAGTTCATTACTCTAAGGAATAGAAAGGAGAACAGCAAAATAGAGACAATGGATTTCAAGAAGGAAGATTTTAGTAAACTTAGAGAGCTGGTAGGCAAGGTCCCATGGGAAGAAAGACTAAAAGGAAAAACAACTGAAGAGAGTTAGCAGTTTTTCAAAGGGAAATTGGAAAAACTGCAAAGGACAGACAAAGTAGGGGAAGAGATCACCTTGGCTTAAGCATGAAATCATACATGATCTGAAAATCACAAAGGAGTCATATAAAAAGTGGAAACTAGATCAAATTACAAAGGATGACTATAAGCAAATAACACAGTATGTTGGGGCAAGATTAGAAAGACAAAGGCACAAAATGAGCTTAATCTAGCCAGAGAC
The DNA here is from genome assembly GCA_030068395.1 of Apalone spinifera. Classification (NCBI taxonomy): domain Eukaryota; kingdom Metazoa; phylum Chordata; order Testudines; family Trionychidae; genus Apalone; species Apalone spinifera. The sequence continues at coordinate 102,502,881 of CM057846.1, forward strand.
ATAAAGGGTAACAAGAAAACATTCTACAAATATATTAAAAGCAAGGGGAAGATCAAGGACAGGGTAGGCCCATTGCTCAGTGAAGAGGGAGAAACAATAATAGGAAACCTGAAAATGGCAGAGGTGCTTAACGACTTCTTTGTTTTGGTTTTTACGAAGAAGATTGATGGATACCTAACACAGTGAGCACTAGTTGAAATGGGGAAGATTTAGAAGTTAAAATAAAAAAGAACAAGTTAAAATGATTTAGGAAATTTAGATGTCTTCAAATCACCAGAGTCTGATGAATTGCACCCTAGAATACTCAAGGAAGTGATAGTTAAATAATTAAAGAATTCATCTGCAAACATCTGGAAGATAATAAGATGATAGGTAACAGCCAGCATGGATTTGTAAAGAATAAATCATGTCAAACCAATCTGATAGCTTTCTGTGATGGGATAACAAGTCTTGTGGATAAGCGGGAAGCGGTGGATATGGTATATCTTGACTTTAGTAAGGCATTTGATATGGTCTCACATGACCTTCTCATCAATAAACTAGAGAAATACAACCTAGATGTGGCTACTATAAGGTGGGTACAAAACTGGCTAAATAAACATTCTTGGAAAATAGTTATTAATGATTCACAATCATGCTGGAAGGGCATAACAAGTGGGGTTCTGCAGGGGTCTGTTTTGGGACTGGTTCTGTTCAATATCTTCATCAATGATTGAGATATAGGCATAGAGAATATGCTCGTTAAGCTTGCAGATGATACTAAGTTGGGAGGTGTTGCAAGTGCTTTGGAGGATAGGGTCATAATTCAAAATGATCTGGATAAACTGGAGAAATGGTCTGAGGTAAATAGGATGAAATTTACTAAGGAAAAATGCAAAGTACAGTACTTCATTTGGAAAGGAACAAACAGTTTCACACATACAGAAAGTAAGCAACTGCCTAGGATGAAGTACTTAAGAAAGTGATCAAGGGGTCATAGTAGACCACAAGCTAAATGAATCAACAGTGTGACACTGTTGCAAAAAAAGCAAACATGATTTTGGGAGTGTTGTGAGCAAGACATGAAAAGTGATTCTTCCTCTCTCCTCTGTACTGATTAGACCTCAGTTGGAGTACTGTGTCCAGTTCCGGGCACCACATTTCAAGAAAGATGTGGAGAAATTGGAGAAGGTCCAGAGCAGAGCAATAAAAATGATTAAAGGTCTAGAAAACATGACCTGGGAGGAAAGACTGAAAAAACTGGGCTTGTTTAGTTTAGAGAAAAGAAGACTGAGGGGGGACTTGATAGCAGTTTTCAAATATCTAAAAGGGTGTTCTCCTTGACCTCTGATGATAAGAGAAGCAGCATTGGGCTTAAACTGCAGCAAGGGAAGTTTAATTCGGGCATTAGGAAAAACTTCCTGTCAGGGTGGTTAAACACTGGAATAAATTGCCAAGGGAGGTGTGGAATCTCCAACACTGGAGATATTTAAGAGAGGTTAAACAGATGTCTATCAGGGATGATCTAGATGGTGCTCAGTCCTGCCGTGAAAGCAGGGGACTGGACTTGATGACCTCTTGAGGTTCCTTCCAGTTCTAGAATTCTATGATTTTATGATTCTATGAAATACAGAACCATGTTTCCCATACACCTCAAAAGCAATGCAAATGATTAGGAGTGTTAGAGGCAACATAGGAGGAGGGACGGAGTATGGGTGTGAACTTAAAAGGTTGTTTAATATGGGTGGGAAAAATATGGAACAGGTTGTTTTGGGGAGTGGGATGGGACTATTAGGGAGCTTCCCCCATGAAGACCCTGACTGACCTCTAATCTCTCCCCTTAAGTAAGGCACATCTGCATCTCCATGTGTCCTTGCACCTCTTATCCACATGCATCCCTCCACACCCACCCACCCACACATCCACCCATCCTATCCCATTTACCTCTGCACCCCATTTGCCAATCCCCATGTGCCTCTGTGCCCCCCATTCAGTCACAAGAGATGTCCCCTTTTTGTGTGCCCTCTTCCACTCTGTGCATTTGGGCCTGCACCTCCCTCCCCTCTATGACCCTGCGCCTCCACTTGCATTCGGCCCATGTCCCAGTCTGTCATCCCGTGCTTCCCCTTATGAGGCCTTTTCTGGTCCCTCCCCTCCAGCAACATCCCTACAGACCATCTCCTAACCTGGTCCAACAGGTGCAGGAAAGAAACTCTCCAGGATCTCTCTTCTCTAGCTGGCTGGGAGTGGCTGCTGTATTCTAGTGCCACATGCTCCCTAGTGGGAAAATGCAGAACTTCAGCAACATTCCAGCAGCATTTTTTTTTTGCATAAAATTTAAAATATGCACAGCCCATTAATTATGTACACATGCAGTGGTGCAGAATTCCCTCAGGAGTAAAGGCTGGGTCTAAACAAATTCAAACTTCTGGTTGTTTGAAACATAGATATAAAATTAATGGAGCATCTCTATAATAAAAGCAGTCAATATATGTCTGGATTTAGATTTTGTTACAAAACTAAAATTCCACTGAGGTTCATCCAAAGATGGAACAATGCTGGGCAATGCTGGGTTAGTCGGGAGCTTGTTTGCATTGATGGGTTGAATTTCAAGTGAGCGCACATCAATATTTGGATGAATCAGTTTCACTTTCCAGGTGTCAGGAAAAGATCTGAGATTTTAGCTCTAATCTATTTAGCCTCTAAACTCTCTGAAAACAGAGATTATTTTGTTTGTTATGTGTCTATAATGCCTTGTGCTGCTCCATGACTGCGTCCTCTGAGGTTGCAATACAAATAATCTGAAAGCCATGAAAGACACAATTGTATAACAAGTTTCTGATGCTAAGCTTTTGGTTGGGTTTCATTTAACCCCACAAAGAAAATGTAGATTAAATTAACCAAATTCAAAGCAAAACAAAAACCCAATCTTGGTAAAACCTCCAGGAATTTTTTTTCACCCAGATTAACCAACAAATTTCCTGAGTTCTATATAAAACAGTAAAACAAAGAAAATGTACCAAAATTATAAATACTGTGATTTCACTAAGGAGGCTAAGAGGCACCGCTTTTTTCATTTAAATAATGCAAAAGTCTGTCAGTGCACACAGGCCACACAAGGGTAGACCACAGCTCCAAGAATATAATCAGCTATCTTCAGCATTGATCTTCTTTTGCTGCTTCTTATTTCCTTCTATTGCATTGCATCGCCTTGTGTTAATTTCTTCCTCAGTCATGGATTATCACTATCGAGGCGATACAAAAGCTCTAACACCAAGCCAGTTTATTGTTTCCAATATTTTCATTTAAGCACTTCAATCAATATCTGCCAAGACAATTAAAGTGCTCAAACAGTTTGCCAGAGGACTTTTCCTTTGAAGTCTTTTTTATTTTATAATATTTATTCCACTATTTATTTTGAACAAAAAAAAGTTAACACAATTTCCCCAAATTCGTACACTATTCTGATTCTTGTTTTATAAAGGAAATGAAATTTGTCATGCTGCCATACATCATTTGCACTGCAGTACAATGTCCCATCTGTGTGTCAAGTACAAAACAAAAGCATTTTGTGAAAAATTGCTAAAGTAGTAATGATTTTTGTCCTCAACTCTTTGTTTTGCCTTTCAATAAAGAAGGCGACATGTGCCACAAATGATATATTATTGTTTAAGTACAACCCTAGTAACAGTGCATAACCAAAACCATGTTTCACAGCAGAGAAACTATAGTTTACTGCCCCTATGGCTCTGATGAGAATATAATGTTCTATAGTTTATAAATGCTTTGAGGTCAATACATGATTTACTTCAGCTTGTTCATCCAATGAGCAGGAGGTCCAAAAATATATCAAGCTATTAGACAGCCCTTTGGAAGCATGGCTGAGGCTGCCAGTGATGGAAATCGTTCCATGGAAGCCTCTCTGTCAACTAGAGATGAGATAATTAGATCCAGGTAATACATTGAAGCCCCATCAGGGAGCAGGACAGCAAACATGTCATCTTTATGGGTCTTTCTTGTCCTTCCCAGCAACACTGGACTGAGATAGTAAAAACCGTGAAGGATTCATCAGTGCCCTGCAACAAATACAGCAACAGGATAATCAACCTATCATTCCTCCATCATGCTCATTATCTAGAGACCTGGTATTCTGTGTAAACAACCACACATCCACAAAACAAGATTAAGGAGCCGTGTCAGTTAGTTATATCTTTCTTTTTTAAGTCATAGTGTAATATCAGACAAAGCAGATGGACTTGAATCTTGTAATAGCAGCAGCAGCTTTGGAATTGGTATGTCAGTCTTAAATTGGCTCATACTAGCTTTATACTAGAAAGAGAAGAAAACTGAACCCTGAATCCAAATAACCCTAGCCTGTCAGCATTCGACATCCATATCTGATTTAAACAATTTTGTCCTCTATGGACAAGAGTAAACTTAGCAACAATCCTGAAAATTTAAACCTCCTCAAATTTCTGCATGCACATTTTCAGGGATTGGAACCTGTGCCTGGATCCAGAAGTGGAATTTGTGGCTCACTTTTCTACATTTCTTCCAGGTTTCATATGGAGATGAGAACAATTTCTCAGAAGAGACATAATTAACTTGGAATTCCCTTGTAACTAGTACTATTACAGCATTCACTTTTCACTAACTTTGGCTGGTTGAAAAGTTTTCATCAAAACTTTTTTAAAAAAAGATGGAAGATAGGGTTTGCGCATAAATGAAAATTCTCACACAAAATTTGGATTTTTATTGGAAAACTTAGAGCCAAAAGTCTGGAAATCCTTTGGCCAAAAACTGGAAAGATTGCAGATTTTCATTATTTTAAGAAATGTAGTTAAGGCACACAATAGTTTAAATCATAACTGATTTTCATACAAAAATACTCCCAGTTTTACATATAGAAAAAATGTTAGCACCTTCATTTCCCTGGAACTTCTCATGTTCCATTCGCAGCAACTCACAAGGGCTTGTGGGATATGTATCTGCCCCAAAATTACCTATATGTCTAGGTTTTATACTGTACCCATTATGCTATCTGGGAGGTTCCTACAATTCTATATATCCATACAGGAAGGTATACTTTTCTCTTTTTGATTCCCTTCATCTTATTTTATTATATTCTTATTTTCTTCGCTTTCCCTCCACTCAAGATGCAGCCAAGCAGTGGATTCCTCTTGCCCTCCTTCTAATTAACAAACAGGACATGGAAGAGAGATGGAAGATGAGGTCTCTGAGATAGCTTTGCATCAACTCATCAAGATCTTTGAAAGTGGGACAGTCCCATGCTATAGATAGTGATTGGCTGATGTTGGCCAGCTTTTCTGTATACTTATTAACATCACCACTGCTTTTCTTGAATACGTTTTCAGCCAACAGCAGTAAGGAGTGACTTCATGGCACAATGCCAATCTAAGATGACAGGTTCAATCTAAATTCAGGACAAAGGAAAGCCATTTATATGGACACGGCAGATGTACAGATCGAATGCAAGAAATTCCAATGTTGGCTGGGCAAAGGCTACAACAGAAAAAATATTTAGCCTGATAAAGCTGAGCACAATCTTATGATTCAGTGGCAATTTATTATTTATCAGAATTGCTTCACCTAGAAAGCAGGACTGACAGTAAAAGAGAGAGCTCTAAAGTTTCACCAGCACTATTATATGAAGTATGTGCCAACTTTTTTCACATGTGTGAAACAAGAATGCTACGAAAAAGAAACTGGAAGACAAATTGAGGAAACTGGAAAACTGTAACATACAGAAGCAAGACTTCAGGCAATTGCAGACTAAAAAAGGAAGTGACTGAAAAAAAAAACCCTCCAGAAAGTAAAGAAGTACATGGCTTTACAAAGAAAGAAGTACATGGCTTTACAAAGAAAGAAGGGTATAAATCAGGGTATGGAACCTAAGGCCCAGGGACCAGATGCAGCCCCCAGATTGCCTGCATCCAGCCCCTGGATTGGAGAGCCTTCCCTCCTCCCTCTTCCTGTGGGGCTCCTGGATCACACAAAATCTATTAGCCTGGGTCCTCATTTGTTTCTCACTTGTGTGTGGCCCCCATCTGATTTTTCTGTGGGTCAGCAGCGCCCGACCCAAAAACAATTCCCCATCCTTGGTATAAATGCTTTAAAATATGCAGTGATTCAAAATGCAAAGAGAGACACAAAGGAAAACGAAAAGTGCTTGTTGGATGTTCATTGACAGTACACCAGAGAAAAGGCAGAAAACGAGAGAATTCAAGTGCATCCTGCCACATGTTTTAGGTCATTCTGATGCACCATAAAGAAAATCAAGCTAACACTTCCTCAATTAGTGTTGCACAAAATCAGAAAAAAAAAGTCTACTGGTTCATCTCCAGAAGCTTTCAAATGCTGCCTAGGAACTAGTAACACTATTTAGAAACCAGGGCAGTCACAACTATTTTAATATCTATGATGAATGAGGAAATAGATCTGTGAGGTTCAATCATTCCACTTTGCTGGAATCTGTCCCACATACAGGTTTAATATCACTACAACTTTATAAAGTTCTATGGGTTTGTGGACTGTTTAGTACACAGTTCTCTGAGTTCTCTCACTCTGCTCCAACTTACTTCACAGAACCAGAGATACCTGATGACTGCAAGCTAAATATTGTGTCTTATCCATCAGAAATTATAAATTCTACCTCCTGCAACACTTGTTGTCTCTTTGGAGGTCTCCCATCCCAGGAAACAATGTTTTGTTCCTACAAGATCCTGGTGGGCTGTTACAGCTACACGTACAGGGCTATGATGGCAATATATGCAACTATATATTTTGTTACATTTTTACTAGACTATCATGAGCTAGTCTTTAACATGCAACAGTATTTAAGAGTTATCTGCAGCCATCTTAAAAAATGGAAAACTCAGGCTTCCAAAAACCCTGCAAGTCTCATTCAAACTTATAGCTAAAGATTGGAATAGCTTAGTGTTGCTTCTTAGTCATACATCACCATGTATGAAGCTGTCTCAACTAAATATGACAAAGTGTAGCCTGCATAAGGGGTTCAGGAAGAAAAAAAGATAAATATCAGTGAGATGATGCAATGTACACCAAAAAAATTGTGTTGTCGGCATTCTTTTGCCAAGTGTCATATAAAAAATCTACTTCATATAAAAAAATGAACACTTAAATATTCGAATGTTGTAAGGCATAGTGCTTGTGAATCTGGCCTCAAAATATGAAGTGGTGCAGCTAGATTATCAGTCAAGAATGAGGTAGTTTGTCAAAAGATGCATAGTAATATCATAGAAATATTACCAGCTTTGTGTGCTTCTGATCCTGTCATAAATAAAAGACATCATTAAGTGATTGAAAAATGCTAAATTCTTGTATTCAGAATCACAAGTCTTGTTTGTAAAAAAAAATGCTGGATTACAATGTACAACAAAATGTGATATTGATTACCCATGTTTCCCTGTTATTCTGGAAAACATTTTAAAAAACGATTAAAACTGTAATTCTCTTTATGTATCTTAAGCAATCTAATATTAAGCACATCTCATGAATTAAATTATAATTTCTCAAAGTCAAAGAGGAAATGTTATTGTTTGTTCTGGTACTATAAATTAAGAAATATAAATTTTCCTGTGTGAAATCCTGAAAAGAGAGCATTGAGAAAAGGTTATTATGATGGCACAGATAATTCACTCTGAAGATATTTATTTCTTATGTGTGTGAAACAATGAAGTGTAATGATAAGTGCAGTGTTATACTATCATCTAGCAATGAGCAGGCCAAATCAGCTGAATAAAGATGGTTGAGTAAAACGAGTTTGCACTCATGTTATAAATATTGCACAGTAAATATTTCATATGTGAGAAAGTGAAGAAACAGTCCAGAAGGATAAAAGTTTACCATGAAAGGAAACATCCAAAAATTGGAGAAGCTAAATGAGTCCAAATATCTGTGAGGGCAATAAATAAAATATAAATCTGAAAAACTAAAAAGCTTAATATTTTTACAATTGCTTAGTATTGTTCACATATGAAGTGCCTTTTAAACAGATGTTTTTTGTCAAAATGTGTAAGGATGATACAAAATAGTTATGGTTTGGGGTCATTTGCGATATACTCACAGTAACATGCAAAGTAGATATCTGATTAGTTTGCCACAATTCTCTGAACCCTATCCCAAAATTAAGAACATCTTATAGACAGGCATATACTTAGTGATACAGCTGAAAGGGGATTATAAATAATGAGGCAAGATTAAAAGTATTACAAAGATAAAATGAATACATTGACTTGTGCTACATATGTGTCTGTGCACACTCATCTGCAATGAATACTGCTTACAACGGTATTCTTTCTTCTTCCTCTGTAGAATTTGGCACAGGCCGCTGTCAAAGAGAAGATACTGGACTAGCTGGGGTCCTCAGGTATGCTCCAGGATAGCCATTCCAATGGTCTTATGAAATGTTGCCTCTAATCTTTTCCATCCAAGTGAGGAATAAATGTTATGTGCACTGAGGCATGTGTGAATGTGCACCACCAAGAGAACATAGAACTTAGCTGTGGGCACTCTACTAATCAGCTGGGTAGCATTGGAATCTCTCCTGAGTGGCTGCACAAGCACTCAGCTTCCAGTGAACATTGGTACTATGTATTACAACTGCCCCAGTAGATCAGTTTATAATTCTACCACCCTTTAGTGGCTTGCCTAAAAAGATGCTGCTGCAACTACTTTTTCCTAACAAATATTCTCTATTAGCTTACACAGTAAACTTTTATAGTTTTGTAGCTAAAGATTCTGAGCCATAGACTTTTCTCTATCAGAGGGGTAGTCGTGTTAGTCTGGATCTGCAAAATCTCAAGGAGTCCTGTGGCACCTTATAGACTAACAGATGTATTGGCGCATAAGCTTTCGTGGGCAAAGACCCAGTTTGTCAGATGCATCTGACAAAGTGGGTCTTTGCCCACGAAAGCTTATGCGCCAATACATCTGTTAGTCTATAAGGTGCCACAGGACTCCTTGAGATTTTTCTCTGTGTGTCATACAACTCAACAGTGCTGCATCTAGGTGGAAAAACAACTTATCAATACAATTTAAAATCTGTAATATTTCCTTTTAAAGTACTTTACACATTTATCCCTCTGAGATAAGGCTTTATCACTTTTTTCATTGTATTCCTTTGGTATATATGGTCATGCCAATTCTCTTTCAGAATATTATCTGAGGAAGTGGGTCTGGCCCACGAAAGCTCATCACCTATTAAACTATCTTGTTAGTCTTTAAAGTGCTACATAGTTTTTTCCTTTTGTTTCAGTAAAGAAAAGTTATTCAAGGTCTGTGACTCCATGACATAAATGCCAGGAAATAATTTCAACAGCGGTGTATGGAGCAGTCTGTATCCAGCTCAGTGACATCTATTCTTCCTTCCTCTGTTATTTACTACTTGTCATGCAGCAGCTCTTAGTGGCCCCAAACAGATCGGAGTCTCTTGTGCTAGGAACTGCAGACAGTCCCTGCCCCAGGAAGCTCATAATGTAGGATTATGGAAAAATGCAGGAAGAATTAGACAAAGAGTGGATGAGGGGTTGCAAAGATAAGCTACAGTAAGTGGTTTCACTTTTTCATGGCTGGTACTGTAGTGTTAAGTTTCCAATGTACAGGAGAATAAGAATAAGAAGAATCTAACTCATTCCATTGAATGACAATAGTGATGAAGTTCAGCTAACTACAGACTAATGCTTGATATTGTAGCACATGGTATTGTGCATTCATTCCCTATATTTGATACCTTTAGACTGTTCATGGACAGGATCAATGGTGATTACTTAGTGATCTAGTCCTGCATCAACTGCAATGAGAGTATAAGATGGTCAGCACATTGAAGAATCAGGTCCTGAGAGCTTAATCATGTAATGTGCAGAGTGACCTCAGCTCCCATTGACACTATGATTGAAAAATTTCTTTCAACATAGAAGTCCAAAGTATGCCTTGACCTACACCCATTGCAACTTCATTGAAGTCAGTGGTATTCTCAGGTTGAACATTGAGGTGCTAAATTGATATATGTAGGTTAGATGTGCATCATCATGGGATTACCAAAAATGATTTAAATTAAAGGTCTTATGTAGCATAGACATTTTTTTACACACAAACTATACAATGAATATCTATTTTCTAAGAAGTAAAATAGATCTTTCCACTAAGGACTGTAAGATACTTATCCCAGGTGCACACACATTCTAATTTTCAGGCCCCTAAACTGCAGAATAACAAAACTAAGCAAGGCTGGTTTCAGTCATCAAATAACAGTAAAATATAAAGTATCAATTTACAGTGGTCACCCTTCAAAAGCCAGCATCCATCTGGAGATACCACAAAAATAAATGGATAAATGTTGACTTATAAAATGAAAACTCACTACATTAAGCTCATTAACATTTTTCAAAACCTTGCCTTTCATTAGATCCCATATAATCGAAATTTTCTGAATCAGGACTGCAGGGTTGGCCTCAAAATGGGAAGCCTGAATTTCATGTATAGCTGGGGGATAAGATTCAGATAAAAGAAGCATGAACTTACAACCAAATTAAGAGAAACATATAATTATACGTCTGCAAAATAATCTGAATATTTTTAAAGCAACACATAGCTTGCAGGCAGTAGTAGTTTGGCGGATGCAGCTGCTTATGTTAGAGCTCAGCCACTTTGCTCAACAGCAGAAAAGCAGGGATGTGGGGGGAATTTTAACTGCATTCTTTAAATTAAATATTTGATTTTTAAAATGACATTAAAAATTCAGAATATATGACTGTGACTTTGCAGTTCTTATTACAGCCATAGTTATGGGTCTGTTAGCTTTTCCATTACAAATCTTATTTTTAAATGTTTTATAACCAGCCATAAAATTTCACTCTAGGATGGAAATTGACAATATAAGGTCTCAGCCTGGAAGCAAAATAGGGTTCTGTTGTTGTTTGTTTTTAATTTAAAATGCTTCAAAAATAAGTTAAGCCATGAATAAGCAAGAGGACAAAAATTAAAAGTTTATCTGTTCCATATGCATATTGCTGTTGTGTAACTAATAAAGACTTTATGACTCTGAATTTCCTTTTGCTTCACACCAATATTATGCTGGGGAAAGTCCAGTGACTTCATTGGAGATAATTCTCCTTTCACATAAGGAGTAAGATCTGTTTTTTCTAAAGTAAGATATTTCACTAACTAAATTGCATATACAACAGGAACCACTCTGCTGAAGCTGACTTAAAAAAACTCCTCTCTTGCTGATTCTTGTTTAACTCTTGTGGAACAAGAGTTAAACAACAAACTTGACTCTGAAAAGTCTCATTTTCCTGAGGCTATTAAGAGACGTATGTATTCTAATGCACAACTAGAAAAACAAATAAAAATATCAACCCAAATTGACACACATTGGTAATATATTGATGTGTTACAGATGTGGTGAAGGCAGGGGAATCCAGTTTTGAAAAAAGGAGGAAGACAAAAATAAAAGGGAACAAATTACCAAGATTCTAAGAATAACTGAAGAGCCTAAACATTCTTAAGTGTCCTTTTAAAACAAAAAGAATCCAGAAGATTCTGTTAAGGATTAGTGAGGTCACCATTAGCAGATTTAAAATCATGCTTAAATTCATGCTTAAATTTGACACTTTACGCTGGGGTCTTAACAAAGACTTAATTATCTTACCCATTACAAAGATAGCTTCCCCAATTATCACCTCTAATATCATTAGCTCACAGACATTTACCTTCCCGCCCTCATCCCCCCTCTGTTCTGAAATTTGATTTGTCCTTTTTATATGTGTTCACTTTTTTTTATTGTATCCCTTTGGTATATATGGTCATGCCTATTTTCTTCCACAATTTGATCTGAGGAAGTGGGTCTGGCCCACAAAAGCTCATCACCTAATAAACCATCTTGTTAGTCTTTAAAGTGCTACATAGTCCTGTCTTTTGTTTTGGCTCAAATCAAATATTGCCCAAACATTCCTTCTCTTTAGCAAAAGGAATACTGTGGAATCCACTAATAATGTTAAATTACATGAAAATGCAAAACTATAAAGATTTTAAAGCTGATTGTATTTTGTCAGATGTATCTGAGGTGATTACAGAGATCTCAGTACATGATGTTATTATAGACATTATTGGTCCTGCATTGTTTAGGCTCACTAGGGCTATTCACAGGCTTCAAGTTAAGCAGGTGCGTAAGCTTTTGCAAGATGGAGGATTTACTCATTCCAGATGTACATGTGGGAAACTCCATATATTTCAGTGGGATAGTGCACATTCCCAGTGCAACTGAAAGTGGATTAACCCACTTATATTGGTTGAGTATAGGAACTTAGGGTGCGTCTACACTGCACCATTATTTTGGAATAACTAGCGTTATTTCGAAATAACAAAACGAGTATTCACACAGCAATTCTCTTTTTTGAAATAATATCGAAATAACAGGTTGCTTATTCCAACATCTGTTAAATCTCGTTCCATGAGGAATAACTCCTCTTCCAAATAGCTATGTCAAAATAGCCACAGTAATAACGCTCCGCTGCTGCTATTTCAAAATAGCTCCTCACCAGGGCCATTCTAAGTAATTTCTCCCCAGTGCTTCCTGGGGTTCTGAATTGAGACAGTGCATCCACATTAGGGGAGCCTGCCTCGGACTAATTTTGAGGCTTCCCTGTAGTGTGGATGCTCTATTTCGAAATAAGCTCTTTTGGAATATATCTTCTGGAATAGCTTATTCCAAAATAAGTGTGCAGTGTAGACGTATTCTTAGCTCTGGAATTTCCATTTTAAACAGGCATTATCAATATTGAGATATCAAAACAATCTTACGTATAGGGCTTCAAGGGCACAAATGTACACTTATTCTTCACACAATCTGCATTCTCTCCTGCATGTGTTGATTGCAGGCAGTAAAATGAAATTTAAGAATTCTGCTCCATGAGTTTCAAAGAACAATGCTGCTGCGATGTCAGGAAGTACTGTACTCACAGGTTAGAATGCAGTATTGGGGAAAAGCTGTTATCCTTTCATGTATACACTCACTTGTGAATAGACATTGCTACACACTGAGTTCATGAACAAATAAAGGCTATCCAGAACTCCCGTTCACTCTGGCCTGGTCTTCACTAGGACTTTAGTCTGAAATAAGCCCCCCCCCAAGATCCATTTTGTAAGCAATGTGTCCACACTACAAAGCCCAGTATTCCAGAGTAAGGGACCATAGAATTCAAACTCTGTAGTCCTGCTTTTCATAAGGAATAATGCTATTCCCAAACTTGTAAATCCAAAATAACATTAGTGTGGATGCTCCGTGCTGCTAATTTGAACTGAGGCTCTGAGTCCAAGGTAGCACATTCATATTAACGGAGCCTGTCTCATACTACATTCAATTCTTCCCCCTAGGGAGGACCCAGAACTTAGAATTTGTAAAATTGGGTTCCCAGAAGTCGAACTTAGTAAATTCAAAATAATCTCCTAATGTACATATGGCTGCTGAGTGTAGGATAAAACTCTAGATTAAAGTTAACCTATTATTTCTATGCATACTGAAGTCACACCTCCAGATTCAGCATAACCGTACTTTACAATATGCTGAAACACAATATGTTGATTCTTTTCTTTTTTTTTCTTTTTGTAAATATTATGCAAACTCTACCCTGTTTCATTCATTCATGTTGTGGTTAAGCCTTCTCAGCATTTTTATAAGTTAATAAAGCACTCTCTTACAATGATATTTGCCAAAAGGCGGGAATTAGTTTGGATACTGTAGCCTACAACTCTATTCTTAATGTTTATCTTGCCTTTATGAGACCTAGGGGAAAAAATCTCAAGCAACATCCATTTGGCATAGTTAACTGTGAAACAATACAGAACCAGTAATGTGTTTACAGAACCCAAACTTTCCATCTGCTTATCAAGATTAAGATTTGAGGATTATAAAGACACATTATTATAAAATGGTGAAATAGAGCTGATAACGCTAAAAACATTATTCCTAATCATACATAAGAACTGTGTATTACTGCTACTCTAACAAACCAGAGAAATATTAGTAGATTTTCTTTTTAAACAAAACAACATCTTGAAGAAGCACTGTATATCAAACAAAAGCAAAGCCAGCAATGGAGAGCTGAAAATCTAACCAGTGAAAAGATGTCCATAGAACCACTATGCTTTTCTGATATAGTCACCAGTCAGTGGTGTATGAAACCAATAATCGATTTTACCTGAAAAATCTCAGATCATTACATCCTCAATCAACAAGGTATTTTGCAGAAGGTTTCAGAAGAAGTACATCTTTAGGATTATGTTTTCAAACCAGCTTTTACATTTGAATATCAAAATATACGGACAATTTTGAAGCACTTGACCAAATTTGCATTAGAAAGTAAGATATTTCATTGTAAGACTGGACAAAAATGTTGATTAAATGCCAAAAAAAAGAGTTGTGGATATGAAGAGTACTGGGTGATCAAAGTGTACATGTAACTTGTCACATCAGTTTAGATGTCCATGTTACAACTTTTGAGAGTAGTTGAAATGATGTAATAAAATTATTTTCCTGAAGTTCATCCTACTTTGTAGTCGTAATTCTCACATAGCTGTGATAGACAATGTGACTACTGAAAAATAATAGTCCTGAACATTTTTCCCAATTTAAAAAAATCATATATTTCTTTTAATGTCCCTTGGGGAAAAGGTCAATCCTCACCTACAGACAACCCCCTAACTTCAAACAAATTCTTTCCAGTAACCACACAGCATGTCTCCATCATACTTATCCAGGAACCCACCCCTGCAATCAACACCGGTGCCAACTCTATCCACACATCTATACAAGCAACATCATCACAGGACCTAATCACATAAACCACCACATCAGAGGGACCTATAATTGCACATCCACTAATGTGATTTATACCATCAAGTGCCAGCAATGCCCCTCTGCCATGTATATTGGCCAGACTGGACAGTCTGTACAAGAAAGGATTAATGGACACAAATCAGATATTCATATAAGTAACACACAGAAACCTGCTGGGAAACATTTTAACTTGCTCAGACACTCATTAATGTATCTCAAAGTTACTGTATTATTGCATACCAATTTAAAACACCAGCTTGAAAGGGAGGCTACAGAATTTAATTTTGTTTACATGTTCGATACCTGCAACAGAGGTCTAAATGAAGACCTTGCGTGGGTGGCCCACTACCTTCTACATCCTAATGACATAAAAAACCAAGCACCAGCTACTTGAGAGCACTTAGTGCCCACTTTATCAGCATCATTTAGCATAGACACTCTAATTAACAATTCCCCCCCTTTTTTTTCCTTCTCCTCTCCCGCCCCCTCTCCCCCATCCCCTTTCTTTCTCTGCTATTTATTTGGAAACTGGACCCCTTAACTCAATTCATCTGAAGAAGTGGATTGTGCCCACAAAAGCTCATGATACCATCTACATTTTTTGTTAGTCTCTAAGGTAATGCAAGACCAGTGCTTTTTTTGTGACAGTACTGCCTGGTATGCAGTACTGGCACCTCCAGTCAGAGCTTACCTGGAAAGAACGGAGCATACCATCACCTCTGTATGCAAATGTCTGACAGTTGGCTGGGCCACATGTCTTAAAGGGGCTGCGTCTCTCTCTCTCTCTCTCTCTCTCTTTTTTTTTTTCTTTTCTTTTGCTCAACAGCTTTCCCAGCACCTTTTTTTTTTTAACAAAAAAAAGCACTGTGCAAGACTATTCATTATTTTAAGATTTTTCAGTTACAGACTAACATGGCTACCCCTCTGAAACTCTTAATGACATTTACAGCCTTTTTATATGCTTCCTACTGGCATTTTCTTATGAGCGATATTTCTGATGAAAGAATGCTCTCAGAAATTAAAAAGTGTTGAATACTCATGCAAAGGTATTGACACAAAAATGCCCAAACATGACCAAATCAGTTTGTAAAAGTCTCCATAGCCAATCAGAAAGAAGCAACAATATCCTGTAAGCTATCTCAAATCATGAACAACACACAAGGTGATGACAAGTCAAAACAGTTAGTTTGAAAACAAATTATAGGCTCGTATATGTTTCCATAAGGTGTCCTGAACTATTTCAAATCAAGATCAAATTCAAAGACAAAAAGGGATACATTTTTTGAATGTATTATTCACCTCATATATCTCACCCTACTGCCAAATAATACTTTTTTCTCCAATTACTATCAAAAAGTTCAGAAGGAGAACAACATCAGAGATTTTCTGACAATTCCTTTTTCTATTTCCCAAACTGAAAGCATAGGAAGTTGACATATCTTAGCCCTTGCCAGTTCATTTCATGTTTGATAATTTTCAGAGTTTTACTGTATGTTTGTTACCATATATGTCTCAATATGTATTTTTTTTAAAAAGAAAAGAAAGGAAGAAAAAAAATCATTCTGTTTCAAATAATGAGCATGTGCACCTTTTTGCCTCAGGCCTTCATACACAATTTAGCCAGAAAGCCAGGGCAGATCATGATTTAGCTTTTGACATCTCTTGCCTTCAGGCCAGGAGAGACTAATACAGATTTCTGACTCTGAGCACACCATGGAAAAAAAAAAGTGAGAGAGAGGGGCCTTTTATTGACTAAATGATAAAGAGGTTTGTAATGATAAATAACAGTCATTTTATTGTGGAATTCCCCAGAAAAGATGCATTCAGCAGTGTCTGAAGAAGGCTAAAAAGCTGAAGCTGGTTCCCCATGGATCCAAACCTGTTAAGCGTCAATGCTCCTGGGCAGAAACAGAGGTCACAAATTGCATAGGACCCACACTATTAAAACTGCATAAGCACGATACATAATCATTGCTGCACTAAGACTAGTTGCATTAAGAGGATTAGCTGAAGACTGCTTTCGGGTTTCTCTCTCTCTCCCTTCTCCAAGCCTGTGTCTGACACAATCACAGTGTAGACCCAGATTGCTTGAGAATTCTCTGCCAGCTTTGATCGATAGTTTAATTGTAAACTTTGGGAGCAATAATGGATAATTCAGCTTGAACCGTCCAGTATGAGCCCTGTTGTCAAGGACAGAGCTTCAAAATTAAACAAGAGTTAGGTAATATTATTACATTTGTACAGCTCACCTACAGTTAAATTCCATTTATAAGTACTGTCTTGACAATGTATGGAGTTCAATAAACATAGGCCCAGGTGGGTTGAGTGGGGAATAAAGGAAGAAAAGAGGAAAGAAGCTAAAGTCATTTGCCAACACTTTTGTGCCAACGGTTTTATTTTAACTTAAAGTCCTACAACAAATAAAAGCAGGGTGTGAATACAAAAGAGATCCATCTAACAGGAATGGGGTGATATTAAGTAAAGGAAAACTCAGACTAAATGTCCACAAAATTTCCCTAATGGGATAAGTTCCTCTAGGAAATGCTGGAGTCACATTTAAAATTGGATTGGATTCAGTACTAGAGAAAATACTGTGAGCAATAATCCTGCGTTGAAGAGCAATGTACAAAGACCTAGATCTTTTTCATCTAATTTTTTATGGCTGTAGGATTTTATTCTGCTCACTCAGTATAAAAAATCATACCTTACTCCTCTGAAAGCTGATTCTGTAAAAATTATGTGGGCACAGATCCTGCAAACGCTAACATTCATGCTTAACTTTATGCAGCAAAAGTGCTCAACTTCGGCAGCACTACATGATCAGAGCCACAATAGGTTCTACATTACTATTGTATGATGCTGATTTCCACATCAGACTGATTTTTGGTTTTCCTAATAGCGGCCTTGCAATCATTTTGAGATCTAAAAAGGAAGCTGGGTTTGTGTCATTTTACATATCACCACTAGTAACTCCAGCCCTACAACTGAATAACTTTACACTTCAGGCTCATAGATTCTGCCTAGTTTACTTGGACACATATTCAGGGGCACTGGAATAATTTGTATAGTGGCAATGCTGAGTGCCATTGAACCAAACTGCAAATGGAAACCATTTCAAGCTGGGGCTGCAGCAGCATCCTCTTCCCCCTGCTCCCGCACTGCTAGTTCCAACATCTTTGCACATATCAGTGTGTGAGGGGGAGACATGCCAATAGGTCTCCAACAGTTTTCAATTTCATCAAGGGCTATCAACCTGCATAAGACTCTGCATCCTCCCCCTTGACACTCTTGAGAAGGATGTATAATGAGGACTAGGATTTATGTCCTGAGGTCTAGGACTTGGGGACATTTTGGTCTTGTTGCTTTCTCCAATTTTGGAGAAGTTGGTGGGGCCACTTTCTTATTTTAATATGTAATGTATGGAAAAGGCACCTAGGCCCTGGAGAGGTAATGTTTTTTATGTCTGATTTGTATAAAATTACATAAAGAGTATTCTTTTTAGCATTTTTCACCATACTACAAGAATACCTACAGGTAAGTAGGCATGAGATCCCTGTGTGATCTGAAAAAGGAGAAAAGAAGGAAGGAAAAAGTGAAGGGGAAATTTTCTGAATGATCCAAAAACATTTTCAGTGAAATTAAACAGTTTGAAAAAAGATCTAAAACTATATAGGTCTGACTTGCAGGACTGGAATATACTGCATTTGGCAAATAAAATCATATGAAACTAGCCTTCGCACTTGCTAAGAGTATATAGTTTCATTACAAATAAACTGTGGTTGCAAAATTTCTGTAATGTTAAGAGTCTCAATACTCATGGCAGATATGCAAGTATTCATGAAACGCCTCCTCTTTTCTTTTATTATCAAAAATTTATTTGTGATGAGTCAGAAAATGCCACCTCTCCACTTGGGATAGAAATTCTTTTACCTCCTTACAGTACCTTCAGGCTGCTTACTGTAAAGGACTTCTTGCTCTACTTGTAATTACTTCTCCATGGAATGATATGGGTGCCTGGTCATTTTACATACATTGGTATCATAAAGGCAGAGGCTAGAAGTTTTGTGGGCTTTATGATCCATGTTTCTCTTTTTGGGGATGAAGCAGGTGAAGATCTAAAGGACAATGCTCTCTTCCCACTCTTAAATTCTGCTTAAAAGCATACAGTTTGCCAGTCCTCAAATAGGTATATGCTGATACTGATGTGAGAATTCCTGATTGAAAAATAGTATGAACCGAATCCTCAGTCCTGCTACATCACAGATTCCATGTGTGCTAGTCAGCTGAACTTGACCCAGACATTTTGCTTCTCCATGCCTCATATTCCCATCTTACAGATGGGGGGAAAATAGCAGTGCCCTATCTAATAGAATCATAGAACACTAGATGGGACCTCGAGAGGTCATCGAGTCCCCCCCCCTGCCCTCATGGCAGGATGCAGTACTGCCTAGACCATCCCTGATAGATCTCACAAGAGTGTCACAAAGACATATGCATTAAACTTTCTATCAGTCTACAGCTCTCTATAAATCCGAATATCCAAATTAATCTATTCTTAGTTAAATCCCTCCAAATGCAGCTTCACTCTTCCTTCTCCCATCAAAGTTTCATTATGAAATTCTCTATAGATAAGGTCTATTGGAGTTTCCCCCCTTACAAAGAAACAAAAGAATAAATACATGGATTTAAGAAATAAATAAAGATTCAGAATAGGGTTGTTTTCATTTACAATATAGTTGGTTTTCTTTGCCAAACTTATGACAAATATTTTTGCCAAACTTTTAACCTGATCAGATAAACAGGCAGAGGAACATGAAATGTAGTCATTTCTTCCTCGATAGTGCAAAGAAGCTTGTAAGCATTTCTTCTTAATAAAGGAGATGGGGAAAGGGGGTTAAATAAAGAATCATTACAGGCAAAATGCAACTAGTTTGCAAGATATTTATGCTGCATATTGCATTAGAAGTGCATGAAAAAATTGGTATGGACCAAAATATTTTACCATGACAACAAATTAAGGTAGAATTGTCGTTATAAAAATTAAGGTGGAACTACCGCTTGGCCTAGTTACCGTGGTGACTGACATACAGTTCAATCTATTAAATTGTGTCTTGTGGTCATAAGCCATCAACCTGTGCACAGCAAACTAGGGGAAGTGGCTAACATCCCTTTAAAATACAGGCAATGATATCCCATTTAATGATTTAACAAATCCTGTAGATTTCTTCCTCCCATTCTTGAGATGTAGATTAACAGAAATTTATAGTGCCTGGAAGAAGAAAAAAAAATAAGCAAGCCCTTTCACTCAAATGAATGTCAGTTTTGTCCATCCATTTAGATTAATTTTGCTTTGAATTAAACTGATAGATGGAAATCATCATAAGCTGACTGAAAGATCCCAATTCACTTTAATGTCTCTTCTTTCTCTGCTTCCTGGGGAATGCCATCACTTGAAGGAGTGACGTCCAGACTCCTTTTCCCTGATGTGCCAAATCCCTGAAATTCACTTCTATCACAAAGCTCAGTGTAACCGTAATGAAAAGACATGCAGAACCAATCCGCCAGGGATAAGCAGGTCTTAATATACAGTATATGCACATTCCATACATAGAGCAGTGAATTCTCATCAGAAGCTCTGCATTACTTGCCATAACCTGACTGTGCTGAGATATTACTCTGATCTTTCAGGGAATTCATTTATCTCTTGCTTAACATGCTGCAGATGTCCGCACCCCAGCAACAGACACAGCCAGAAATGTGAGGGTTTTGGAAATTATTGTATGGTCACAAGTGTGTTGTTCTCTCTGAGTGAGCCTCTCATGCATCTGAAATGGACTAACTCAGATTTTCAGTTGCAGATTCTCTCCCTTCTCTCCCCCTTTCATTCTCCTTGGCTCTCAATAGTGTTTTTACAGAAGACTAATTTCATCTTGGTAAATCAGATAAAAGAATAAAAAATACACATTTTTGGTAGAGATATAATGTTAATGTGGGCGTCCAGCCATCCATTTCAGAAAGGGGGGGAGGGAAGAGATTTTGCAAGCTCTTTAGTTTTCTGTTTGTAGAAAAACTTCTTGGCAGATGCTAGTTAATTGATATGCACATTTCCAAGGTCACTTTTTTATAGTGTAATAAATGTTCCTTTCTATTCCATTTTGAATCCTCATGTTTCCCTGATGCTGATATCTATACTCCCAGGATGGTGTCTGATGCTTAGGAACAAGACTCAACTTTTTTTTAAAAGCATTCACCTTCCTTGAAATGGGGTTTGCTTCCTCAAACCCCTAGCATATGCTAGGATGGCACATACAGTAGTTTCAGAGGTCAGGAGGTTGGAGTAAGGATCTTGGGCTGAAAGGGAACATGCATGCAGCATGTCAAGAAGGCAAGGCGGCTACCAAAGGATGTGGCAAGTTGAGGAGTAGAGGTACTCCAATTAAAACAAAACACATTAAAAGGATTGCTTGCAGATTCAACATTCACCTAGATTCCTTGGATTTAAAATTTAAAAATAATATTTTTCAACGGCATTCCTCTTTGTCTTCATTCCAAGTCCATTACAGCCAGTGGTAAAACTCCTATAGACTTCAATGAGGGAAAAGTTAAGCCAATGCTGTGGGGTATTTTTGAAAATTCCACCCAAAATTTCCTTATATTCAGGCAAGATACACACATTCACAAAAATAACCAGGTCCAGTGAGTGGTTCTCACCCCATAGACAGTGTTCATAGCTCAGGCAGGCCTAAGATTTGTTAGAAGAACAATCTAGGAGGAGGACTACTTTATCTGGCACTCATCTCTAGATTCCTCATTAATTATCTTAGGATACTTCCTACTTCCTCTCACTAGCTGGTACTACAGGAAAAGCACAGGGCTCCCTGGTGCCATGGTTACAAGAGGAACTTTTTGCCCATTTATTTTTTAAGTGGGGAAATACTTAAAACATGTGCTTTTGCGGAAAAACTTGCCAGTCTAGACACAGCCTTAGGCTACACTGCGGGCTAAAGTCAAATTAAGATATGCAACTTCAGCGCCATTAATTGCGTAGCTGAAGTAGAAATACTTTAATTAGGCTTTTGGTGCTGTCTACAGGAACAACACTCTTCCTTCGACTTCCCTTACTACTCGTGAAATGAGGGTTACCATGAGTCAGAGTAAGAAGCCCATTATTTCAAAATTATTTCGAAATAGTGGGCTTGTTGTGTAGACACACACTCTGTTGTTTCAAAATAACGCTCCTGTGTAGACATGCCCTCACACTGGTGAAAACAGCAGTATAGATGAGGGTAGCACTGCATGGGTGCAGAGATTCCTGCAGGGTACAGACCCCAAGGCTTTGGCATGGCTAAGTAGTGCCTCACTGACCACTTTATAGGCGTATTAGGGAAGATGTGCCATGTATGTACTCCATACATCCTAGCGAGTGAGTGTGCAGTATAGATGCACCCTAAGCATTGAGCTGAATGAGGAACATACTGAATTTCATGATGTACAATAGTCAGCATTTTAACAGTCCCTGCTGGCCCTTTATAGAGAAAGTCCTGTTGAATGTCATCCCCCCCCCCCCACACACACACACACATACACATCTCTATGTTATTTTTAAACCATCTTCTACATTTGAATAGACAATTGTATTCCCTTCTCTTTAATTATAGAATGGTTCAAAAACATTCACAAAAGTTATCTTCTATTAAATGATATAGGTTTGTAGACTGAGTTTTATAGAAACTCTGGCTTAATCCTTATGAAATTTTGTAGGAGTTCTCCATTATGTGGGTTTGTAGATCCCAAAGCAAGTAATGTAGTTCAGGTGACATTCAAGTGTTGTGCTAAATCTCAACTGAAAAAGCAACAATCCACATAGTAATTTCCCTTCCTTTACATTTCCTATCTTTTCCATCAGACCAAAATAATGAAGCTGCTCTTCAGGAAGCTAAGTAGACTGTTCTGCTAACAACAAAGTATCATCTTGCCTGAGGAATTTATGGTTACAATTAGGATACACACACACTTTTTTATTATAAAAGATTCATTTCCTTTGCATTATATTTTTACAAAGATCATTGGGTGAAAGAAAGCAAAACGTCATTCTAAACTTTGGCAACAGCTAGTTCAAAACTCTTTAACAAGGAGCCACTCACAAAAGAGTAGACAATAATTCCTTAATGCTGACACCAGCTTCCAGTTCCTGCTGTAATGGCAATTCACCTTTCCAATGTTAAACACATTTCCATCTACGGGATGCCAAAAACTAACATTTACGTTAGAACAGAAATGAACTGACTTCAGAGTACAATGGAATTGCTTTTCCATTTCTGTGTGGGTGTTTCTTTACTTGAAAGAAAGCTACTGTATAAAAGACAAGGAAAGCATCTTTGATGTGCATGTGGTATTTTTAAATAAAAGCTTTCTCTAACATATTCTGAATTTTACCGAGAAGTAGCAATTAAAGGATTATCAGTTACTTCAAACATGAATTCTTTGGATGCTGCTCTTGCCTTGCTTTGTTAAGTTAATAATTATGTTTTAAGCTGCCTATTTAAAAAATGTACTTCAGTATTAAGTTAGTGATGTGCAATCACAGAACTGCTTACAAAAAGCAAAGTTCTGCATTCTGTCCTGAAAGACAAGTTACAGCAGCTGACTGAATAATATGGGGGAGAAAAAAGATTTCTCCAGACAGCTTTTGAGCAAGAAAGAAGGCAGGCATCAGTGAACAGTCTCTGAATGAATATATATATATATATATATAGATAGATATAGATATAGATATAGATATAGATATAGATATAGATATAGATATCTATTAATCAAAGGCAAGACAACATAGATTTGTTTGTTCGCCCACAAAAGTTAGCACTGGATTAGGAAAAATATTTCAAGTCATACAAAGATAATGTAAACAGAGAATATTCTTTATCAGCCAGATAAAATCTAAACCATTATCTTTATTAAACTGTCGTCTTCTATAGAATAACCAGGTAGAAGTGAATTGTTGCAATTATTAGGAGTAAAATACCTTCATCCTCACTTCAGTTCCCTTCTGCCACACAAAAGGGCAGGAGTTGATTAAAGACCCCCACAAAACAGCCAGATCCCGTCAGTGGATGATTCCCCAAGCTCAGACCCTGAGGAAAGGGAGCCTTAAGGTCTCCTCATCAGCCTTGGCACTGGGCAGCGCTGGGCATGAAAGGAGTATGTCAAGAACAAGGCTGCAGCACCTAGCATTGGGGAGCTTTGGGGCATTGCTGCAACCCAAAAAGCAAGCTCAGGAAAGGGCCCATAATTTAGACAGGTCTCCATGCCTGTTTAAGTTATGTCAAGGAGCTCTCCAGGCTTTGGAGCAGCCAGAATCAGGAAGCCACAAAGATGTCATAAATTTTAAAGCAATCGCATCTTGGCATGCAAACTCCATATAAAGAGTTCTCTTAGAGTACCCTATATATATGTATTATATCTGCAGACACCATACATAGTCATACTGTTGGATTCACTGTACTAGTACACACTGGTGAATTTGTCTGCTTCTCTCTCACACATCTTCATATCTTCTAACATGCTCCTCAATAACTCATGGAAAACTCATAGAAAACATTCTCCCATATTGATCTGCATGACTGCTACCTTCCCCTTCTTTAAGCCCTTCCTCAAGACCAACTTTTTTGGGGTGCTGACTAGAAAGGCTAGAACAGCTACTCTGTCATCTTTCCTTCTCTTTTCCTCTCTCCAACCCTTCCCAAGGTGCACTTTGGGTAATAATCACCCACTTGTTTCTTCCAAAAAAAAATGTAATGGTGTGCACAGTTGAAGAAAATTATAAGAAATAATTAAAAAGGCAACTTTACTTCCATAATCAAGAATGCTTAATCATTTAATGCTCGCTCACACGTCTTGAGGTAAAGAAGTTCTATTAGTCCCATTTTCAGATATGGGAACTAAAGCATAGAGAGGCTAAATGATTTGCCCAAGATCACCCAAGAAGTGCGGGGAAGAGTAGAGAATCTTTCCCTTCACCTCCAAGTTATTAGCACATTACTGGCCTGTCCTCCAGAAAATGTTATCCACTTGTTTCTATGTTGACCATAGTTCCCTCCCTTCACATACAAAGTGAAACAAAATATGTAAATATTTTATGAAAAAAAATTATCTTGCAGATATCCCCCAATGGTAATATTAAGGTGTTAAGCCCAAACCTTGGCTCATATATATATAGTACATGCATGGGTGAGCTATCACAATAGTAATCAAAATCAGTGGGTAAGGCTCATTTTACACCACACAGAGGGCTTCTTTCACCAGGACTTCAATTTTTCCAGCTAACTATTCCAAAACCTTGTTCTTTCTCAAGTAAATGCTTCAACCAACTTAAGACTTGCTATGTGAGATACAAACCAGCAATATCAAAGATCCAGCAGGGACTGATTTATCACATCTACAGGTTGAACCTCTCTAGTTCAGTACCCTTGGGATCTGACCAGTGCTAAACCAGAGAATTTGCCAGACCAATTGTCCAGAAACATTACTAGCACTTCTGCTGCTTGCTGGGCTGTTAAAAGGCAATTGGGAGTAAATTGGATCTAAATAACAGCACAGAACACTGAGAGCCAATACTGGTGGCTATAAATAAACTTTATGGGACTGCAGGAAACTTGGCCACATCCATAACAAGTGGACATCCGGCTAACTAAAATCATGCCAGACCACGGATGTTGCCGGACCATAAAGAGTGCCAGCTAGAGAAGTTCAACTTGTAGTATAGGCATGATAAATCAACTGCCGGTTGCTCTCCTGTCGACTCCGGTACTCCACCAAAATAAGAAGAGTAAGCAGAGCCAACGGGAGAATGTCAGCTGTTGACTTATGGCAGTGAAGATGCCGCAGTAAGCAGACCTAAGTATGTAGACTTCACCTACTTTATTCACATAGCTCAAGTTGCATAACATATGTCAATGGCCCACAGTAGTGTAGACAAGGCCCTAGACTCTAAGCTCATTAGGGCAGAAGCCATTTTTTTTTTGTTCTGTGCTTGTACAGGGCCCAGCACAATGGAGTCGTGATCCACAACTGGGGTTTCTAGATGTTGCTACAAGGACTAAAGAATTACACAGACATTATCTAAATCTAAAAATGAGATCCTTTATCCTTACACAAAGCACATCCCCCAATGCTAGCCATGTAAGTATTGATATTTATTATTAATGCTAAGAGTGAATATATTGATAATGAAAGCATTGTTTCTGGAGCAGAGAAGTAAACAGACAGATGCAAAGGGAGCTGTTGGAACACAGCCCTCTGCTGTGCTTGCTTTGTTGTCCACATGAATGTGAGGCTTTTCACTCTGGCATGGGGGAGAGCACAGAGCCCTTCAAATAGTTAAAGGGACTGGACATCACATTCCTTCAACCTACTGTAAAAAAATTTCCTAACAGGTATCTTCTTGATTATATAGCTAACCTGAAACACAAAATAGGCTAAGTAAAAGATGCAAGTGGACTACTATATATTCTTAATTTACAAAGGATTATTCTGCCCTGAAATAGATTGACTAAACAATGTATAAGTTCAGACACATAACTGGTTCTCTCACTCATTTTAGGATAACATGGTGATGGTGGTATGCCAGCATCCTAAACAATAGAACAGTTGGTGGGAAGGAAACAGCTGAGTCTGGTATCAAAATTTCTTCCATCACATTGTCAAAATTAGATGATGTAACAAAAAGAGGTTTTATGGGAAAAGCAGAGAATTCTATTGTTATCTCACTGGACTTCAGTAGTAGTCCAGGCTGCAGCTAGTTCATATGTCGTTTCCATAAAATACCACCTGATAATTCTACCACAAACAGGTCCCAGGCATCTTACAAGTTCTCTAGTTACACATTTCAGTGAAGAACATAGTTGCAAGTTTATACTAATTCTCTGACTTGAAAAGAATGATGACAAATCTCATGTTGATGAACAATTTGAATAGCTTGGGATTTGGCTACATGAGAGGCAATATCAGGACATAGCACGTCCCAACTAGTGTGCAAAGACTGCTTCAAAAAAAGAGTTGCAGATGACTCGTGGGTAGCAGCATGCAGTTTATTCCTGTAGACAAGCAATAAATTGTCTAATTTCTGCTGATAACTCAGAATAACCTGAGCTTTTAAGGCATGTTAAAGTGTTTGTACAAGGCATACTGCTAGTCTGTTTGTAGCAGAGTGGTAAGATGTGGCATACACCTGCTAAATTGCATTTGAAACTATGAACCTCTGAAATTCTTCAGAACAGAATTGAGGAAAATTGTCACTCCCCAATTGTAAATCGTAAAGCAAACTGGCTAAACAAGATACAAAGATATTCAATGCTTTTAATAGCTGTAACATACGTCATTTTGAAAATGTTTAGCCATTTTGAATCAGCGTCCACTGCAACCAAAACTTCTAAAAGGTCAGTAAAATCCACATGACTACAAGTCCTAGGAGTCTGAAGCCATGATCAAGAGTTAAGACAAGCTGGGCTAAGATCATACTGAATTTGCTGACATAGTACAGCGCTTTGCTTTCCTCTTAATGTCTTTGTCAATCACTGGCCACCAGAAATGACTCCACACTATATCCTTGTACAATGCCAAGAGACAACCATGATTCATAGATAATTCACATTGACACGACACAAATTGTGTAAACTAGAGATTCTTTTCATCCAACACTGTGCCTTGTATTACCATCCCCTTTACAAGGAAAAGCACATCATTCTTAGCTGTTTATTTGCTTGTGTTGGTGATGAGTAACCTATCCATCAAACGGAGATAGAACATGTCACCTGAAATTTTTTTGGGTTGATAAGAAATTGGGCCTGGCAGGCATGACAGCCCATCAGCATTGTTCTGTTGAGTTCATTTATTGAACTCAGTAGTATAGAAATGAGCTGAAAGCAGTAATCCCCATCATTGCATTTGAGCAGACATGATTGACGAAATTAGTTTCACTTCAAAATTTGAAAGTGATAGGTAAAATATCTACCATACAGGTAAGTATGGAACTTCCAAATTCCAAAGATAATTCTCAGAGTGTCTCAAACTGTTTGCACATAGTTCTTCTTGAGAGTAATCATTGTAATGCAAAGGCAATTCATTGGTTTCTTCATTCCATTAGGAAAAATGCAGAAAAGAGCTGCACCCATACAATATGGTGAAGCATCACAAGCTAACTGCAATGATAGTGAAGCACCAAAATGCATAGGAATTTCTGCTGATGTTTCTTTTACTTCATTAAATGTACATTCACATTTCAATCTCTTCATTTTTTCTTTGGTTGTAACAGTTCACGTAAAGGTGCTAATACTGTCATCAGATTTGACAGAAATTTACCATAGTAGTTAAGCAGTCCTAAGAAGGAACCTGTGACATGTTCTCTGGTGGCAATATGTGAAGAATTGCCTTCTATTTTTCTGGCAATTTCCTTAAGCCCGTGGTATCACTTACAAGTCCAAGATATTCAAGTGAATATTCGAAAAACTCCTATTTGTCTTGATGTAGTCTCATTCCATGGTCTTCCAAACACTGGAAGACAGTGTCCAAATTTTGAAGATGATTCTCTTGATCCTGTCCTATAACAAGAATATCATTCAAATATCACTGAACTCAATTCAGTCCCTTTTTAATCTCACATGTGGCTTTCTGGAACGTAGCAGAGGAAACTTGTAACAAAGTAAGGTAAGTCATTTTGTGTCTTGATTGTGAGATGCCAGATCAGTCTTCGGTTATAAGTATTCATTGAGTAAATCCAATTTACTGAAACACTGTCCACTACTAAGAGTATCAAAAAAATCTGCAACATGAGGTGGTGGATACTGGTCTGCACATAAAATTGGATTTGGTGTCTCTTCGAAATCTCCACAAATTCAGACTATGCTATCCTTCTTAATCACTCTTTTATGATGGGTGCAAACTGCTCACAGATGACAAGTTTCTAATGTTCACTAAAAGGTCCAAATCAGATTCCACCTAAAGCTTCAGAGCATAAGGCACAACTATGGGAGTGCAATATTTTGGCTGTTAGATCTAACAGTGACCTTCACCAACATGTTGCTCTGTCCAAGTTCTTTCTCAAGAACTTTGGTCTGTCTATCCAGTAGCTCTTGAAGATTTTCTGGTGCCTTCACAATTGCCTTGATTTCAATTCTATTCGCCTTGAGTTTCTCAAGCGAAGATCTGTCAAATAATGGTGGAAACTTTTCTTCAATGGTGTACAAGGGTGAAACAACTGATTCTCCTTCTAGTTGAACTTTCACTTGAAGTAACTCTTTTCTGGGATAAACTGTTTTCTGGTATAAACCTCCAAAATCATGGAAGTTTCTTCCTGAAGAATTTGTGACAAAGTTTGGTGATAAGCAGATGCAGAAAACAGAAGCTCCATTTCAAGCTCCCTTTTTGTAGAGACTCCTTCATGCATGGGTGTAAGCCAGATGCCCTCTGACTCCTGCTGCTGATACTACATGTAATGCTGGGCCTTGGCTAGAGTTCTTGTCTTTTTCCACACTATGAATTCCCAACTTCAGTCTTGCTTAGGTTAAGTTTTCATATTTGTATTTTGGATGTACAGTTACTCTGTATTGCTGGTCATTGGACGGCAATATGTCCTTTCTTCTGGTAATTTCTGCAAATAAACGGACATGGTCAGCAATCCATTTTAGCAGAGGCAACTGGTGACAAAGGACATGGGGAGGGGGGGCATTGGATACCTGATTGCTCTCCCACAGGTCTCTTCTCTGTACCACTCCTAGCCCAGGGGAAGGCTTGGATACCTCCCTTTCTGCCTCAGGCCCCCCTCTCCCCGTCCTTGCTCAGTCCCCTCCCAGCCCCTGCTGTGCCCTATCACTGCCTCTTCCTTGCTCTTGAGCTGCTCCTATGCTGCCTCTTCCTCCCAGTCCCGTCCCGTCCCATCCCGTCCTGCCCCGCAGTGATGCTGCTTGGCGCACTAAGCATGGGCCTGGCACCAGCAGCCGGGGGTTGGATCCCACCACGCTCACTGGCAGCAGTGGAGGCCAACAAAGCAGAGCAATGTGCCTTGCAGTCTCCTGCACTCCCTCAGCTGTGGCCACATTACTCTGCTTCCTGCTGGTGAGTGCTGGTCACCTCCAAATGACATGGCTAGGAGCTGGGTAATGCTTCCCCTCAACCACTGCAGGTGAGTGCTGGGGGGAGGCAACCCCGGCTGCAGGCCCCAGGCCCCTGCTAGTTTCCTAGGTTTCCCAGAGTCTCTGGTCCTTGGCCCTTCCTGCCCACGGCATTTGGGAGGGGGCATAATTCCTCCCTGCACACACACAGACATCGCCCCTGGTTTTCAGAGTGTATATTTTGCATACAACAACCACACAGAAATTCCTTATGTTGGCATGAGCTTCTGTCTCACCCGTTCAGGAGGTGAACTTCTTGGTTTGCACTAAATTCCAGAGAATCCTTCTCCACTGCAACAGCTTCTTTCAACAGCTTTTTCAATGTAAGCACAGATACAGTCAATAATATCTTCCAGACCTGGTCCCTGCACAATCCAGGGACTAACTGGTCAAGCAGGACATCACCTCATGGCTGTCCAAACTGACAATGTTATGAGAACTTCTTTCAGGCAGCAACAAACTGTGGTACTGGCTCTCCACTTCCCTGATGTCTCTGAGGAAACCAGTGATATTCTGCTAGGTGTAATGGGATGGGAGAAAAACGTTCCTGCATTATTGCAGTAATTGTCATGTACATGGCAGTTTCAGGCATAGTTGGAGACCACAGATCATGGGGCAGAATTCCATATGCCTTTGGGCCCATCACTATCAGCAAGGATGAAACTTGTCCGTCCGGAATGGTGTTCCAGGTTACAAATTGATCAAAGCATTTGAGATACATCTCCCATGATTCCCAGCTGTCATCAATGCACTAGCATTGCTTACAAAAAATGCCATTTCTCTGTATCCCTGAAGCTGTCTGTTCCACAGAACTTTTTTTTTAAACTGTGCACTATCTGCGTTTGATCACCCTCTGCTAGATGTAGGCTAATATATTGCTTTGGCTGCATGTGGATGCCCTCTGCTGGCGGCTACAAAGCTGTTTCTCTGCTTGCACATGGTCAGTCAATATGGCTGCCTCTTTACACTCACTGCTTCTTTGTTTGTACGGTCTCTATACAGCAGCCTATTCCTTTGTTCTATCTTTGTCCCCTTCCCTAGCTGAATGGTTCACACTGACCCAGAGCAGAACCAGCAGTCGGTCACTCTGCATCACTCAGAAAATGTGGGTCACTTTTCACACTATTATTTTCTTACTACTACTTCTACTACTACTCCTACTTCTAGGCAATGGGAGCACTGGATACTTGTGAGATAGAAGGCTCTTGCCATCCATGTTTTATTTCTGGAGCCAGAAGAAAAGAAAATAGACAGATGGATGTAGAAGGAGCTGATGGAAACACTGTTGTCTGCTGTCCTTATTTTATTGTTCTGACTGCAAAACTGAAGCTAAAGCAAAAGTGAGACTTTGCACTGAGGACGTGGAGAAAACATACATCCCCCTGAAAATGTAAAGGGACAGGACATCACAAAAAGTCAGCTAGTAGCACTGACTAGTGCCAGATGCAATGTAAACTTGGATTTGTGCATGTTTCCCTAAACAGTTGTCAACATTTTTGCCCACTTTTCAGATGTATTTTGCAATTCAATCCTGAGCCAAGCTACTCCCTGGGTCATCCCAGTCATAAGCCTGTTTTGAACAGGGACTGTACCAAAATAAGGACTAAAATGAGACCACAGAATTCTCTCCTCAAGCCCTTAGAGCCCAGATCTGAAGAGATAAAAGGTTATTATCCACTATATAATTTTAAAAAATCTCTTCTACAGTACAGTCTGGAGTCTTCAACCAAGATCAAGATCTCACTGTGGTTGGCACTGTATCTACATATAGTAAGAGACCAATATCGCCCCAAACAGTGTGTCTAGACTACATCCCTCTTTCGACAGAGGGATGTAAATTAGGCACTTCGAAATTGCAAATGAAGCTGGGTTTCATTTGCATAATCGTGTCATGGGGCTCTTTTGAAAAAGCGCTATTTCGAAAGTAAAACCACAGTCTAGACGCGGTTCTTTTGAAAATAGAAGCCTTTTTTGAAAGATCCTGTAA
>CM057846.1:102534988-102560255 GCA_030068395.1 Apalone spinifera
TCCTTTTAGTTAAATGTCTATTTCTTTGTCCTAAAGGTTAGTGAGTTTAGTAAAAGGGTCTAAGTAAAAAGATAGTTTTGATAGTGTGTCTGTGTTAATGAGACTAGAAGAATGTTGAAGGCTAAGGCCTTAATTGTTTGATTTACAACGCCTCTTTGCTTTGCCCAATGTAGATATTGATGCTATCTCTTCCTTGAGAAGTCTTTGTAAAAGATTGTTTATGTGTGAAAGAGGCATGTATGTGTCGAGATAAAGGTGCAAAAGTTATTGCTCAGAACCAGATGGCCAAAGAAGGAGGGGTGAGTGTGGGTGAAAACGAGATGGCCCGGTGTCAAAGAAAAACTATCTATAACCATCGATGTGTACCCCTACTCACAAGACAATTGGATATTGGCAGATTGACAGCCTTAAAACGGAGCTAGTACCCTTGAAAGATGACTGATTGCAGGATGAGCTTTGGAGATGTTTGGGAATGATTAACATCCACAAGATAACATTCCGGTCACAGACTGACAGAGCGGAATCCATTGATTTCAACACAGAAAGGGATTATAAAAGCAAGGAGCTTTGCTATGGAACTTTGGGTTTGTCTTGCCACCAACTCCAGAAGAGCATCATATCAATCGACCGACAAAGGCCCTGCTCCCCCTCTGTGTTCAATCTAGCTGGCCACTAGAATGATACAGAATCTGGACTGGTAACTATAACAGTCTGGCGGGATTGTGTGTGTGTATGGTGTTTGTTTGTGTGAGTGGTTGAAAAGCATATGCAACTGTTGTATTCTCAATAAATGCAGTGTACTGCCTTTTCCCCTAAAAAAGACCTCATGTGCTTCATTTAAGCAATTAACAACCCCAGGGTCACGGGTGGGGCCCATGCCAGCTCGGACACACCAGGCCGCATCAGACTTGCAGCACCTGCGTGCTAGCGGCCCCGTGAGCTGACAGCCTTAGGACCCTGGGCGGGGGCCGCACTGGCTTGGGTATGCCGGGCCACACCACACTTGCAGTGCCTACACCCTAGCAGGCCCTCACGGCGGTGGCCTTAAGACCAGGCAGGGAGGTGGGCTGGAGGACGCAGTGCAAGTGATGTGTCCCCGGGTGCCACCTCTGTGGTGGGGGAGTTTAAAAGGAGGCCAGCAAGTCCCAAGGAGGGGGACAGTACGCACTGGCTGGCATAGTGGGTTGTCCTCTCCCTGATAGGTTCCTGGGCAACGAGGGGGATGCCGAGAAGTGGAGGGCACCCAGAATATCAAACAGGAGACCCCGGGTGATGACGAGTGGCAGCTCCCAGGAGATTGTTATTGGACTGGGGATGAACTCTAACCTGTCCTGGGGACATGGACACTCGGGAAAAAGGGGGGAAAGAACTGAAAATGTAACAGAGCCTAGCCCGAGTGGGGAGGTGTGGCTCTGTGAGGCGGGTCCTGTTACACTCCCCCATGTTGAGGCAGGTCAGGAGGCACTGGAAACGAAGGCATACTCCACCTGGATCCAGGCCCAGTTCAGATGAGCATTGAATTGGCCCCGGCTGGGATCCAGGTGGCTGGTATAAGGCTTCATGAGCGATGGCATGAGGGGATAGGCCACATCCCCCACAATGCACAATGGCATCTGCACATCCTCAACCGCAAAGTCACAGTGGAGGAAGAATGTGCCCGCCTCCAGCTTCCCATACAGGCTAGAGTTCCTGAACACTCGGGCACCGTGTGTCCTGCCTGACCACCCGACAAAAATGTCTGTAAAGTGTCCCTGGTGGTTGACCTGGACCTGCAGCACCATGGAGAAGTAGCCCTTTCGATTGATATACTGGGCTGCTTGATGGTCCAGTGCACGGATCGGGATTTGGGTTCCATCAATCACTCCCCCACAGTTCGGGAACCCCAGAGCAGCAAATCCGGCCATGATGGTGTCCAGGTCTCTCAGATGGATGACCCTCCACAGCAGGATAGAGTTGATGGTCCTCACCACCTGCAGAAGGAGACAAAGAAACACACAAAACAGAGAATTAGAGAGGGGGTGCCTGAGTCCTTGGGAAGTGCCTGCCCTGCTCCCCTCTCCTCCCCCCCTCCCCAACATCCCAAGGAGCCACCTCCGATGAGGCCACCTCCTCACCCACTGCAAGCACCTGGGAAAGAGCCTTCCTCTCCCACCCCCACTCTACCCCCAACAGCCTCCAGTCCCCCTTTCCCAAGGGTCCCCCTTATGCAACACTCTCCCTGCCTCCTGCAGGGACTGCAGCCCAAGAGCTCCTTACCTCCGTGAGGACAGCCCCAATGGTGGACTTCTCCATGCTGATCTGGTTGCCCACTGACCGGTAGCTGTCGGGGGTGGCGAGCTTCCAGAGGGCGATGGCGACCCCCTTCTCAAGTGAGATGGCGGGCTGCAGGTGGGTGTTGCATCTCTGGAGGGCGGAGGTAAGCCAGGCACACAGCTCCAAAATGGTGGCCTTCTGCATGCAGAAGTTGTGGAGCCACTGCTGGTCATCCCACCGCTCCATGACCAGCCGGTCCTATCAGTCCGAACTGGTGTCGAGCTTCCAGAAACGCCTCTCCACTGCAGGGTGCGGTTGCCATAGGGGAGGTGCCACAGCCATGTAGAGGGTCCCCAAAATGAGCTTGGAGTCCAGGTCTTGCAGGACCAGGAAGGCAGCTGACAGAAAGTGCTGCAAAAACTGCAGCATGGCCGTTTGGGGCTCTCACATGTCCTGGGGCAGCTCCGGCTCCATGGCACAAAGGGAAAAGCTGTGGCATCCAAAAAAGAACAGGGCAACCACAGTAGGCACTGAGAGAGCTTTGCTGTCCCTTGAAGAGGTAGGCAGGCACGCAGGACAAGCAGAGAAACGACTGTCCAGGGGGTCCCATTGAGCACATTTCTCTGCAAGGCTCCGGCACCAGCACTCGGAAACAATTGGTGACCTAAAGCCCTGTCTGAAGTGATTCCAGGTGGTCTTTTATGAGAGAGAGCATCCAATCAGTCTGGACATTCTCTTTCACAAAAGCGCATCACTTTTTCGACACGCTTTTATGTGTGGACGTGCTCTTGCGCAAGAAGTTTTTTGGGAAGATCTCTTCCAAAAAAAAGCTGCTTGTGCAAAAAGCCTGCAATCTAGATGTAGCCTAAATAGACAAGGTAAACAAACAATGGATAAGAGGAAGTATTATCATCCATTTGCGACAGACAGGGAATGGAGACAATGAGAGACTGAGTTACTTGCCCA
Source organism: Apalone spinifera (assembly GCA_030068395.1). Classification (NCBI taxonomy): domain Eukaryota; kingdom Metazoa; phylum Chordata; order Testudines; family Trionychidae; genus Apalone; species Apalone spinifera. The sequence goes on from CM057846.1 coordinate 102,538,208, forward strand.
AAGTCACACAGTTTGTTGTAAACTCAGGAGTTCAACCCACTTCTTCCAAGTGCCAAGGCAGTGCCTTATTCATATGACCCTCTTTCCTATCCTCTCCTACTCACCCCAATCTCAATACTCCATACAAATATTAGGACCTGAATCTTTCGTATCTCACTTATTTCCTTGAAGGTTCCTTTCCCACACAAGTAGTGCCAGTGAGGAGAATAGGATTGCTTATCAGCCAGGGTTGTAGGTCAGGCTCTTGATAATGAATAAGGCTAAAATGTCAACAGACATCCAAACTAGGATTTTCAAAAAATTAAAAAAAAATCTTATTAATAAAAAACCATGGAGCCATGACATTTAGGAAAAGTGCCCCCTTTTACTGATAGATCACTTGCCCAGAGATGGCCGAGACTGCAGTTTCCATTTTCCCAGGAAGTGATAGGCAATCACCTAACATGCCTACGTTAGTTTTGCTTCACTGGCTCTGTTTCCAAATGTAATTCAAATGAATCAATTCCAAAGGATGATGTAGGAAATGTTTAAAAACAAAAGGCTTGTGAAATTCATGGTTGGAAGGGGAGCTGGTGAAAACACTTTTGACAAAACATACACTTTCCTTGAAGCCAAAGCATTTTTGTGGAAATGAAAGCTTCAGAGAAAGAGGCATATTAGGAAGGTTTTGGTGACCTAGGAAAAAAGAAAACAGAGGAATTCTAGAGTTGTGTTGTTAGGGTAACTGGCCAGGATGTGGGAAATTTACATTCAAGTCCCCCCTCTGCCTGCTTTAGACTGAAAAACTCCACTCTGATTCACACACACATATTTTTTTTGGCTAAAACATTAAAAAAAACCATGTTTTTCTTCCAAAGAAAAAATTTCAGTATCTTGAAAATTGCCTCAAAATGGAATCACCATCTTCCAGTCAACTCTAGTTGTTAAATTAGCCTGATTTCCTATTGCCTGGGTCTTTTGGATGGTAACCATCAAGTAATCCTTCACTTATGTTTTGGGAAAACAAAAATACTGTTCCTTTCTTTCCAAATCAATCTTGAAAGGCAGACTTCTACATGCCTTTCTTAGGATTTCAGTTGCTTATTAACAGTATGCCAGATCAGCTGTCACCTTCAAATGAAAATTTGAAAATTGTTTGCAACAACTACATGACCGAAATAATCTTAAGGTAAAATATTATAGACCAGAGACAAACCAGAAAAAAAAAAGGTTCTGCTTCCTCCCCAATATTTGGGGAGTCATGTAACTTATTAACCTCTACCACACACACTAATTTTGCAGCAATAAACTTAGAAGAGACACTATATAGAACTAAGACAATATATATTTGTGGTAAAATTTTATGATTTTGAAACTACTAAAACTACACAATACTGTGTACAATTGTTCAGATTTTCCCTTTTTACTCACTGAAGTTAATGAGATAATCTATGCAACGCACAGCTGTAACCGAATACCTCTTTTAGCACTAAAGATGACACTGTCAAAAGATGACACATTGAAATAATTGACATTTTAAACTACAAATCAGCAAGACCAGACTGGAATTTAGGAATGAAAGGTAAGATTTGCAAAAGCACTGAAGTCGCTCAGAACCCTAAGTCCCACTGAAGGTCAGTAGAACATAAGACTCAGGAAGATTAGATGCCTTTGAAAATTTTGCCTGAAGCACTACTAATTTTGCCTGAAGCAGAAAATTTTGCCTGAAGCACTACTAATAAAAAGATGACTAGAGTACACTCAATAGTTGATAAAGAGATTCATAAATGAATAAGAGATGTTATAAACAGGTTAAACATAACATGTTTTATAGGTTATAAGTGAATCAGCAGAATATATTTTAGATGGATATATTCTATGATTACAAGCAATCTATGACTTGCTGGAATCTAAGAAATGGTTATTCAATTGTTATAAATTGTCAATTATTTACTCTGCATAAAAATTATTTTATAGATATACCAGTAACGTAAAATGTGACTGAAAAGATACTAGTAGTGATCTGGCAATGCTAGACTAATGATCCTTACTTTAGTATTATATAAATTAGGTGGCACAAAAATCAAAGGAGGAACAGTGAAAACACAGAGCTTCTGTAAAGGGGAACTGTAGCTCTCAAATGCATTAGAATTAATGGAGGGAGTCACAATCACATGCTCAATTCCTCCCTGAGTTTTCACCTCCATTAGATTTTGCCTGAGTAAACATGGTGTAAGGATTTCACGAGCTGATCAATAAAAATGAATGAAAAGTGAATAAAATACAAGTCCCAGAACAAATAATCTATTTGAACTTCCAAAAAACTTTGCTCAAAGCTTACATAAAAGTCTCAGGAAACTTAGTACTCATAGATTAGTACTCCTAGTATTCCATGATTAGAAACTAGTTATGAATAAGACTAAATGGTCAATGTTTAATCTGAAAAAAAGATGAGCAGTTGAGTGTCCCAAGAATTTTTTTGGCATTTTTAATATATTTATTATGTGGAGAAGAGAGGAGCATAACAATCTGTGACCAACTCTAAATTACATGGGTTAGTCAAGACAAGAGAAGAAGACAAGGAACTTTAGAAGGACTCAAAACCTAGGCAAGTGGGCAGTGTGAAGGCAGAGGAAATTCAACACAGGCAAATACACATTGGAAGGAAACACTGAACTACTCATACACATAAAGAACTTTAAAATGGCTCTCTCCACTCAGGAAAAAGACAGAGCACTGGAACCACTGAGGGAAAAAAAGCAAAAAAGGCAAATGCAATGCTAGATTCTATAAGAGAGAGATAATGAATAATACCAAAAATGTGATAATATAGTTAGACATTTTGGTGGTACTCATACTCCTTGAATATCAAACACTCCATCTGAAGGAGAATGCGGCAGAAATAGAAAGATCCAGAGAAGGGGGAACTGAAATTATTAGAGGCATACAGAAATCTCCATAATAGCGACTGAAAAGGTTAGGACTATTTAGTTTAGAGATTAAATGACCAAGAGGTGCCAAGATAGACATATGCAAAACAACAAATGGTATGGAGAGAGCTATTAGCTAAACAGGTCCAAACTGCAGCCTCTCCTTCAGCTTCGCTGCCAATAATTTATGCTCTAAAGCTGTTTGTCATTTAGGGATCCCACTCTATCAGCAAGTGATTATGCCTGGTCTGTGGAAGGCCCTAGGTCGTGAAGCTTGTGGCTTCCTAAAAATCCATCTCGATTCATCTCTCTCCACTTTAACAAATACTGGAAAAAACTCTTGATGTTTTCAGTTCAAAAGTGTGTGGGGGAGGGTGGGGGGGGGGAAGGGGGTGATTATTTATTTGTAGCCCAATGGTATTTTTTGGTAATTGATTCCGTTGTTTGTTTTTATCTTGGTAATTTTCAGACCATGATTTTGAAAAATATTTGTTATATTTTAAGTTGTATTATGTTGCATAATGCCAATACCCCAAGCACATAAAGAATAACTTTATAAATAAATATATTTTATGATGATTAGAATCACATGCTCAATTCCTCCCTGAGTTTTCACCTCCATTAGATTTTGCCTGAGTAAACATGGTGTAAGGATTTCACGAGCTGATCAATAAAAATTATTACAGAAAAAATGCTGGTCGTGATTTTCAGATAAAGCCTCAATTTTTTGAGCACAGTTGAACAGTCTCAGGGGTTGCTGTGTTAGTCTGTAACTTAACAAAAAAAAAAAAAAAGCTTAAAAACAACGAGTGGTCCTGTAGCACTTTTGGCAAAGTCTAGATTGCAGGCGTTCTTTGGAAGAAGCTTTTCCGGAAGAGATCTCCCAGATAAACTTCTTCCGAAAGAGAGCATCCACAGTACAAAAATTCATCGAAAAAATGATCTGCTTTTTCAAAAGATAGCGTCCACATTGAATGGACGCTATTTTGCAGTTCAGCTGTGATTACTATGGATTGAATGTCCACCAGGGCACCTGTGCTTTTTCCTTTTTCCTCTTCTTTCGAAAGAACTCCCTCTTCCCCATACACACACGCCTTTTTTCAAAAGACCTCTTTAAGAAAAAGGCTTCTTCCTCTTAGAAAGTGGATTACCAATGTCGGAAAAACGCCTCTGTTCTTTCAATTTTTTTCTAAAGAATGCGATTGCAGTGTGGATGTAATTGAAGGGTTTTCGGGAAAAATGGCTGTTTTTCCAACAAAACTCTGTAGCATAGACATTCCCTGAGGTTATGTCTGCACTACGAGGTTTCTCGGCAAAAAATATGCAAACGAGGGACTCGTTTGTATGAGTCACAATCTCATTTGCATATTTTCTGCTGATCCGTTTTTGCACTGGTGTTTTTGCTCAAAAACAAGCAGTGTGCACGTTTTCTTTTTGTGCAGAACCCCTTTTTCTGCAGGATCCTTATGCCCCAAAAAAGAGGTATAGTGATCTTTGCCGAGAAAACTTGTAGTGTAGATGTAACCTTAGAGACTAACAAAAATATATAGATAGTATCATGAGCTTTCATGGGCAAAACCCACTTCTTCAGATGACAAATATGGAGCAAAAGGCACAGAGGGTCAAATATAAAGCAGAAAAAGAGGGGAGAAGAGCTTTCACTTAATTGCCAAGAAAAGATATGTGACTTTTGGCCACACAACTGAAAGAGCAATTCACTGCAGCCACAGTTCAGGTTGAAAATTACGGAGACCTGATTTGCAGAGAAAGGGGTAAAATCATCAGGTCCACACAGTAGATATTCAAATAAATTATCTTGTAAAGCTAATAAGTAAGTTGTTCATCTCTATTTACATGGAACAAATAAGCATAAGTTCAAAAGCTATCATTTCCAAGTATTCTGTAGGGTTCAGCAAGGTGATTTTTTTAAAGCCATTTGCATGGGTCACTGAATCAAATCAAATTGCTTTGCTGGCTTGACCTAGGGAAAAACCCTTCTTTGCTTCTTTCCATTGCTCAATAAATTATTACAGCCTGTTCACAAAACACAAATTACATGCCTTATTATTATGTTCTGTGGCAGCCTCAAAACCGCAAGTGTTTACATGTGCTGCACACATACACTTTGGGGTTTTAATAGCTGGTTGACAAGAGATTAAAGGCAGAAATATGGCATTTTATTAAAGCAAACATATCAGTATGCCTACCATGATAAAATGATCTAGTTTTCTTCAGACACAAAAGTTTCTGTTGAGTGATACCTTTGAAATTCCTTGAGGGCACCCTATTATTCACTTTCCTCAGCAGAGAGCAGCTGCAAATGGCCTCCAATTTTCAAAGAGTATTGCCTGGTCATTCTTTACTGTCAAAATGAAGAAGAGCATAAAAGTTAAGTCAATAAAGTAATATGAAATGCTTAATATAAAAATTCAGGAGTGAATGATTAACCATTAAAAACTTACAGTAGCTATTTCAGCCAGGAAAAAGAATTAACATTTCCCCTGAAACCTATTAACACTCCTTGTAAACAATATTCTTTCTTGAAATATATGACCTTTCCTAATGCTTTCCATACACACGGCATTTTTCTTATATCCACTTTACCTCCACGGATATGCAGTCGAATTCCTCAGAAGAGTGTGTTCAGAGCCCCCTTACTCTGATCCACTGAAAAATGGGTTATTTTATTGCATTCTTCCTCATAAATGCCCCTTATCTTCAGCTGTAGATTTTGAAACCTTTTCCAATGTGACAGTCACACAACCTGTTGTACAGGCTGACATGCCATCACCACTACAGCACTTGTCAAGTGGTAAATGCGGAATGATTTCATTTGAGCCAGATATAGCTGTATTTGTGTACAGCTGGGAGGAAAGACATGTTTTCCTTCTACAATCAATGGAGCAGTAATTTTAAATCAAATGATTATCTGGGCTCTTTCATTTAATAAAATGCAGTTTTGATGACATACTCTGAATTTAGCATATAGATCGAGAGGATCTGCAAGATAGGGAGTCCTACCCAATCTTTCAGAGAAGAGCCATTCTCTGAGGTCAGAGCTCACTTACAGCATGTCTACACTAGGAAATTATTTTGAAATAACTTATTTCAAAATAATAAATCCTGAAATAACTACTTCAAAATAGTGCAGAATTATTTTGAAACAGCGTGTCCACACTGCTTGGAGCTTGCATCACATTTAAAACCCCCAGAAGTACTCCAGAGAGGGCATTAGGAGAGCAGTCACTTCTTGTAGCTGCTTGCTGAGGTTAGCTGAGACTCATGCTTAAAGGGGATCCTCTCTACAGCTGCATCTCACATGCCACTTCTCAACTGTTCATCCCCTCACAGGACACCAAACTCATGCTGCATGCTCTGGTTGCCCTTGCAGACACCACAGTTCTGGCTACCTGGAGCCAGAGCTGCTGCAAAGCAGGACCAGGCTCACAGGCCTCGTGCTGCTCCTCATGGCTCAGTTGATCCACACTGCCCACATGCTGCTTCAGAATCACAGAGAGCAGCCTGGACCAGGGGACCTCTTCACCCAGGCCCTGGCACTCCAGACGCATCAAATGCCCCTCCATTCTCTGCACACCATGGAACGCTGCTTCTGGCAGAGGGAGACCAGTTCCAACTGATAGGACCACAGCATCCTGCAGTGATGGGATAACCAGCAGTGACTCCAGAACTTCTGCATGTGGAAGGCCACCTTCCTGGAGCTCTGCAAATGGCTCACCCCTGTCCTCAAGTGACAGGACACCCGGATGAGAACCGCCATCTCCCTGCAGAAGCGCATCACCATCGCCCTATGAAAGCTCTCTATACTAGATAGCTACTGCTCTGTCAGGAACCAGTTTGGCATGGGGAAATCCATAGTCAGGGCCATGCTCAGGCAGGTTTGACTATTTTACGAGGAGGGCGGTGAAGCACTGGAATGGGTTACCTACAGAAGTGGTGGAATCTCCATCCCTAGAGGTTTTTAAGTCCCTGCTTGACAAAGACCTGGTTGGGATGGTTTAATTGGGGCTGGTCCTGTTTTGCAAAGGGTGTTGGACTTGGTGACCTCCCGAGCTCTCTTCCAGCACTAGGATTCTATGTGACTATGATTCTATAGGTGGTCAAGGCCATCAACAACATCCTGCTGCAGAGGGTCATCAACCTGGGCAATGTGGATCCCATTGTCACTGGGTCTTCCTGGGCCCGCTGCTGACAGACGCTGGTCTATGGCAGCAACCCCTGTCCAGGAGGGTGGTCCAAGCAGACAGAGGCTGGTCTGTGGGGAGCTTGGATCCCTGTGAACAGGAGCTGCTATCATGCTTCGCTGCTGCTTCTGTATCAGAGGCAACAGTGCAGGCAACAGGAAGCCAGTCTGGGTGATGGGCTGGTTTTTAAACCGGCTCCCCTCACAGATCAGCTCCCACCTGTCACCCCTGTCACCCCATATCCATTTTTAATGATTAGCAAAACTGTATGACTTTCAAATGGGAAAGTCTGAGCAATTTAAAATGATATTCAGTAATGTAATTTAAATGAAAATCCAGGATTACAACTGGAATGCAAGTATGCACTGGAATACAAGTATTTGTAATTTAACTTTCATGTGGTTAGGAAACGCTGAATAATTATTGTGATTTTTTTTTCTGCATCAAAGTTAATGAATTATGAAAGGAAATGAAACTGGTGTGATTATATTGCATTATTTTGACAAATAAAATATACAAAGTTTTGCAGAAAGTTTAATTTTGGGTGCAGCATTTCCAAAAATATATAGGTTAATTAGCCCAGCTGGCCTCCATTAACCCCTTCCAGGCAAGTGTGGGGTGAACACCCCATCACATCTATACACAATAAAAAGCCAGGAAAATGATGTGACTTTTCTTACAAAAATATTTTAAGCAAGACTATCTTGATCTAGCATTAAGAAAAGCAAGGGATGAAGGACGGGTCACAAAGGCCACAGGCTGGCAAAGGCTTACACATCTTCTTAACTAATTACACCCTGAGAAGTCAATGGAACTTCTCAGTGTGCAAAATTAAGTACACACATAAATATTTGTAGAACTGAGGCCAAAGAGAAGAAATTCATTTGCTATGGGTCATTCAAGTCACTAAGATTACTCACCCAAGTAAGGCAAGAAGGATTTGACCTCACATGTAGAATGCAGAGCAATAGAAAGGATAGTCTTTACCTCTGATTTACAAAACTTGCTACAAAAACACAATAGGAAGTGTTTTGCTCTTTACACAACAAATACAATGGGGTAAAATAACTCTGTTTACTAACTATATACAACATGCAAGAGCAAACCACCAATATACAATGCTGCTGCGGTGGTGTTTTTGGCAGCTTCTCAAACAGAAAAGACGATGAAGGCTACTACAGAGCTCCCAAATTATTGAAAGGGATATTATCCCATTCCTATACACTATAAATTCCTCCCTACTTCAATGGGAAAAGATTTTTTTTAAGTTACAAATGCATAATTACTGTTAAAGATACAACCTGCTACAAACAAAGTCAGAGATATGGATTACAATGTCTCACAAAGTATCTAGATATTTGCACTTTCTGATGTAGCTATTTAAGCATCATCTTCCAAACTCTGTAGTGATGGGAGCATTTGTAGGTGAACCAGAGACTTGTGGCTATCACCAGTCACTCTCTACAGCTGCACTGCGGACTAGCACGGCTACCCCTCTGATACCTGAATAGGTAGAACATCCTGTGGACACTGTGCTCAAAAGTTGATTTACATGTCTTCCCTATGCTGCCTTCTTTGCCATTTTTATCTAGTAAGACAGAAAGAACCAGGCTGTGATGTATTCCCTCCAGTTTTCTATGAATTTTCTAAGTAGTTTCTAAATCTTATTTTCCCGCATGAAAAAAACCTGTGCCTTTGCGTGTGACTCTTTGACCATGCTGTTCTTAATGGTATCCCCTTGTAGATCCAGCTTTAAGATGACCAGACAAGAGCATAAATTACATCTTATAAACAACATCATTGTTTTTTTTAGTTGTAGTAGCATATATCGCAACAGAAAATGAACAGTCTTATATTATAAGCTATATTTACCCAGGGCCATTGCACAGATCACTTATTTGAATGACTGGATAACCCTTTCCTCTAATCTAGTATTTCCCAAATGGTGTTCCACAGAACCCTGGGGTTTTACAAAGTGAAAATAAGGCTTCTGCAAGAAAATTCCATTACAATAACATTTTATGAGTTAAAAAAAAATAATTAATATTTAAGCATTTATGAATTTTATTGAAAACAATTTTCATTTGTGTTTGCCACGATAAGTGTCCCTGTGTAATGCCAGCTTAGCCAGAGAGTGGAGATTATGATGTCACTACTTAGTACTGCATGTTCAGGCAGTCAGTGGTGCGATCACCTGTCATTTACCACCGTAAATCCCCAAACTTACTCTCAGGGAGCATGGATCATGTGTGTGACTGAATACGAATATATTAGTGCCACATCAGACAAAGTCAAAGCTTCAGCTGTCAAACCAGTTGCTTGTATGGAGGTGCGCAGGCAGCGCTCTCGTGAATACTTTACTTCAGTATAGTCGTCTGATTTCTTGTATTTAAAAATTTAACTGTGACAAATATAAATTGACTATGATAGATTAATCTGCATATTGTAGTTGTATTAATCTACAATACATAACAATAATACTTACTTGTGATCTACTTTTTCAGCTCCATATATAAGACTGTTATTAGGGGTTCCGCAAAATTCTTTTGAGTTTAAAAGGGCCATGGCCAAATAAAATTGGGAAACACTGCCTTAATCCATTTCTGACACAATGGTAAGGAGCTTATCTGACACATTTGACATCTTTTCTGATGACAAAAAGTTGATACATGTTGGACGTGAATTTAGTTCCATTCTCACTTGCAATCTGTCCAAGAACTCGCATCTGTGTAAACAGGAGAGTTGTCACCTCAACTGTCTGTGCTATATTAGTTGAATTCACACAGAACACTTCAGGGCTTCCAGAATGGGCATCTATGGCAATCAAAAACATACATCCTACAAATGATCCAGTGTATTATATTTGGATTTGTTGCCACGGAGCAATTGGCCATTCCCCAAAAGGAGCATGTTTAAACCCGTGTTGCCTTGCTAACAACCTTAAAATGGTCTTTTGCTATTTGGTTTTGCAATAGTTGCTGTTTCTTAAAGGCTCAGGCCCTGAAGTCATCTTATTACATTAAAAATTTAGCTTCCACTAAGAAAAACAAAAGTAAAGTTTTTAGCCCTTGGTATTACAGAGACTTTAAGACTTCAAAAACCAAAAGTCAAACAAAGAGAGCCCCAAATCTGTTATTTCTTAAAAATCTTATGATTTTTCAACCACTGTCTTGATTTCAGGGGGACCTGACTTGGGATTTTTGAAAGCTGGTGGTTGGCTGAGTATGGCATTGCTGCTAACACTGAATATTTATGGGACACAGGCCATAAATAAGAAATTCTTGTCTGCTTTGTCCTCCAGAATCACAAAGGGAAATATTATGTGACTGATTTCAAATAAATGACATGTATTTTCTGTCATTTTTGTGCCTAAAAAGGAGAGAGAGAAATTCAAATGGCAAAGAGGCTTGGAGCCAGCCCACAGGGCAATCTCAGGTTGTTTGGGTTCCCATTCCAGGCAGATCTGGTGAAATAACATACAATGGAGCACTGTATGAGCAATGTATCGTCTATTATATAGAGATTACTTTCAGGGTAAATATAGTTAGAAGCAGTCAAACGTCTGTCAGTGATTCCCCTTGCTCTTTCGCAGTCACTGTTGTCATGTTGCTTTGGCATTATTCTGAACTTCTTACCAGCACCAGATAAAACCTGCACATTGCTCCCCAAATGTCATTACTGTGGAGACTGAAAAGATCAATCTAGCCAAGCAAAAGTTTGGGTTTGTTTTAGTCTGTGATTTAAATAACCAGGAATAAATGAATGCATTATTTCAAAACAGGCAATGATCTTTGGGGATATTTCTGGCTGAAAGGCATTATATTCATAGATTCATCTGACCTTTTACATTGCATAGGCCGAAGAACCTCACCCAACAGTTTCTCATACTGATCATTATTATTTATAACACACAACTAACAGTCAGAAGAGACTTCTTAGATCATCCAATTCCTCCCATTGTCAGAGCAACAAATGAGTCACAGAGTCTGATTCTCCAGTGTAAATCAGGATTAACTCAAACTGTACTCAAGGGAGTTCATGCTGTTCTAAAGCCCATGTGCAATCAGCATCATGCCCCTAAGATAGTGTATGTATCCGAAGTTAAACTGACATTAAGCTTAAATTTAGCCTGTTGCATGGCCAATAAACACAGCACATTTTAATAGGCCTTGCTGACAGAGCTGAATAGTAGGATAGAGAAGGCAACAGCTGCAGATTTAGAGTGCATGGCTGTTCCACGCTTTTTTCCATCAGACTCATGAAGTGAAGAGAAAACTGTTTCTTTTTGTGAACATTCATTTCATAGTGATTTGTATAAAAAAAATCATCTACAGGACTACTTATATAGAGTGACACCTTGATCACACATTGACACATTACATTGCATCCCATCTTCTGAAATCATAAATGAAAAGAGTAGCCATATTCTGCAGTCTCTGAATTCTTTCAAGACAGCTCAGCAATCTTCAAGTGAAAGGTAGGATAAATTATTACAGGAGACTTCCCAGCGTGCCTGTTCTAAATCAAATGCTGTCAAATAATTTTTAAGTTTCTTTGATCTGCACTCAATCTCTGTGTTACTTTGCTGACCTATAGCACAGACTCTCGTAGACTTCTACTTCTTTCTTTTTTTATTCTCTCTGCCCATAAACTTTTATTTTCCCTTTTTATCATGTACGTGTTGGAATATAAAACAATAACTAGATCTGATGGTTTGGTAGGTTTTATTTTATAGGTGTATAAAAAAAACCCAGTAAGTATGTTAGGAACTTAGAAAGAAATGAGAAAAAGACAGGAAGTTAAATAATCTTGCAAGAGACAAAAATATGATGTTCTGGGCTGAGTAAGTATTCTCCCTCAGGTGGTTTATAGTTTATAAGAGACACATCACACAAACTCTGTATCTGATGACTTCTTACAATATCTTTTATAGGAGTAATGACTATAATTTAAAAAGCTGGGAAGAGAAGAGATTTGAACAGTGAAGGAAAAAAAGAACAGAAATCTTAATGAAAATAAATACATAAGAGAAGGGGAGAAGACACAGCACAGGAGCAAAACAGAAAGAGAAAAGGGTGAAAAACATAGTACAGACAAACAAATGCATCCATATTTAGTGGCAATAGATGAATTATCATTGCTATTGTGGTAATAGGTAAGGACACCAATCAGGGATCAATGTATGATTGTACTAGACAGTGTATAAACAAACCACAGACACACAGTCCTTGCCCCAGAGAACTCCCCATCTAAGACTTTTAACAACATATACTAGGTGAATAACAGACATATGTTGATAAAAGCAAGGAGAAGGTAACACTAAATGCAGGTGTTTTTAGTTCTTACTGTGTCCTCAGTAGTCACAAGTAGCTGTCACCTTAGCCAATGCAAGACTTTCTTATAACTTGAAGGGAAAATGCCAAGACCATTTAAATCCTATGGCATGCAGAGAGAAAATACACTTTTTTCATCAGTTGCCAAAACAATTCCTTGGATAGATATGTTCTTAATTACTTCATCCCTGGTAGCAGATCAAGGTCAATGTAGTCAAGCAATATGATCAACAGGGCAGATCTTCCACCAACATCAATGGAGCTCTGACAATTTATACCAGATGTGGCTCTGCCTCAATATTCCTCTAGTTATTGGTAGCCTAAATATTATAATGAAATCTTGGTCACAACTTCCCTTCTCTTTTTGGAATAGTGGAAAAGCTGCAAGCTCTTTGCAACTGGGATAACTAATAACTTTCCAGATACATATTGTAAACAAATTACAGAAGGGACAACCAGGCAAGAATAGTCAGAAAAACACATATAATAAGGCGTATCAAATGGTTCACAAACTGGTATCACTTTGCAAGGGGGAGTACAAGCTACATTTTGAATGAAAAACAAACTGTCTTAGTTTAAAAAAGTCAAAGGCTGAGTAAGCTGAAGAAAGTGATGCTTCAAAATCATACATGAAAAACAACCCAAGGTTATTCAATATAATGTCAACAAGAAAACCAGTTATTATACAAAACAAGGGATGATAAGTATATAAGTCTGGATGCTGAGGCCATCCCCTTGGAGCAGAATTGGTTGAGTTCTACTGCACAAGTAAGTCTATAAAACTTTTATATTTGCCCTTTGGTTAAATCTTTTATGAAGGAATGTATCCATTTTGGGGGGAAATCGAAGTAAACTATATTCACTGGGTTGCTTTAGATTACTGTTTTATTACTCAGACGCATCTAAGAAAGTTGAAGCAGCACAATGATCTCCAAGTAACTTTTCTATGCAAGTAGGGCTTCTTTACCCTTCTTTCCTCTTCTATGTAATTTCTGCCTGAAGTTTCTTTTGGTTGTGGTATTCTTCAATTTCCCCCTAGCATTTTGTGTAGAGCTGCACTGTAATAGTTAAAACATTGCTGCACTTAATTCTCAGGTGGCTACACTTCAAGTGGCAAAGAGATCCCTGCATCCATATGTAGGAAAACTTCAGTGGGGCTCTGCACAGGTGCCAATTTTGACCCACAAGAAGACATTTATAGGACTGTGACCTTAATCTCAGTAATAATTTGGGATCCTTCAAGATGAAAGGGTATATCAATATACATTATTATTCTTAGCTATTGTAGACAGGGATGGACTTGAACCAGCAGTTTCAGTTCAGGATGTCAAATCTCCTCTATAATTCCCAGGGGTTTGGTTCACCAAATTATACAGCGAGAGACTTTTTGCTCACACTGGTTGCTATGCCATTTTAAATCTATTGGCATCAGTGAAATTACAGAGGCTTTACACAAGGTTGAGAGGACAATCTTTCATCTTGCTGCAAAAAAAAAAAACAAACCACACACAACACACACCATACCACCAAACCACCACCCCAAAACAAACAATCAAAAAACCAGATGCAAAGACTCCGGTATGATGAAGAGGAACCAGGGGTGTCAAATATAACCCTATGGAGTATTTAGTATTGAAGACAGTAAGTATTTAAAGCAACACTTTGCTCTCACTTACACTCATGCAGGTCCACTGAAGTCATCGGGATTACAAAGATGCAAATGGGAGCATAATTTGACACCTATATTCTTCCCTCTACCACATTGCACAGAAATGCTTTAGAAATGGGCATGTACCAATTCTGAGCAAACAATTCAAACCTGAATATAAAAATTAGACATTTCCTAGTCTACTCCTTTTAAGGGGCAAAATGCCTGTCCACACTGGACCTCATCTTTCCCCTTTAGAAAAAGAAGAGACAGTAGAATTTTATAGAACCTGTTAAGCGTTTTACAAGCCTTACTTGTATCAGGCAGAATGCTGAGATTCTAGTAAATGAGTAACATCCACACCAACAGCACATGGTCTCAGACACCAACTCACATGGAAGAGGTTTCACTCCTTCCCACTTGCCCTAGGAGAGGGAAAGTTACAGCTACTACTGAAGCAATGAAGAGACTATTGTTCAGCTTTGTGCTGTTGGAACCTGAACAACCAAATTTGAAACTACCTGAGTTTATATTTTGTTTTCCATATTTCTTTCTTTATGCATTCAAATTGACAAATGCCCTTGTACAGTATTTTTAACCTCCCTGCCTCTAATGCATCAGTATCTTGTTATGTTGCCTTTGATTTCATTGTTTGCAATGCTAGTATCAGCAGCATGGAATAGCCGAGGCACTAAGCCACCCAATTTTTCTTTAATTTCTCAGAAAATTGACAGCTTTATGAACTGTCTCTTTACCTATGCCCCATAAACATGTCAGGCTGTGGAAAACCATTCTAATTAAATCCCAGGGGGGCTGCAATGGGAAGATTATAGCTTCTTGGCAGGTTATTAAAAAACAGTTGTTCATATATACACAAATATCTGTCCTGAAACCTAACATTTGACAGAACAGTCAAAGATTAACCCCACTGGCAACTTGAAATCACACCTTTCCTTCCCTTCAATCCTCCGCCCACCTACCCACCCACCCAAACAAACAAAAAACAGGGAGAAAATAACAACTAAATTATTTCAGGAATTCTTATATCCTGCAGTGCATTTCTTTCAGAAAGTTGCTAATTCATAATGGCATCTGGGATTGTCACCTTTCATTCTTGATTACTGATACCCGATACAAAGGAAGGTATGAAAATGCGTGTAGGGGCCCGCATATAGCATGTGATAACATTGGAGAAAAAGCAAGATGTCAAAAATATGAAGCATGCAGTACAGTAGAAAAAATTTACCCACTCTTCCTTTCTTCAGCCTGGACACTTAACAGAGCAGAGGATGACATCTTCTAATAGTGAGGGCTTTCTATGGAAGACTACACCCATACCCACTAAAATGAACCTTGTCAGACTAATACCTCTGCTTAATTCTCAGGATGGTCAGACTGTCATCTGTCACCAATATTCAGAAGGTAGAGGTTGGGGAGTTTCTGTGAGACTTTGTGCATTGATTTGATGGTGGGCAGGATTCACAGAAGTACTTTGGTGCCTCTGTCCCACATTCCAGTGCCCAAAGTCTCAGTTTTAGGTCTCAATGAGAAACACAAAACTCCTCCCTATAGATACCTAAACTCACTCAGAATCTACATTTTCAGGGTAAAAGTTCCCCAACGTCTAAGTTTCTGCCCTTGTGCGTGTGAACTGCATCTTCACAGTAGGCAACTGGCAAAGATGACTTGTGAGGGGGTAGGCAGAGCAGGCCCAGTCTGTGGTGTGAGGGCCGTTCCATCCCATCTGGGGGTGGGGAGAGTGCTCCAGCTAGTCCACGGTGGAAGACCTCCCCTGCTCAACCCCATTTAATTGGTTAACCGGTTAAACTTAATATTTAAACTTAAATATTAACAGGATTTTACATCCCTAGTGCACATGATCCCTTGTGACTTTGTGTTGCCCCTTGTGGCTGGACTCCCATTTCCCACTTAGGCACCACACTGATCCACAAATTAAGGAGAGATATTTGAATTCCTATCACATCAGGTTCCGTTCAAAATCTAGGGCTGCATGAGATGCCTCGGCCCACTTCATAACTTTTAGCTCAGTGGTTGGAAAGAACCCTTGCCAAGGATGATAGAGTGATTGAAACAGAGAGTTGGACCCTAGGTAGATGCACTAATACTAGACCTGCCAGCCCTCCAGGAAGATTAAAGATTAATCTTTAATGGAAGGTTATGTCATGTGATGAAACCTCCAGGAATATGTCCAACCAAAATTGACAACCTTACCTACCATTAGGCTGTATAGTCATTCTTCCTCTCTCCATGGCTAATTATTTAGCCACATGGGAAGAAGCTTCCACATGAGAGATTGAGAGAGCCCTACATCCGAATATCCAATAACCCACTGGTTAGAGCATTCTACTGAGAGGTGGAAAGCTCTGTTCAAATCTCTTCCCCTGGGTCTCCCACATCTGGGGAGTCCCCTAAGCATGGAGCCAAATGTTATAAGGCAGACATTTACTTACCACCTACTCCAGCCATTTTGTGTGGCGTGAGGCAGGCACCCAACAAGGCATTCACACAAGAAACAGCAAAAGAACCTAATCCACCTGACTTCAGGAGAGGGGGCACCCAACCATGGATCACTATGCAAAGACAGGCACCTCACAGCAGCCTGGACTTAGGCACCTATAGGCCCAAGAGGTGTATGGCTTAGGACACACCCGACTCCTCAACATCTGCCATTGGCTAACTTAGGCTGCTCTTCACCTACCCATGCTCACTTTACAGATCACATTTCATTCTATGAAAGCTGGGCAACTAACTCAAGGTTTGGATTGCAGTGTTGTTCCTCTAGGTGCCTAAAAGTTATGCTTTGTGACGTGAAGTCCCTTTGTGAATCCAGGCCCGTGGGACAGCATCTTGGCTTTCTAGTAAATACAAAGAGAGCTACTATTGCAGATGCTGCATCTTCAAAATACCACTCAACTAGTTACTTCACCTAAATATTTCCAATATCAGGTCTGTTGAGCCATAGTGGATAGCTCACAACTGAAAGATGCACGCATTTTAAAATTTCCATTACCTCTTAGAATCCACCAGCTCACAACAGCAGGACTTCTTGGTGGGAAGTAAAGATACTAACATACCAAAAACTATCTAAGAACAAATCAGAAGAAGCAGTTCTCTTTAACAGGAAAAGCAGAATGGGCAGAGGAGGATTCTGTGGGAGGTAGGGGAAGAGGAAATGAAGGAAGTAAATAGGCAGGGACTTTTCTGACCTCCGTTGTAGAATGCCTAGATCTGTATCTAGTGTACAAATGCCCCAGTTGCTTTGCTTCTGGCAGCCTTCCATGGCTTGTAGGATGTGACACACAATATTTAGATGAATAGTTATAGGTGGAACTCTGGGAAAGAAAACAACTCACCCTTCTGAAAATTTTCACAGGGCTAAGATTTAGCTCACGTGACTTGTAGGCGCCTTTCAAAACATCATTTGTGTGACCTAGAGCAAAATATTTCACGACCTTTGTACCACAGTCCTCTTCATGGCTATAATGATATTTTCCTGTCACATGGGGGGGGAGCTTTGTAACTTACAGCTTTATTACTTAATATTTGAAAAACACTGAAATTTCTTGATGAAAGGTGCTGACTAAATGCTAAATATTATCACGCCTTTCTGCTACTCCAATTCTAGATTAACGTAATTCCACTAATATGCTACATGAGAAATATCTGACAATATCCATGCCCTCAAAACACTGACCAGTGGGAACAACAGCCACCAGAAGCCTAGGGCAAGGTGTGGGGGAAGCCTGGCTCAGAGGAAAGAGGTGGGGCCAAGGAGAGTCAGCCCTTAGCACTGCCTGGACTGCATCATCCCCTGTAGCCCACAAAGCCATGCAGGGTTGCGCTCTGGTGGCTCCAGGGGCAAATCAAAGGGGCCCAGGGCTCAGCAGCAGCTGGGAGCTCTGGGTCCCTTTGAATCTCTGGAGTAATTGTTCCCTTTGTCTCTCTCCCCCTTCGTCCCCCTCCTCCAATCAGCAGACTTGCCACTGACAAAGATGCACACATTGACTTTAATGGGGCTGTGTAGACACAGAAATGGGCCCATATCTAGGGAATCACAGGTTTGTGGCCTGAGTGATGGCCTCTAAAAAGAAGCTAATCAAATGAGCACCAGTCATTTTCCATAAAAGAAGCTTTAAAAAAAAAGCTCCATTGCACTGTTTCAATTTTTCATGTATTGAAATGCGCCTCAAATCGAGATCAAATCAAAGACTTGTCCAATCAATAAATAAAGATTGTACACATGTGCATGCACACAGAGGATGGAACCAAGCCACAAAGTTCTGATCTGGAGTTTACTACGGCCCCATAGCTGAAACTCAAACCTTTATAAATATTCTTATCTATTTATTAAGACTGAATCTTCCTTTCAGAGTACCTAATTCACAATCATGCCAATGAAAGTTTTGGACACTCAAGAGATATAGGATTGGTAAGTGCTTTAGAAAGGAGTTGAGTAACCAGTATAGATAATGTAAATAAATAGTTACATTTTAGACATAAAATTAAAACTAATTGATTAATCCAATTATTATAGCAATGCAATTATTATAGCAATGCACTAGCAGCCATACAAAATATCTCTTTTAATACTGAATTGTTATTTATAAAATTGTAGTTGGTTTGGAAAATAAATTCATCAAAAAACTGCAGTGTTATTTCAGTACATTAAAACTACAAAACAGTTCATGGCTGTGTTATATGACAACAAAAAGTTGATTGGGCTGACTCTCTATAAAATAAATTAGGGAATAGTGACAAGTACAGTCGACATGTTAGAATCTGAACTATAAGAAGGCCCTTTGGACAGAGGAATTTATTTTCTAAATCACTTAATAGTTTTACCAAAGTGCCACTCTTTCAGTTGTTAGTGTAATATAAACATTGATTTCTTGTTCTTATTCTCGTAGTGAGAACATAAGGGAACTATCTGTGTGAAAGACCAACTATGAACACTTATTTCATTGTAACTGAGAATACCTTTTCAATGTTAGGAACATTTTCCCACACCTTAATACTTTTGATTGTGATGTTTCCTTAACAGCTTGTCACCCCTCTGATTGCCTAAGAAGCATGGGTAGGTCCTTCCAGGGAAAAGATGTGAAAGCTCTATAGGCAATCACAAAGACATAAACTGGATGGCTGTATTCCTACTAGAGCTAGAGACTGGGAAGTCCACCGGTTTAAGCTTGCAAACCAAACAGGTGACATATGAGAAGAGAGAAGTGGAAGACTAAGTTACTGCTTGCCAGGAGTCAGGGTTTAATTTCTGCAAAATCAGTGTTTTCAGTTTGTTTATTCATTTCAGTTTGTTTATTCGACTCACCAATGTTATGAAGTGGTTCAGTTAACAGGTCTTGGTTTTCTCACTTATAGTGATCACATGGCAATGGCTTAGGTTTTGCCAAGTCTTGGTTAGCAAATTATACCAAGCCCAACATATTCTGTATTTGCCATGCTCTGATCGCTTTGGTTTGTTTGGTGTTATGTTTTGTCTTGCTACAAACAATAGGCTCAGAAACGAGTGGCGTAACTGTTCTAAACACTAGTGGGGGAGAACATACCCTAACTTTGAGGAAGTAACAGTAGTTAAAAAATGCAAACTCTCCAGGTACAATCACTTTTAACAGTTCAAAACAACCAGTTCTTAACCCAGCCACAAAGGGAAGGGCAGTAACAAGGCAGAAGGGTAAATGTGCTTCACTGTCACCCCTATACACAGTCCCCCAACATGCAGACTCTGTATCCATTTGCTGTGGCTTCTGCTGGCTTCCTGCCATCAACAGGTTTCATTTGCCTACCTCTGTCTTCCCATCCTTGCTCCTGGGCTATAGCTCTTGCTCACATGCAACCTCTGGTTCTTTTCTAAGCTGATCCTCTCTGACCCCAGGATGTTAATTCCTTTGGAAATGATGAATTCCATTAGTGGCTGGATAACTAAGGAGTCCCTTCTCTGGCTAGTTCCTTGCCCTGAAATTCAGCTGGACTGAAGAGAAGGTACCCAGTAATAAGTCAGTAGGTTATTAACATTAGATAATTCCTGTATAGAGACCAGCATGACATAAGAATGGCCATACAGAATCAGACCACACGTCCATCTAGCCCAGTATCCTGTCTTCTGGCAGGGCCACTGCATGGGCCCCAGAGGGAATGAACACAAAGGCTATCCTCAAGTGATCCATCTCATGTCACCCATTCCCAACTTCTGACAAACAGGGACTAGGGCCACCATCCCTGCCCATCCTGGCTAATAGCCATCGATGGACCTATCCTCTATGAAATTATCTAGTTCTGTTTTGAACCTTATTATAGTCTTGGCCTTCACAACATCCTCTGGCAAACCCCCAAACACCACGGGTAGGATGGGTAAGGGGCTGCCCAGCAGCTGGAAGAGAGACTACCAAGGGGACTTACCACCTACAGCAGGAGGCCTCAAACACACACACACACACACACACACACACACACACACACACACGCCGGCAGCAGCAGGGGCAATGGAGCAAGGCAGCCCCAGCTCACTCCACTCCCTCAGCTGCATCACTCAGTGGAGGAAGCAAGACTGTTCCCACACTCACCAACGGGAAGCAGCGTGATGAGGCTGAGGCCATGTTGCTCTGCTTCTTCCTCCACTGCCAGTGAGTGCAGGTGTGGGGGCTGGACCCCTGTTGCTGGTACTGGACCCCCCCCGTCCCGCTAATCCACTGGGCCACCATGGTTGGGGGAAGAAAAGGGGTGCGGGCGGAGTGAGGCCAAGGATGAGGCCCTTCCCCAAGCTGGGTGGTGGTGGTCACATGGCTGGTGGCCCTCTGGCTTCCCTCTCACCAGTCATCCCTGAATGGGAAAACCACATCTGCATGCAAGACTGAAGACATGGGAGTACCATGAATTTATATAGAGGCAATATGATATTTTCTATCTTATTATTTCTCCCTTTCTTAACAATTCCCAACATTCTATTTGCTTGTTTGACTGCTGCTGCACATTGAATGGATGTTTTCAGAGAACTCTCCACAGTGACTTCAAGATCTCTCTCTTGGGTGGTAACAGCTAATTTAGACACACACAGACACATAGAATCATAGAACCATAAAGCTGGAAGAGACCTCAGAAGGCCATCAAGTCCAGCCCCCTACCCTAGGCAGGATCAATCCCAACTAAATCAACCCAGCCAGGGCTTTGTCTAGCTGAGACTTAAAAATCTCTAGGGATGGAGACTCCACTACTTCCCTAGGTAACCCATTCCAGTGCTTCACCACCTTCCTAGTGAAATAGTTTTTCCTAATATCCAACCTGGACTTCTCCCACCACAACTTGAGACCGTTATTTCTTGTTCTGCCATCTCTCACTACTGAGATCAGCCTTTCTCCAGCCTCTTTGGAACTTCCCTTCAGGAAGTTGAAGGCTGCTATCAAATCCCCCCTCACTCTTCTCTTCAGCAGACTAAACAGACCCAACTCCCTCAGCCATTCCTCGTAGGTCATATGCTCCAGCCCCCTAATCATTTTGGTTGCCCTCCGCTGGACCCTCTCTGATGCGTCCACATCCTTTCTATAGTGGGGGGCCCAGAACTGGACACAATACTCCACATGTGGCCTCAC
The DNA here is from genome assembly GCA_030068395.1 of Apalone spinifera. Classification (NCBI taxonomy): domain Eukaryota; kingdom Metazoa; phylum Chordata; order Testudines; family Trionychidae; genus Apalone; species Apalone spinifera. Next base: position 102,559,919 of record CM057846.1, read on the forward strand.
AAAAGGGGAATAATCACTTCTCTGGATCTGCTGGCAATGCTCTTCCTAATGCAACCTAATATGCCATTAGCCTTCTTGGCTACAAGGGCACACTGTTGACACACACACGCACACCATTTTATATGTATAATTAAGGCAGTGTTTCTCAGAGTGGTCCGCAAAACCATGTTGAGAAAGCTGCTAACCGTGGCCAAGCTAAGGTGTTTATTTACTGTCACTTTGGCCACGGAGCCTCATGGCTCCTATTGCCTCTATACATACAGGCTACGTCTAGACTGGCGCACTTTTGCGCCAGAGCTATGCAAATAAGGCTCAGCATTGGAATATCGCCGAGCCT